>JADKLZ010003886.1:19112862-19125956 GCA_021533235.1 Biomphalaria straminea
GTTTGGTGCACTCAGGGAGAATACATGTCTCTTATTGTTTGTAAGTATAAACTTTGTATGTTTGGTGCACTCAGGGAGAATACATGTCTCTTATTGTTTGTAAGTACAGACTTTGTATGTTCGGTGCACTCAAATAGAAGACTTTATATCTTTATCTTATATGATACAGACATTCCTTCAAAAAAGAAGATAATTAGGTCCTACATGCATTTAGTCTTACATATTAACCAATGACCTAAATTCTGCCAAGTCACAGGTTTTCCTGGCTAGCTCAGGTAACCCATTCCATGCCCTAATAACGCTAGGGAAAAAAGAGCATTTGTACAAATTTGTCCTAGCATATGTGTTTTTGGGGCACTCAGGGAAAATATGTTTCTCTTATTGTTTGTAAGTGTAGACTTTTTTTGGATGTTTGATGCACTCATAAACATATGCACATCTCTAAGTGTCTGTAAAATTGTTTAGTGATTTGAGTCTTTTAAGAACACTGTACAGTGAGTTGGATGCTCATATTTTTAATGTTTTTCAGTAGTCTTAAAAGAAAGCACATCTTTTACATTCAAAGTAATATAAGCTACCATGTAATGCCTAGCAGGAGCCAGAAGTCCTTTAGGAACATGTCTACAGTATTGATTAGATTATTTGAATCTATTGTTTTTTATAAAGACTTGTAGATAGAATTATTGAAGAGCTGAGACAAGCTAGTTTTGGCACTGTCAAGTTCCTTAATAGAATTGTTTGGATGAGTTTTGGAGGGTATACATTTTCTCCCTTTGTTTAAAACTCTGTTATAAATATGGTGTACATCCAATATGATTTCTATAATGCTTCACTTTGTGAGATCAACTTTTAAATTGAACCATTCAAGTCAATGTGGGCTGTGTGGGAGATGTTGTGAAATGTTTGGGGCATTCCATATGCTTGTTTAAAGTCCCTGTTTGCATTACATATTGAGCATCACAAGTCTGCACTGTTAGTATCTTTAATGCAGATGAGTATGTTTGCATTTTATTAGAACAAGTATTGATTAATAATATTTCTTTTTTTTTTTACAGTTTATGATCTCACTTGGCATTATGTTTTCATTTGAGCTTCTGGTTGGAATTCTGGGATTCGTTTACAAAGATTGGGTTAGTTTAAATGTCTTAGAAAAATATTTTTATATATTCAGCTAAACATTCTTTTTTTTTTTTTTTCATCAAAGCCTTTTAAATTTTGAATAAAAGATTTTTACTTAAACATTAAGGCTTCTATACTAATTTTTTTACAATAAGTAGGACCATTTATTTATTTTTCATATTTAAAAAAATTATAACTTATGGTAGTCTTTGGAAAATCAATACCAATGTAATAAATAAATATTAACAATAGATTTTTAAAATTGACTGTCTAAAAATGATTTTAAAATGTGAAGTTTCATAGTAGTAAAGAGTTAAAATACATGGCTCTAAACCAAAAGACTTTTGCTAGAGGCTGGACATTTTTATTCAAGATCTCCAAATTATCCTTGAGATTTACCTGACCAATCCTTGTTCTTGACCTACAGCACTCACCTGACTTTTAGTTTTTGCCTTTCAAAGCAACTTGAAAGATAACATAAAACTTCAATTTTGTAATTATTTGGTATTTGAAAGACTTGTACCATATTAAGCTTTGAATCAGAAACAAATAATTAAACTCTTAAAATAATACATGCGTTACTATTACATCAGGTCCGAGATTCCATTCAAACTCAAGTGAAGAACATGATCATCAATTATAGGGATGACCTAGACCTGAACAATTTTGTGGACTGGGTACAGAGAGATTGGGTAATATTATAGCATTAATTGTATTATAACTAAACACGTGACATTATTTCAAGTGACAAACTGATCCAAAGACTATTTCTCTTAATGCTGTTTTTTATTTTTTTTTGTTGTTTAGCTTAATTGCTGTGGAGTTCAAAGTTTTCGTGACTGGGAAGCCAACATCTACTTTAATTGTTCCTCTCCAGGAGTTGAAGCTTGTGGCGTGCCTTTTTCTTGCTGTAAACCCAAGGCTGAGGCAAGGAGCACTGATATATATATATATACATATATTTGTAGAAATTATAATCAAAGCCTATTTCATTTAACTTGCTTAGGTGAAACAACAAGTTTTTTTGTGTGTGTTGTGCAGCTGTAACCTAGTGCTGCAACAGCAGGGGTTCTGCCAAGGGTTTTTGCAAGAGAGGATTTGAGCCACTCATGCCCTCAATCAAATGAATTTGATGATGACACTGATGATTGTTGCATGATGTGGCTGTAATTACTACTATTATGTTGATAAACATAAGCCCTGGAGCTTGGCTTCATTTGGTTTTTTAGTTCACTAAAAGTTAGTCGATAATTTTGTTCACAGCACACAAAATTCCACATTCAATTTCATTTGTTCCATTAAAAGTATTACCTTCATCTTTTCTTTAATACTAGTAATAATAGTATTTATATACAGATTTATCTAATGACAGCTTTACCCACTGGCTACACTGATTGATTTATTCCCTGATGTTTTTTATGTCACGAAACCAATGAGCCCAGCTCTCTCATGTTCTACCATAACGTTGACCTAAGTAAAGCCTAGGAGGCATGTGGCTGAGTGGTTAAGTGTTTAGCTTCTGAACCAAGGGTTCTTAGGTTTACATCTCTTTGAAAGTAAAAAATGTTGGGTGTGAATGTCACTTTAACTTGATACTTAACACACCCAAGGCTTTGTTTTTCTACAATTTAGTACGTTTTATATAAGCATTGTTTTTTTAAATGTTTTTTAACTTTTTTATCATTTTACTTTTAATTTAAAGTCTAGTTTTTAGCATTTTTTGTCTGTCAAAGATCTGACTCCATTCATTTATTGATGTTCCACCATTCGTTGCTGTTTCATATATTATAAAAATTGAAGCATGTCTTCATTTCAATATTCATTGGTTTTTTGTTATTATTGCACAGGAAGAGTTAACTAACCGACACTGTGGATTTGAAATAATGAAAACTGATCATGTAAGTGGAAATATTTTGTTTCTTTCATTTTATATCTAAGGCTTTATTGCTGAAATATTTTACAATTTAACTAATTTGCTTCATTCTTCTATAATTTAATCTCTGATTTTTGTTTAACATCTAAAATCTTGAATACATTTTTTTTACGTCTATTGAACAAAGAGAGCAAAATAAAAATACTTTCCAATGACCAGAATATATAACATTAATTTTTACTGTTTTATTTAATATGACATGGACATTTTTTATTTTTTTTCACCAGGAATTTGATAGAGCAACTAGAATCAACACAATTGGCTGCATCCCAGCTGGTGAGAAATGGCTAGAGACCAATCTGATACCTGTAGCTGGTGCAGCTGTTGGTGTGGCACTACTGCAGATACTAGGAATTTGCTTTGCCCAAAATCTTAGGAGTGATATTCAGTCGCAGAAAGCCAAGTGGACTCTATGACAAGGGGTTGAGGTCTAGTCATTTTTTTTTCAAGAAGCAGCAGGATGATTTTAAATCATTATTACTATTTGGACTTTGTTATTGGTTCATTTGCTCTTTTGTCACTAGCAAGATATTCAACTTTTTAAAAAATCAAAATATGGAATTTAAAATTTGCTTTTCTAAGATTTTAAAATTTATTTTGAATTAGTAGTGATATTTACCAAACATGTAAATTGTCAAACAAACAAAGATCTTCTACTTACTTTGTCAAGAACTAACTTTTAATTATCTTCAAGTTTTGCAGTTAGGCAAATTAAGGTAAATTATTGAAGACAAAATTTAAAAATTGATTTGTAGACTTTACCACTTTTCAATCAGCTCTAGAAGGAAAAATGAAAATTTTAAATCTAATTATTGTATTAACCATTTCTTGAATGAATAAATTTTTCAGTCTTAATTGTTTGGTTTGTTAGTAACATTACAATTTAATACCTTTGTTTTATCTGTGTAAACTATTAAATTGGTTGATGCTAAATTGTACAGTATTGACTAATTTCTCTGACCCTCTTTCAGCCAGTACTGATGTGTTGGCACTGAATTGAGCATCAAAACATACTTTTTATTATTTTTTTTTGCCAAAAAGAGCTCTATTGCAATAAACAAAATGTCTGCTGATAACTTCAATGACAAAGCTTAAAGACCAACTGAAGAGGTTTTGGGGTCAGACGCGGAAACCGGTGTAATACTTTTTTTTAGTTTCATAATGCTTAAAAAAACATACGTACGAAATATTAGACATATATTCTTTGTAATTATTTAGATATAAGCATTTTAATGTGCGTTTTAGGGCCTATCCAATTTCACAATCTCGAAGCCATTCGAGATCAGATTCTCCCAGACAACCAAGGTCAATGACGTAGTCTTAGGGAAATTAGGTCAAATTATTACAGTTTATGGCTTCGTGTTTCCCAATTCCCTTTTACAGGAAGGCCAGTTTCGAAAACAAAGGCGACTAAAACACACCAATGTATAAAAAGTGGATGTTAGAGTTGGGGAAATGAGGTTAAATCACGCAATTTATGGCTTTACATGTTAGATCTACCGTTTGTCGGCTTTTCTTGATCTAGTCAAGCGAACAGCGTTTCAGCCCACGCAGTATGCGCGCCTCAGTTCACGTTTCGTTTTGGTCAAGTTACGCAATTTATGGCTTAGAGTCTAGATCTACATGTTACTATTATTACTGCTTCAGGCTTATTCTAAATCTATATCTACTGCTTTTGACCAAGAACTAGATCTTCTTTTCTCAGATCTTTAATGATGTAGATCTATAAACTAGACCTAAATTTATATCTAAATTTGATTACTCAAAGTCTATATCTACTAATAGTAGTAGGGCCCCTATTAGCAAATAATAAGAAATTAGACCTATCTATTATAGAATCTAGACTGATCCGATCGAGGTGCTGGGCCTGGATCTAGATAAAGTTTAACATTATTTACCTAGGCTATATAGTCGTCCCTAAATAGGCCCGATATGGGTGAAAAAATATATTAACTACAATGTTGAACTCATTCAAATTAATGTAGTTATTTTAGTGCATGATTATATTTAGTTTTATTCTAGAGTCACAACCCCGTACAACACTAGTCACTAGCAAATTGAGTAGCAAATAGCTTTAACCTTAACCTAGACTTAAAAGTAGTCTAGCTGATTTAGATTTACTATACTAAATCAGGGTCATTGGACAACCTAGGCCAAGTCGCGGCCATTTTCAACTTTGAATATTTATAACTTCGTAATGGTATGACCTATGAAAAAACTGATAGCCATTAGTCAATGAATATATTTATATTTTTAAAAAACATTTTATTAAAAAATGCAGAGATATTCATAATTTAAAGTGTTTAATAATTAAGGCTGGCCTCGAAAGATTAATGAGGAATGCAGTTTTTTCTGTGGCTACGCAGCCCAACTGCAAACTATATATTTTGCCACGTCCAGTGAAGACATAACCAATTTCCGCTGGTGGTCAATTTAAATCTTCTTTTGAATGTTTACGTCTGCCCTCGGCAGTGGATTTTCTTTCGGCTTCTAATATGTATTCGACGATGCAATTTCTCATAAATAGCATCGTTCGAAGAATGAGATCCAACTCTTTTTTTTTTTAGTTTAACCCCTTTACAGATCAATTTAAGTCATCATTGCAATGGACATTCAAATCTACAATAACATAGAAATGATCAAAATTTGAATAAGTTTCGAAATCCAGAAATTTGTGTGGTTCGCGCTCCGAACTGTCTTCTCTGTCGTCTCAGGTTCAAACATTGACTGCTGCCATTAACTAACATCCTGCTAGAGTTTTGTGCTATGATATAGTAATATTCAATCATTCAATCCTGATTCAAAGCAAGTGAAAAGGACTAAAATAACAAACAAATAATGTTGTGTGTATAATAAAGAACTCTATTAAAATGTGATTTTGTATTTACATTTTTTAGTATTTATTATTTAAAAAAATTGTAGAATGTTTCTGTGATTTGTTTCACAATAGAAACAGGGAATATTAACTCTTCTTGTTCTTCCCAAATGATGAAAGATCCATCTAGTAAACTTGTCTGTATGCCACATGTCATACCGGTATATGTTTTCTGTAAAATAGATTTTTAAAAATTTATTATTAACATTTATACTTAATTATGTATACATATATATAGAACTAGTGGTTATATATATTATATATGTTATACTGATTATCTAATCCAACATTAACATCTATGGCTGCCTTGTAGTGCGGTTTGCGCGCTGGACTGTCATTTGGATTTATCGATGGTCCCGGGTTCTAACCCTGCACGCTCCCATGCCCCATCGCCCTGCGGGAGGTTTGGACTAGGAAGTAACTATCTTCGAAGGAACATGAAACATATAAAACATTTTACAAAACTTTTTTTTTTTACAAACATATAACTCTTATTGTTTATAATAATTAATTACTCTACTCTACACTAGGTCTAGGCAATCTAATATACCGGTATTTAAGACTTAAAGACATGTGACATGTGAATAGTATAGATCTGTATTTAATATTACCAGACCAATATAAATGATGACTTATTATTTTTTAGATCTAAAGACACTAACTAAAATCAAGCCTAATAAGTATAGTATTAGTAACCTAAGGGTTAGTTAGTAAAGGGCTTTATTAGATCTATTATAAATATATTCCATGTCTATATATAGATTTAGCTTCTAATCTAAAGGCTTTAGGTTTAGTCCTTGGCCTTGACTAAAAGATATTTAGATATTATAATAATTAGTGTTTTTAATATAATACTATACTAGTGTTACACGTACAGTCACAGTGAGTGTAAGTGTAAGATCTACTATAGATCTAGTCACTAGTGACTATGTAAGTGTAAGATCTACTATTAAGTACTATAGATCTAGTGACTATATCTATATTAGTATATAATAATATAAGTTTATGTCTATTATTATAATTATACCAAAACTAAGTAAATCATAGTAAATGATAAATGGCTGGATCTAATCTATCTCTAATTCTATTCTAGCTACTCTAACTAAGCTAGGCCTTCTAAAACTTACTAGATCTAGTCACTCTATCACTAGATAACTTTATAATACATGATTTGTAGTAATACTTAATACTAATAGCTTATACACTAGTAGATTTAAAATCTAATCTAGAGTACCCTATTGAGTATATTGTATTGTAAATTGTAACCTATTCTAGACTGACTAGACTTATTAGACTAGTTTAATCTATCTATAATTATATTAATTAAATAATCGGCAATATCCGCATTAAGATGTCGATATTTACAAATAATCTGCCCTATTATAAAATATACTTTGAAAAAGTTATCTTCAGGGCATTTTTGTGCATCCCATCATAAGTATAATTTAAAATTGTTTGATAAGTAGATCTAGATCTATATCATCTGAATCGCTATTAATAACGTATCCAGCCATGTCTATTTTTATTTATTTACATTTCCTCAGTCCAGTACAACACGTCACTTCCGGTTTCGGCCATTAAAGCTGATTTTCAAATCTCGTTATTTTTTACACTTTCAAATTACTTTTTCTAATATAAATACGCTTTTCTAAAAGCTCAAATTTTTAGGAACTAACTCTGATGATATGAACTATCTAAATCAATCGCTATCTCAATTTCGAAAAAAACCTCTTCAGTTGGTCTTTAATACTGTCATTATGACTAGACCTCGGAACAACAATGATTTTTTTTTTGCTTATCATCTGTCTCACTTTCTTTTCCTGTGACCTTGACACTACCTTCTCCCACCGTAACCTTACCATCTGAGTGTCTCAGCTAGTTAGTCTTAACTTTTTTTTTTTCTCCATTCAATCGCATGTGACTTCTTGTTCAATGTGCTTTAGTTTAGTTAGTTTCTGGAAGAGGAAATCTGTATATAAATGTTGTATTGTTATCAGGGTACAGTTCAACTGAGTGTTAAGTACATATGTCATGCATGACTAGCAACACAGGATGTACAAATTAAGATGACATATTATGAAGTATATATTATTCTCTGTGGAATATATTGATTCCCCTTTTTTGTACATAAGAACGATATATTTGTATAATATTAACTAAGGTTAAACTTAATTTTGTTTCCTGTGTATAATTAATTATGGCCTAATTGTGTTCTTGTTTTTTATTAAACTTATAATTGGTTTAATGGGTCTGGAGTGTTCAAATTTTTACATTTTTTTTAATAACTGTAGTATACAAAATAGTATTTTGATTCTTTTTTTAGAAAAAAAAATTGTGGATATTCAGCAAATTCTGCAAACCTACATAATATAACTGTGAATTAAAAAAGACAATATTTAAATGGTTTTGCTCTTAATGTCTTGACTTTTAATATGTACATAACTTATGGAACAGAAAAGATTTGACTCCTTCTATATCATTTCTGTCAGCTGAGACTATAGGAATAAACTTTGCTTACTTTTTTTTTTACATTCTTAGTCTAAAATTGTTGTTTTTCGGTAGTTTTGAGTCAAGTTTAACCTTTCGGATGATGTTTTATTTCTTTTTACATACATACTGTTATGAGTCCTGATTGATCACTGAGCATTGGAACAAAACAATCTTACTTGTTTCAATCAGCTATTCTTGATTTCTATTTATTTATATAATAAATAAATCTTTTTTTTTTTACATTTGTTCTTATGCTCTATTTAACCTTCAAACTCCTAAAGTGCAACATTTTTACAGTTTGAGAAATTAATTGTACACTAGTATTTTATATATTGTATTTATTTGTTTAATGTGATACTTTAAAAACCAAACACTATTTCATAACTTTATCTTCCTGTTTGTATTACTGTATGCTTTGCCGTTTGATACACATATGTTAGTTTTGTATTTATGTTAACTATATTTCAGATATTTACTTTTTTTCTATGCATTGGTCTAAATCCACTATGAATTATATATACAATGTTTGTACTAATTCTTTTTTAAATTAAAATTATTTTATTTCTGTTTTAATATATATATATATTGTTTAAATCATTTTTTTATATAGATACAGTTTACTTTAAAAAAATATTAAAACAGAGATTTATTTTAATTTAAAAAAAAACTACTTGGGTAACAAAGTTTGAAATCAATGTTTGAGAAACTTACTTTATATGTTTATACAATAAGTAGAAGATTTATCTTCAGCTCTTAAGTTTAAGGGTAAATGTAGCATTTGATACAATTATAATTCTGTATTATTGTTTGAAAAAATAAACAAAATATTTTTGTTGATTAACTTTAACAGTTAAAATGTAATGTCTTTTTTTTTAGATTTAAACAAAAAAAAGAATATAATCTGATATTAAATTTGTAATGTTTTACATACAATTTTGATCCTAAGGGTTGTTTTTATTTTTTAATTCAAGTACCTAGAACTATGTAAAAGTTCTAACTTTAAACTTTTGTATTTTTTGCTTAGTTTTGTTATTTGAAATTCAAGTATCTGGCATAATTTAAAAGTTCTACTGTTCTACTTGTTTATTTCATACTTAGTTTTGATGTCAGACAAATGTTAGATGAGAGACACTTTTATTTGGCTCTTTGAAATGATTGCCATTTACAGCATTTATTCCATTTAAACATTGTTTTTATTTACTTTTAGACCTTGATATGCACAAATATTATCAGACCATGGCTCAATATAGAAGACTTGCTTATTGATAATCAATTTATTTTATAGGCTCAGTTCATTTTTTGTTTTTTTTGTTGTTTTTTTATTTCATCTAACTATTGTTATTGTTCAAATTACTGTCTGATATTACTAATGGTGTATATTGTGTGCTTATTATGGCAAAATGAATTAAATGTGATAAAGATTTCTTAATGAATGATAATGTACAAAGTTTTGAGTTACTTCATGGAAATCGGTTCAAAAAGAATTTTGATTTCAAGAAAATCAAAAATACTACCTTTTAAATTTTTTTTTTACTTTACTTCTTATTTTTTGTTTGTGCCATGGAAAGTCTCACTAAGCATGTCCATTTATTGTACTATAGTTTTGTGTTTGAAATTGTCAGAGTGACTTTGAAAGGAATATTACTGGAGTCCAAAAAATAATATTTTTGCATGTAACAACTAAAAAACTATAGTCCCAAGGGTGGGTAAAATTAAAGTTATGCATAAATATCAGAATAGAACTGATCAACATAAGCTCATGTATAAATATATACACATCTTATTCACTACTCATCCAGCATGTCTTGTATTTAATACTAGCATATCCTACATAACTAACTTATATTTGACTGTTGCTGCCCAGTCTGGTTCCATGAGATAGTAAGTGATCCAAAGCTCTTTTTCAATACACTTAACCAACTCCACCCCTTACCCAATGTTGCCTGCTAGTGTCATTGCATTTCACAGCAGCTGATGTAACCAAAGGATTGGCAAATGCTGATACAGTTTGAGATCAGCGGCATTGCAGGCTCTGTGTGGTGCAAGCTGCTGTGTGGTTGACATTGTTCCAATCAAAGCCAATGCCCAGGCATTCATCTTATTTTCATGAGATTATCCAGTCATTTCATGATTGGAGGAAGCCATACATTACAGTGAATTCTATTCTCTGAGAAAACTCTATAAATTCCCTGTTGTATAATCAATTACTTGAAATCCATGATGCATGCAGCTACTACTTTTATATAAATAAAGGTTTCTTTTTGTACAGACAGGGATAATGTTAGTTTTGGTAGATAGTGGTTTTAACCCCCCCCCCTAAAAAAAGATCAATTGTCATTTATGTAAAACTAAAATTATAATTTTTTAATGAAAAATAGTTGCAATATTTAAGTGCTGCAATGAATCTAAACCCATTCTGCTTAATGAACCCAAAATATCTAACAATCATAAACTTTCAATCCAATTTATCAATTTTCTTCCAATCAAGTCCATGCTGACTGGGCCACCATTATATTACTCTAGGAAGCTTGCATGTTGTGTGTATTGCTCACATCTTCTTAAAATTATAAGTTTTCCCAGAAGAAGAAAAAAAAATGATATTGCTGTCCTACTTTTGAACTTTGCTTGATTGACCTCTTTACTGGCAGCTAATTTGTGTGTGTGTGCATGTCAGAAGTTGATCCCAGCATGCAAGTGGCAAGTTTACCCAGCCCTGCAGTAGACACACAGTTGGTCATGCAGAGTTTTTTTTGTTTTGTTTTTTTGACTTAGTTGTTTAGAATACAATGGGAAAAGTTATTTTAACTATGTGTTATCTAGATAAAGATACTGACTGGATCCCAGTTGTATTATATCGTACATATACAAGTAAAGCTATTCTACAAACACATGACTCTACATTGAATCTGATCAGATATCCACTGAAGGCATCTATAAACAATTTTTATTTGTACTGATACTAAAGTATTTATATAATAGTCTTTATCAGCGTAATCTGTAGATGGAAAATGTGTCTATTGTACATTTATCATACGTACTGATCACTTAGTAATTCAGATAAATGTATTTATATTTGATTTGAAAAATGGTTTTCTAATTGTGTTTATGTGTTCAACTTATGGACACAGAATTATGCTTAGAAACAAATGTGAACTTTTTTTATTTGCTTTGCTGTGACAATTTCAAGGGAGATAAAATGTGAACAATACATTCTAACAATAGCCCATGAACTGTAGCAGTAGGTTGAAGACTTAGTAACAGTCTACTTATATTTTGCATTTATCTTTTGTGCAACGTTCTTCTAAATTGATTTATAAAAATGCTACTGTTTGTATTTATTTGTTTTTAATGACAATTTTGTGTGTGCAATAAATTTAGGATGTTATTGTATCTTTATTTTAAATCTATTTATTTAATGTTGTCTGCGACACTTTCTTTGTAATCATATCCAGTGGTCAAGACGCAATCTTTTAGGTAATGGGGTAAAATTACAGAGAATATTACTAGTTCAGGAAACCAAGCTTTTTCTACCCTGCGCTTGAAGACCACTGCTCTAATTTTTGTCTCTTACTGTAACTTTTGCTAAATTGAACTGCATCTATTATTTACTCACCTGTTTGATTGTTTTTATGTTTCTATTTCAATATTTTACAAAGTGTATTATGATGATTTCAGAGATTAAAAACAAATATATTTCAATCAAATAATTTGTTTGTCAGCATGCTTTCAAAAATATTTCTGGTATGTGAATACTATTTTATGATGAGCTGTTTTAATTAAAATATAATTATATTGAATGAATCAGTATATTTTGAGCAAGTGGTACATGGTAAAAGGCTTGGTTGACAAAAAGACTAGATGGTCTATTTGTAGTAAATGAAAAACTGTCATGGAATCCCCATATTGATGAAACTATCAAAAAATCAAACAAAGCTTTAGGGTTTATTAAAAGAAATTTCTATAAATCAAATAAGAACATAAAACTAAAATGCTATTTAACCTTGGTTAGACCAGTAATAGAATATGCATCCTCTGTTTGGGACCCCTCAACTCAGGAAAACATTAAGAAACTGGAACAGACACAGTGAGATTTATAACAAACGAATATTCACATTTGACTAGAGTAACACCTTTAGTAAAATCTCTAAATTTAGAAAGCCTTCAGGACTTGAAAGTAAAGTAGCAATTATGCATAAAACAGTGGACCATAACCTTCAAATACAAAATTTAATAAAATACTCAGAAAAACACAAAGAAAGAGTTACATATCTCATTCCATATGCTAGAACAAATTTGTACAAATGCTCTTTCATCCCTAGAGCTTTTAGATCATGGAATGGGTTTCCTGAGCTAGCCAGGAAAACCAGTGACTTGGCAGAATTTAGGTCATGACTAAATGCATGACGCGTAGGATGTAATCATCTTCTTTCTTGCAGTAATGTCTGTATCCTATAAGTTCTCTAATCCTAATGCTGAACAGCACCAAAATATCTAATGGTCAAGTTCTTAAGTTAAGACTGTCTTGAGTCAGTTTGGGAATATCTGCTTGGAATTTCGGAAGCTCAAAAAGATTTACTGACAGCATTGTCTGTTCGGTGGTCTTGAACATAACACAGCTCTGAATACATCATCTGTTCGGTGGACTTGAACATAACACAGTTCTGAATACATCGTCTG
>JADKLZ010003886.1:19125966-19139908 GCA_021533235.1 Biomphalaria straminea
AACATAACACAGTTCTGAATACATCGTCTGTTCGGTGGACTTGAACAGTTGAACATAACACAGTTCTGAATAATGCTGAGCACAAACACGCTTGAATTGCTGCACTATTTAAACTGTGGGATACATAGCAGCCTCTTAAACTGTTGGATACATAACAGCCTCTTAAACTGTTGAATGCACAACGGCCTCTTAAACAGTTGGATACCTAGCAGGTTAACAGCCTCTTAAACTTGAATACATAACAGCCTATTACACCGAGGGATACATAACAGCCTCTTGAACTGTGGTATACATAACAGCCTCTTTAAATTGTTGGATCTACCAATAGATTAAATAACTTTAATTCATGACTATATGAACATTGCTTCTCTGTGTCAGACACAAACTACATTAATGTTTTGAACACCTTATATTTTAAAATAATTTCTCATTAAATATAGATTGAAAAAAAAACAAGCCTTCTACAATATTCTGCCCCGTAATTCCAGTTCATATCTGTTTGTAAATGTGCCTGCCATCTGGTGTGCGTTCATTCGTACATGTCTTCATCAAGCAGCGGTTCTCTAACTGTGGGGAGTGACGTCCTTACAAGGGGAGTGAAGCCGCTTAATTTATCCTTCATTTGACAAAACAAAGTGCATTTTTATTGTAACTATAAATCCATGTTTGTATATTAACCAAATAAAATAAAATGTTACCAATGTTCAACATAATATTTCAAGTAAAAGACATCGTTAAAACAAAAAGGGAAAGTTCCTCTTTCGGACTATGCGGTCTATAGGGCAGATAATGTAAATTTCTTTCTTTGGCCCACGAGGAACAAGGGTGTCAGACCAACCGCCATTACTTTTCCCCAAACAATGTCAGGTACCCATTAGAGCTGGGCGGACTCGGGGCGCCATAAAGATCCCAATCTTTAACAGGATTCGAACCCGGTATCTCCGGTCAAGCGCTTTACCGCACCTCCAATCTTTTAAGTAGGACCTATACAAATGTATACCGTTATCGTGAGAGGGGCCTGCAACAATCTTGACTCAAAACTTTAAGAAGACACTCCAAATTTCTCTTATATGTTCATTCTTAGCTTTCATTTACAAGAAAAGTCAAAACTGAATTAACCCTCGTACATTGTTCCACTCTATCAGACACAAAGATGATCATACTGTGATCACGCCCATTACAGACTTACATGCGCTAAATGTACCTCGAATCTCCCTTCCATAGTCGTAGGCCTATTGGTAAATGATGCCTTCTATTGTACTTTATTAGGCTAATTTTGAGGGGCGTATTTTATTATTTTATAAGGAGGGATTGTGCTAATATAAAATATATTACGTCATTGTTTATTGTTTATGTTTTGAGTGAACGTAAAAGATAGAGTGGAAATAAAAGAGTTCTCTAATGTCTACTGCTGAAGACAGTCTCGTTATATTATTTATTGTTAAATTGTAAAGTCTACAGTAGTTTATTAATCTGTGACAACAGAACATGGTGTCAGAAGGGTCAGATCTTGTAATCTGGTATCAGAAGAGTCAGATCTTGTGATCTGGTGTCAGGTCTTGTGACAGATCTGGAAGGTATTCGTTTCTAAATTGCTTTTAAGTACACTGTATTTGTACCAAGTGGCCGTGGTATCATATCACTAGACTAGTTCATATTCAACGTTATTGAATTGTTTTAGATCTAGACATCTAGACATAGAATCTAGAATCTATACGCTCTACGAATAATGGAATTATTCGATCCTCCTAGACCGTTGTCACTAGACGGTAATCTATCTGAAAGATGGAAAAAATGGAGGCAAAGTTTTGAACTGTTTATGGTCGCCACTGAAAAGAACACGAAGCCCGAACCAGTAAAGAAAGCTTTACTGCTACACCTGATCGGTGAACCCGCTCGAGACATCTACAATACTTTTGAAGTAATTGAAGATGAGACTGTGGACAAACTCATTGAAAGGTTTCAGAATCATTTTATGCCTAAATCCAACACTGTTTATGACAGATTTAAATTCTTCACAAGAAGTCAGAAGGACGGTGAAACGTTTGAACAGTACTATACAGATTTAAAGAATTTGTCCAAAGAATGTAAGTTTGACAACCTTCGTGAGGAACTCATCAGAGATCGATTGGTATGTGGCATACAGTCGGATCGAGTGAGAGAGAGACTTCTGAGAGACGTAGACTTAACTTTAGAGAAAGCAGCAAGCATCATTCGTGCTGACGAGCATACACAGAACCAAATGATGGATATGAAAGGACTACAAATAGATGCTGCTAATAAAGTAAAGAGGACAGAAGAAAGAAAGCCAGTTAAAAACTCACAGGAGAATATGGCAAGCAACCATGGAACAAGTACCATTAAAGATTGCAGATCTTGTGGTAGATCGCATGGAAAACACAATTGCCCAGCATTCGGACAGACATGCCGAAAATGTAAAAAGAGAAATCATTTCGCTGCAAAATGTCGTTCGAAATATTTCAAGGCTGTTGATTTACTGGAAGATGAAAGTCAAGCAAGCCAAATAAATGAGTTATGGTTTGAGGCAATTGGCACTGACAACAATGTCAGAGTTTGGATGGTTGATGTCAATATTATGGGAAAGATAGTCAAAATGAAGATTGACACAGGAGCACAAGCTAATGTGATATCAGAGTCAACGTGGAACACTTTAGAAACTGAAAGTCAGTTAAAACATTCAAATACTACCCTACGAGCATTAGGGGATGAAGCATTAGAACTGAAGGGAGTTGCATCGGTCACATTTAAAGTCGACGATGTGGAAGTCAAAGATGATCTGTATGTGATCAAGAAAGAAATAAACCCAATTTTAGGTATGAAGACATCTATTGCTTTGAAACTAATTGAAGCAAAAGAAAATGTCGAAGTACATATTGTCAAGCGACAAAATGAAGTTCCACGAGAGTTGATGCCGAGAAATCAACTAACAACAACTAGTAGACCAAAGTCAGGTTCTCAGTTGCATGAAGATGATAAACTATTACGTGCTCAAGAGCAATCGAGACCCAAGAAAAAATTGCTACCTCATGCTGTACCAGACAGACCATGGAAAAAGGTTGCGACAGATTTGTTTGAATGGCGAAACAATGATTATTTGCTAGTTGTGGACTATTTCTCAAAATACCCTGAAATAAAACGACTGGAGAACAAAACAGCAGAATGTGTTATCAGGGCACTGAAAGGAATTTTTGCTAGACATGGCATACCAGAAGAAATAGTGAGCGACAATATGCCATTCAACAGTTATCAATATAGAGAGTTTGCGTCTGAATGGAATTTCAAGATAACCACATCAAGTCCCAGGTACCCTCAATCAAATGGTCAAAGTGAGGTGTATGTTGGTATCGTAAAGCAGATATTCAACAAAGCATACAAAAGTGGGAAAGATCCATATCTCGCTATGCTCGAGTATAGAAATACTCCAATAAGTGGACTGCCGTATTCACCATCACAACTGCTGATGAGTAGAAGACTCAGGGACATAATTCCAACTGATCCCAAACTATTTGAACCATCGATAGCTGAAAATGCAGAGAAATTACTCAACGAACGACAGATGAAAAGCAAAGTAAAATACGATGCAAAAGCAAGACTGCCTAAAGATTATTCTGTCGGAGAGAAGGTGAGAGTGCGTCTAGGACAAACATGGCAGAAAGCTGTCGTCATTAAGAAACATCCATCACCCAGATCTTATATCATAAAGACAAATGATGGAAAAACCTACAGAAGAAACCAACGGTTTTTGAACAAGAGCTTTGATGAAGACATCTCTGGGTACTATGATACTGACGAAGACAATGAACAACAAACTGTTAGAACAACCGAAACAGACAGTTATAGACCAACGTCTAGAAAACTTGTTGTGCCAGTCAAAACAACCAGAAGTGGCCGAGTTGTTAAGATTCCTTTTAGATATCAGTAGGCCCTATTAAGAACTTTAAAAGGAAGGATGTGCTAATATAAAATATATTGCGTCATTGTTTATTGTTTATGTTTTGAGTGAACGTAAAAGATAGAGTGGAAATAAAAGAGTTCTCTAATGTCTACTGCTGAAGACAGTCTCGTTATATTATTTATTGTTAAATTGTAAAGTCTACAGTAGTTTATTAATCTGTGACAACAGAACAGGGATAGTACCCCATTGCAGCCCCATAGACGCCAGACGAATGCATTTCTCGGAATTGGTTGCAAGAAAAAAAGATGAACTCTTTGCTCTAGACGCCGACACTGGCCCAAAGGAATGCGTTTCTCACACTTGATTGCAAGAAAACATTTGCTTACTAGAAGAACAATTGTAGGCGCCAGGAGAATGAACTTCGGAGTCTCAGATTTGGCCCCGCAGGAGAAGCTTTCAGCTCTCCCACACCCCACACCCCTTTGCTTATATATGGGGATGGGGAATTCGCTGCCTTGACAATAGGTCTCCTAACTCCAGAAAGGACCTTTTCTAGAAAACAAAACACTCAAACATCTATGAAACACTGATTACATAAAAAAAAAAAAAAAATCAAAATTAGCTTAAAATGATCCTTCATTGCGTAAATCTAAATTTTGGATTCCAAATATGTTGTAAACCTATTTGCAAAGAATTACCGGAAAGTCGGGTTACAGCCTCATTAGGCCTATAAGCCTTTAAGTTTTTTTTTCTTTTTCAGTATATTCTTGAAAAGTTGAAACTCGCCGGAAAACCGCTGTGATATTTTCTCCCCATGGGGAAGGGGGCACATTTTTTCGTCCCCTAGGGGGCTGCCACTTGTAAACGTTTGAGAAACACTGAAGTAAAGTTTGATGATACATCGAAAGCCTGACGCATATATGCGTGGGATTTATGTTGATTAAAATTATATTTAGCCTAGGCCTAACATCGTTCGAAAAGTATTAAGTCTTGTAGAAATCTTTTTAAAAGGAAAGTCGATCTCCAATCAGGACTAACCGTAATCCCATTTTTATAAATAATAGTACATTATACAACTTGAACAGAGTAAAATGGGTTTTAATGACATTCCAATTAAGTGACCCGGCGTTCAATCGCTGGACCATCGGGTTTTTGTCAGAATGCCCACGTGGCCAGTCCGCACCTGATAGGTCTACCCTTTCAATGGAAAATCCGGGACACGGTGTCATGATGCATGTAGCTCACCCACTTGAATTAAACACACAGCAGTGGATTTACAGAAAAAAAAAAGTAATTTTGTTAATAATAGTAATTATAATAATAATTTCTTACTTCGTGTGTATGTAAAAATAAAAGAAGCAAGATGTACGCTACATTTATAAACCACACCAAACATCAGCCTACATGTTATTTGTTTCACGTCTGAAGACTACGACTAAAAGTAACAAAAGGGGTAGGCTTACGATTGTGGTGGCGATGGGTTCAAATTTAACCGACACTTTGCCCCATTTGTAAAGCTATAAAGAGATCAAACGATCTCTCAAATGTGCTGTTTGTTGTTGTGCCCCCATCTCTATGTTATATATTTCCAACCCAAACTTAATAAGTGTCACCCATCCATCTTATGTTGGTATAGGCCTACACAAGGGGTGGGCAACCTTTTTCAACCGAGGGCCGCATTAATGAAATTTGGGGACTGTTCGGGCCGCATATATATATATATATATATATATATATATATAAGCATATATATATATATATATGAAAAGATTTAGGACGCACATACATGTTATGTGCAAACAACAAATTACAATGCTTCAGATGATAAACTTAAAGTCTGTCTTCAACTCTTCATTAGAAATTTTAGGAAAGGGACACAGTTAATGTCCATCAAGGAACCTAACAATTTCTTCCTTTAGATTCCATATTGATCTAATGATTGGCCAGTGAATACAACTGTGTTACCAAACATTAGAATGTTTTAATTCCAAATCTTCACATACTTTTTCGAAACTGCCAGTCGGGCATCCATTACCACTTCCGGCAATGACAACCTTGCGGAATTTATATAGTATTGCTATTAAATATAATCTTGGTTTTTTATTTATAAAACTCTTTAGAAGGACGTTTAGAGACAATGTTTCTTTAGCCTCTTCATTGCAAGTGATAAGAATCAAAAGTTTCAATAATTTCTATAGATATTTATAATGATTTATTTAGGCTTTCGCGGGCCGCATAAAACACTTCGGCGGGCCGCATGTGGCCCGCGGGCCATAAGTTGCCCACCCCTGGCCTACACGGATTCACTTGACACATCGCGTCTATATTATAGTCTCAAAGAGAATGGGGAAAAAAAGCCTCCGAAAATAAACTCTAAACTGAAAAGGATTTAGGTTCTCGTCTTTCCCATCAAAAACAAATAACCGCAAGCTACTTGAAAAGCTGTGCGTTGAATAAGCTTAAGCAGATAATAAGGGGAGCTTAGTGTGCTTTAAATGGATTGTTAAATAAACAGTACATAGTTACACCGTAGGCAGTGGTGTCGATAGGGTTGGTGTCACACGGCGCGGTAAGCCGTAATGGTGACATTTCGTATTATCTTTAGGCCTCCCCTCTATCTCTGTTTTAGACATTAAATTATGTTGGTCTACTTAAAAACTAATTAAAACAACATCAATTGGGGACATATCTGTAAGAGTATACATTAATTAATATAAATTACATATTTTTAAAATTCTTCAAGATTTTCTTTTAGCTCATCCCATCCCCCTCCCCCCTTTTTTATAGAAAAAAAAATCTTGGCTAAGCGAATGTATCAATCTAGAAATCTACTTCATTCTATAATATTCTTTTGATAGGCTTTTAGATGTAGACATAGAAAACGATGCGCAAAATGTTCCTGAACATTATATCTAGATTCTGAATGTTCAATTTATTAAACATGTCTTTCTCAATGCTTTTTTTTTTCACACTCTGCTGCTATTTAATAAGGCTCGTCTTCGAGTCCGAAGATTAGTGAGGAATACAGTATTTCCCGTGGCTGTGCAGCCCCAGCTGTGACCTACATATTTTGCCACAACCAGGAACCTATCGTTTCAATTAAGGGCTACTCAAAGGCACATCATGGCATAGGCCTACAGTATGACCATGTTTGGTGACTAATATGTGTGTAAGCCTTCTACTAAGGTTTGCTTATTAAGCCTAATACTAACCTAAATGATAAGTTACTCGAGCCAATATTTTTTATTTTATTCTTTAATAAGCCTTATAAGGGAATCAACATTTAATTTACATTTTGTATAAAAGAAAGCTTTTTCTTATGAAGATAATATGACTTCGGCCTAAATTTCATAAATATAATATATAAACTTTAAATTTAGATGTAGATCTAGATCTAGTCTATAAATTCTTGATATTTTGCTACAGCTTGCACACTTGCAGCTTTGTTCTCGATATCAGCTTGGGTAATTAGGCTAGATCTAGACTAGATCTAGGATATCTAAAATTATCTTCAAAGCTAAGGATAAGGGGTAAACATAAAATCCGATTCTATTTAAAAAAAATAATCACATCAGTAGCGATTCTGACATTTCTGTGCAGCATTTTAATTATGAATACATTTATCTTCATAATTAGATCATTTTAAGCAGAGCACTAATAGCACTTTAATTTTAAGTTTAAAAGAAAAAAAAAAGGCCTACGCAAATTGCGATACTGTGCAAGGAACGCTAAGTTGCCAACAATATCCTATACAACTGCATTTCCATTGGTTGGAAGCTGCCACACCTCCTCTATTAAATGGGTCAGGTCAAGGTCACTTAGGCCAATCGCCAAACCACCTCAGGACTGGGAAATGCGGTAACTGTCTTTTCTAAACATCGCTTATTTCAGTAAACCCTAGAGGATATATAAAGCGTGGGTACCTTGTGACGGTTCGTTCTTTTTGTATTTTTGGAAGTAAAGGAAAGCAACCATGTTGCGAGCTGTGACGATTCCAAAAAGCTCTGCTTTGGCACATTCTAGACCAGCTGTTTTAGGATATATTCGATCTTACAGCAGTGCTAGTGATGAGGAGCCTAGCTTTTTTGAACAAGTTGAATTGTTTTTCGACAAATCATCTAATTTACTAAAAGAACGTTTACTTAAAAAAGTGCGTGGCAAAAACCTGACTTTGGAAGAGAAAAATAAAGTAGTCAATGGTCTATTAGGTGTTATTAAGCCGTGCAATCATGTGTTGGCAGTCAATTTCCCGATCAAAAGAGATAATGGGACATACGAGATGATTGAAGCTTACAGAGCTCAGCACAGCCAACACAGAACACCGTGTAAAGGAGGTGAGTTACAAAGCAAAGATAGACAATCAACTAGATTAGAGATAGAGAGCTTTTTTAAACATATTAAACTTTATTAATGTTCAGACTTCAGATCATCATGGTCATACTAGACTTTGAGATCTGCATTACAATAGGTCAATAGTCATAATATAATATTGTAATCCTGTCTAGATCTATTAATCTAGATCTATATTAATACTAGTATTCTAGTTAGTTAAAAAGTTTGTTACATATTATATACAGTTAATACAGAATAATCATAACACTAACACTAGTAACAGTAAATAGTAAATATAGGTCTATTAGTTTAACTTTTTAGTTTAAGGCAAAATCTAGATCTAGCTAGAATCTATGTAAAAGGAAGTATTATTATTATTTTAGAAATTATTAATATTAAATGAACTGACATTGTCATAGAATAGTCTGTTCTAAATAATCAGCCATATGATTCATATGAATATGATAAAATACAAGATATCTAAATTTAAATCTTGAATTGATTCAAAACTAGTAATGTTACCCTGTAGTTTGTTAAATTTTTAATTTAGTTAGATAGTATCTATATTATAATCATTAAACATAATAGCATAGTTATATATTATAAATGTATTAAACATTAAATTAAAGGCATAGTACAGGTTTCCTATCCCTACAACTATAATACTATAATATAAATATATACATAATATATAGATCTACAAATGATTCAACACATGGGCACATTTTGTTAATGACAGACAAAAAATAAGCATAATAAATGGAGATGTTCAATGATGGTAGACTCTATAGTCTACTAGCCTATAGATATAATATAGTTAGTGGCTAACCTGTACATGTAATGACACCTATTAGTACTATTAAATTTGAGTTAATGCAAAGTTATAAATAGTATGTAACATATTGTATAGTTTATGAACAGATTATTGTGACCTTTTAATAATTTATAGTTTAAAGTTTGCTTTTATAACTTGTATCCCAATACAGTGAAGAATGAATATAAAACTGTTTATATTTGTTATAAATAACTTTTCTTAGTATGTCTCAATAGTAATGCACAATTGTTTTAAGTAGGCCAAGGATAAACACATATCATAATCTTATAGAGAATACAAAACAGTTGTACATTTTTAACATTTTCAATCATGATCATCAAGTATTTCAAAACTTATCTTAAGTTAACACAGATCATTTTTAATGACACTTTAAGGGCATTACACTTGTCATGATTACATACAGATTGTACTGTAAACATTTTTAAAATAAAACTAGATTTTCATAGTTTTAATTAGATTATTCAGTAGACATTTAATTATAATCTACATATTTAATTATTTATAAACAATATTCAAAATATGACTATTTATTAACAAATCAGTAATGAAGTTTATTCTTGTTTAAATTTGAAACTAAATATTTGCCAATTAAATGTAGGTCATGTGGCTGAGGAGGTTATAAACTAATTGGCACTGATTGGAGGGCTTGAGTTTGAATCCCCATGGAGACTTTTTAAAAGAGATTTAACTGTTGACTTAGACGGCTGGGTAACCTTGAAACAGCACGGAAACCTTCTCTCACGTATCCCCTTCTCCCACATGTTCACAAATGAAATATAGACTAGTGCACACTGAGTATACTAAAGTAGCATGAAGAAGTGCAAGACAAAAGCAATAACTAAAAATGTATGCCATAGAGTTTTACTCACGACTTTAATTACTGTCAATGAATTCAAATGTATATTATATCAGATTTGTTATTATATATATTTATATATATATTACATATATGTGTGTGTGTGTAAAAAAAAAAAGTAAAAGATCCGTTTCAGACCTTGCAATCTATAGAGTGATAATAATGTAAATATCTTGATCATCTATTTCTATGGTCAACAGTTATGTGGCCAGCAAAAGAACTAACTGCCTTTATTGATCCCAACTAATGTCAAGTAACCATTAGAATTGGGTGGACTCAGAGGCGTCCTAAAATCCTAAATTCAAAATTCATGTTTTCACTGAGATTTTATTTAACTCGGGATGCCTAGGCTAGGAAGCCATATGAACATCTATAAATTTTATGTATACTAAACTTTTTGATCAAAGTATTGTAGATTATAATGCTTTGTTAAATACTTTTTAAAAAATCTAAAATACCTGTATTGATAAATAGTAAGTCCATCCTTGTAGTAATAAAAAAAATTATATATATATATGTATATGAAAACATCAATTGCAAACACTGTTATTACTCTTGCTTCAACACATTTAATTTACATTACTACAGGTATTCGTTACAGTTTGGATGTCAATCTGGACGAAGTAAAGGCTCTTGCTGCTCTTATGACCTACAAGTGTGCAGTAGTAGATGTCCCATTCGGTGGAGCCAAGGCTGGTGTTAAAATCAATCCAGCAGATTACTCTGTGAATGAGCTTGAGAAAATTACAAGACGTTTCACAGTTGAACTAGCCAAGAAAGGCTTTATAGGTGAGCGCTAGACATTGATCAGGGAAAACTAATTTTGGAGCTCTTTTGTATTCACGTGCTGCAAACTTTCAAAATGCTGCATTAAAACCTTGTAAAGTGCTTTGAGCTTATCAGACTTATCTACCAGGAATTTTTGTGGGCAATCTATATTTAATGTTGACAGAAGTGTTAAATTTAAAATCTATAAATATCTTTCAGTAAACACTTCCATGTGGTTACTTTGCATGAATCATTTCAATTTGATTTAAATATATACACATTTGTAAATTATTTAAAAAAAACTTTCTTTTTCATCACAACTATCAAGCTATATTATTAAATTAATTAAGAAAAATACTTGATTGCTTGGTAAACTTTCCTGGGTTTCTTATGAGACATAAAGTATTATCCCACTGAAACCTAGCAGTCTTTGAGGCAGATAGAATTTAACTTTTACCCATTAGTCTTTTCAGGACAATGCACACTTTCTCTTTAGAGCTTGACAGACACCCTGAAAGTAATTTTAACCAATCCAGGCGTTTGATTCAATTCAGCTTAAGACACTCCCCCTCACCCCACTCCAATTTTTTGTTTGAAAGTCAATTTGTGAACATGAGTTTGTGTATCTCTCAGTCTTCATGTAGCTCAACATGCTCAATACAATAACATCATTATACAATTCTTTCTTTTAGTAGATTTTAATAGATTATTTGTTTTAAATGTTAGTTTTTCTTTCATGTTGGACTCCATATTTTCTTTTTTTTGTGTGTGTTTGTGCACAATCCATTTTTTTTAATTTGACCTAAAATAAATTGTTAACATTGAAAATGGCTAGAGTGTAACAGCATTTGTCTGTTGCTATGTTTTTACCCAGTTTGAGGAAAGTTTAAATGGTCAGAAATCTAATCTATAAAACTCTTTAAACTGTTTGCTACGCAACTTGTCCCATGCATGTTAAGATTTTTAAATTCACATTTTAGCTGCTGCTTACTTTCTGTCTTTAGAAATCAAGTAAATTTACGAAGAATAAATTCTCTTTAACAGCACTTAACTGTTATCCATAGTGTATTTCGATTGGGCCCACAGTGAAATATGGACTAAGTTGTACTTTGTAAGCTACTTTCCAAGTAGTTACACAAAGTGCTTTGATTGTCCTTGACAGCATTAAAGGGCGTTGAATTAGTATTTAGCATGATGATGCACTTGCAGCTTTGGCTGTGCCATTTCACGTGTGTAGTAAGGTGGAGGAATCTGAAACAATATTTGTTCAGTGCTGATAAAGTAGGTCATAGAACACGGACACCTTCCCTAGAGCCAGTCTGTTCAGTAGTGTACCTAGCACATCTGGAGGGTGCACTGCCTTTTGTTATGAGCCTTTTCTTTTTACACAAAATGAATGATTCTCATATCAACACAGAGTATGGTTTTATTAATATAGTCTTCCTAATTCAGCGCACCGCCTAATACAATAATTGTAATTCGAACATAATTTGAGAATCAGTGCCCTACATCGAAATCAGTGACCTCGTTTCACGGCCATGTAATGGTTCTTATGCCGTCCATTTTGAGGTACCTCGGCAAAAGTGGTCATACTCATGATATGATGACCTGATTCTTTATGTATAACAATCTGTTGCCCCACCCCTCCCCCAACCGGATATATCTGATGGTTGAAGCTTTTTTTTTTCTAGAGCAATTATTTTTTATAATGTGATCAATAAACTACTTGATGGTGTTTGGCATGTTCGTGTCATGAAGGTTTGTGCACCAGTCGACACTAACATATGCTTGCTTGCTTCATAACTGTTGTTTCATTGCAGACGAATTGGCGTTGAAAGAAGTTTGATTTGAATTATATTAAACCCGCTGATATTTTTGTCGATCCATTATTAAACATATTGAACTAGATACATTAGACAATTGGCTGTTCCAAATGTAGCCTACAACCTAAATGTTTAGTCTGAATTTGATAAGGCCTGTCATCTAATACTGGTGGTGACGTAGGATCAGCTGACATTGCCGGTGTAGGGAACAGAAAAACGTGTGCCACTTAGAAGCCCCACTTTTTTTTTTATCTTATACATGTACTAGCACTTATAGATACTCTTCCATTTTTTTTCTTCTCAGTGGTGGTCACGTGTACTCTTGAGTGGCCCTGTTGTTTCTGGCTCTTGCTTTGAAATACTATTAATTAATGCTGATTAATTAATGCTGTTCATTCAGTGTTCAACGAAAACACGTCATGGCAGTAATCAGTGTTCTTAATTAGACTAGTTGATACTACAAATGTCCCGAGTAATTATCTTTACCAAAACTAGGTTGTTCATTATGAAAGTCTTTTTAACTCTATTTAAAAAAAAAATATACATGAATAAACCAACAATGGGTTGATGAATTTTTCATACAGCGCCCCCCCCCCCCCAGCCAAATGTTACTTGTGGATGTACACGTGTGACTACTGTCCGTATCGATACATTCAACATATTGATATTTACGTCACACAAACCTGGTCCACTAGAGGTGTCGTTAATCCAGTGGTTTCGTGGCTGTCCATCATTGGTTACATTTTGATTTTGCACTCAACAGTCTTCTTACTTTCCTAGCACCTAGTAGCTTAGTATGTACTCGTATTAGTGCAAAGAGTTTTGCTTGGCAAACAAAACAAAAACAAAGTTATTCGTCCCCCTTCCCCTGCTCACTTCAATATTTGACTGGCAGAGCGCCAAGGTTGTAAGTGTGACGTGATCATTCTTTATCCTTTTTTTTTTTTTCTTTTGGTCTTCATTTCTACTGTGTGTGAACTTAGAACAGAGGAGAAGCTGTTAGACTTATTCAAGTGTTATGTAAATCATCATCTAGCATTTTCTTAGTAGATTATGTTACATTATTTGAACACCAATTTAGGAGATAGTGAAGATTACACTATAGGCAAAGTGAAGATTACACAGTGGGCAAATGAAGATTACACGGTGGGCTAATGAAGATTACACTATAGGCAAAGTGAAGGTAACACTATGGACAAGTGAAGATTACACTATGGGCGAAAGTATATTCTCTAGGGGTCGCCGAGCCTAAAAGGTTGCGAACCGCTGCTCTAGGCGAAGTAAATTTTGTCGCCCAGAATGAAATAGAAACATTAAAAAAATTAACAGCGAAACAATAAAATACGCCATTTCAAAACCGAGTGTAGGCTACTCCCTACAATATCATTTGATACAGGTTTCTTTGTTTCTTC
>JADKLZ010003886.1:19145539-19156869 GCA_021533235.1 Biomphalaria straminea
CATACAGCCGTTAGGCCTTCGAATGAGAGAATCCATCCAAAATTTAACCCCACCCATTGACCAAATTTCCAAAATAGAAACCCCACAAAACCCTCCTTGGTTAACTAGTAGACCCAAATTAAATTTATACCTCCTTAATTTTAAAAAACAAAACACAGACCCAACCCTATTACAAGTCCACTTTAGGGAACTGCAGGAGAGCTACGGAGATTGTGGCACCATCTACACTGACGGATCCAAAATGGATGGAAAGGTCGCGTGTGCCTGCTCCTTTCGGAACAAAACAATCTCCCGTAGACTCCCTGATGGATGCTCCATCTTTACGGCCGAATTGCATGCACTGTCGCTTGCACTTATGGCCGTTAAAGCATCAGAAAGGAGAAAATTCATAATCTGCTCCGACTCCAAATCTGCATTGCAAGCTTTGGAGCGGATGAAGACTGACATTCCTTTGGTATATAAGTGCCTAAAGCTGTTAGGCCAAATAACAGCCAGCCATAGGGATGTCACCTTCATCTGGGTCCCCTCCCACGTAGGCATAGAGGGAAACGAAGCCGCAGACAGAGAAGCAAAGAAAGCCCTAAACCAAACAGTGTCAGGAACCCAAATTCCCTACTCGGACCTGAGACAAAGTATTGCCACTGCCGCCTATCAAGAGTGGCAAGACCGATGGGAGGCGAGAATCACAACACTCACAAAGTGGGGGCTCCTCTTTCTTCAACACAAAAGAGTGTGTGATGTAGGTGTGGCCAATCCTAAGTCTAGACATGGTCGTGCTACCACGCCTTGTCAGACCCTTAGATGTGGGCCGCCACCGTACATCCGCCACAATCTGCCTGAGTTTGTTGTGATTCTCGCCTCACTGTGGAACATATCCTTATTGGCTGCCCCAGATACCAGGATGTCAGGGAAAAATACATTGGTGCCATTGACTTACAAACACTGTTCGATAGTGTCGACCCTGGGAAGATACTGGGCTTTATCCGGGAGGTGGGGTTGTCTACTAGGATCTGATTTGTGAGACTCTAGTTACATACTATTTACACTACATTTTTATCTAATATTTAAATTTTTAACTGTACTATTTTAATTGTAAATAGACCTTGATTTTAAGGAGTTAATTATATGGACCTTGGCCCCTGTTTTTATAGAGGGAGAGTAGTCCTTAATGGACTGCGGGCACGACATGGCCTATACTGTGCCGATGTGCCTAAAACTAAAACTAAACTAAAAAATTTACTTTGTACACACCATGCTTTAGTTTTTAACTAGATAATAGTAGGCCTATCTACTTTGTACACACCATGCTTTAGTTTTTAACTAGATAATAGTAGGCCTATCTACTTTGTACACACCATGCTTTGTCATGTCTTATCTTATATATTACAGACGTTGCTTCAAAAAAATAGATAATCAAGTCCTACGCATTTCATGTGTCAATCTAGTCATGCATGTAAATGAATCACTTAAACTCCTCTAAGTCGTTGATTTTCCTGGCTGATTCAGGCAACTCATTCCATTTTCTAATGGCATTTGTGTATAATAAGAAATGTGCCTCTATCTTTGTGTCTTTCTGAGTATTTCATTAGGTTAAGTTTTTCTATTTTTAATAATGGTTCAGTGTTTTATGTATTATAGCTACTTTACTTTTTATTCTTCTGTCCTGAAGTGTCTCTAAGTTCAAGTGATTTTACTCATGCTGTTACTCTAATCAAATAATCATATTTGAATATTCAAATATTCTCACTGATCTATTTTGTATTTGTTAAACATAAATTTTAAACCAGGTTTAAGTAGGCCTATAACTAACATAAATTTTAAACCAGGTATAAGTAGGCCTATCAACTAAGTAGCCTACACCATGCTTTGTTATAAACCAGATAATAGTCTGTATATCAGGTTTTTATATACCAAGCTTTGGTATGCTATTACTTTGGAAATGTATGAATAAAGGAATGGCTTCGAGTAATGTCCCAGTTCACATGTAGATCAATGTTAAACCTAGTACCAGTATATTAAGTAATAAGGTACCCCTTTTTGATGTTACAATTTATGGGGCAGATGATGTAAAGGTCATCTAGGGCATACAATTAACAATTGTGTCATGTGGCCAGCACAATGATTTGGGAAGACTCAGGGGTGCCCTAAAAATCCAGAAATTCAAAATCCCAGTCTTCATCTGGATTTGAACCTGAGATCTGTCTGTTTGGAAGTCAAGCACTACTACATGGCCACCATGTCCCCTAGTATATAATGGGGCACCAATATGTCAGGAAATCGCCTTTTTTAAAAAATATTTGATGGGACAGCATTTTTTCTTTTTATGTTAGCATAGGATGTGATACCATATATTGTATCGTTATATGATTTTAACATAAGAGTGTCTGTGTGTATTGTGAACAGGTCCAGGTATTGATGTCCCAGCACCTGACATGGGCACAGGTGAGAGAGAGATGAGCTGGATATCTGATACTTACTCCAACTCATTAGGTAAGTGTACACTAATACCTTACTAAATAGCTAACAAATAAAAAACTTTAAAGCTGATACCAGAATCCTTAAAAGTAATTTAGATTTAATTAGTTATGAATAAAAAAAAGTCAAGTTCGTTTATAAAAAACCATATCAGATATTGATATGAATCTGGTCTTGCTTTTTTTTTTTAGATTATTAAACATGTATTCATTAATCAATACTTGATCAGGAAATACAATTGTTTAAGTAACTAACAAAATCAAAAGTGATTGCACAAAATTGAGGTTATGAAGATTTCAGCCTATGATGAGTCTCCGTTTTTTTCTTTCAAAGAACATTCTATTTTTCACATAGCTATCTCAAAGTAGTAAAGTAGCTAATGAATGCAAATGTAATCATGGTTTATCTTCTTTTAGTGAAAATGGGTCAAACTTTATTTAGATTTGACAGAATGTTGACCTATCAGCTGAGCCTGACTTGGCATATTTCATTTGAACCAGAAGTTAAGAAAGACAATAACACTAAAACACCCAGACAATCTAGGTTTATTTAACAGAGAGACAATAACATGTAAACACCCAGACAATCTAGGTTTATTTAATGGAGAGACAATAACACTATAACACCCAGATGATCTAGGGTTATTTAATGGAGAGACAATAACACTTAAACACCCAGACAATCTAGGTTTATTTAATGGAGAGACAATAACACTAAAACACCCAGACAATCTAGGTTTATTTAATGGAGAGACAATAACACGTAAACACCCAGACAATCTAGGTTTATTTAATGGAGACAGTTAAGAATGTATCTATATAAATAACTCTGTATCAAAAGGAACCAAGTTCTGTTGGCTTTGCCCACTTGTTGACTACTTGTCCTTTCCCAGTGATATATGATTCAGATCACTTGACTTTAGAGAGCTCTTCTATCTTTAAGATAATATATGGAGTTCTTAGAAGTTTTTGGCTATAAAACAACAATCAAATGTCTTTTTCTGAAGTTAACAATGTATCTGACACTACAGCAATATTTTAGAAAATGTTTAATGAAAAAAATATAAAAAAGAATTAAGGATTGACTTTAGCCTACATCTACTCAGGCTAGTAAAACTTTCTGTGGGCTTTCCATAGTTGGTTGGTTACAACTGAATTACTTAATAATAGCACAGCTTTGTCTTCACATCTAATAAAGTTTCCCTTTCAGACCTTGTGGTCTATAGGGCAGATGATGTAAATGTCACCTGATTTTGTGGCCTATGGTTAATGAGGGTGTCATGTGGCCAGCACAATGACCAACCACCTTTACTTTTCCTCAACTAATGTCAGGTACCCATTAGAGCTGGGTGGACTAGAGGTGCCCAAGGATCCCGAAATAAAAATGCCAATCTTCACCGGGATTCGAACCCGGGACCCCAGGTTCAGAAACAAAGCGCTTTGCCGCTCAGCCACCGCGCATCCCTTCACGTCTAATACATGCCATAAAACATTTTTTAATCATCTTTATTCATTTTCCTTAACTCCAAGTTGATTTTTTTGTAAAATCTAATCTAATTTGTGTTTTAAGTCAATAACAAACAGTATTGTAGTCATAATCATTTCAGTAACTTTTTTTTTTATGTAGGTCATGGTGACATTAATGCTAGAGCTTGTGTAACAGGCAAACCAATTCCTCAAGGTGGTATTCATGGCAGAATTTCAGCTACTGGCAGGGTGAGTGTAACATAGTTCACATAACAAATGTACAAACCATACTGTAACCTTCAACTTCACTTATCTCTTAGTTGAATTGTTGACTTTATTCCTCTTTGTCTTCGCCTTGGATAGAATCTCTTTCAATGACATTCTTCTAATTTTGTCAACCCATCGCTTTCTCTGTCTTCCTTTTCTTCCTTTTCCTGGTACTGTTCTCTGAAGGAAGATCTATGTGAGCCCTTAGGACTTTGTGATATGGACAAAAAAAAATGAAAACTACAAACTGTATCACATGATTAAAAATGTAAACCTAAGGTACCTTTTAAAAGTTGCATCCCTTGAGACAAGTGATTCCCCTGTTGTATCCATCAGATAATGAGGATGTCTTCAACAAATCTTTATGCATGGAAAATATTTTGAAATTCCCTTGTATCCTTGATTGATTTATTGTTTCAGGGTTTATATCATGGCCTATACAACTTCATAATGGATGCTAGCTACATGAGCATGGTTGGACTTACACCTGGCTTTGGTGATAAGACATTCATTCTTCAGGTATACCCTACATATTGCTAATTTGTGTTACATTTGGAATTGAATAATGGGGTTCCTAAAATAACTAAGTGTCTGTTCAACCAATGTTGGCTTTAGTGGAGATATTGAATTTTATAGATCAAAATCTATTTTATTCCTTAAATATCCTGTACCATATAAGAAAAAATGAATACCCTTTCTGCTTTTAAAATCATGGTATCAAAAGAAGCACTTTATTTAAAAAGCTACCACAAAAAAGAAGTAACTTAAACACTTTGAATATGCAAAGACTGTAGCTCACCAACAGAGGAAATCATCTATTAAAAAGTGTTTCTTCTAGACAGCTATTACCAACACAAGCACATTTGAAAATGAAATGCTATAAAAGGTCCTTCTTTTCTGAAGTCATTTTGGACAGAAACAATTTGTTTAGGAAGCCATTGAATTGTAATAAGTAATTCAAGAAGTGGTACCACCTTTTTTCTTATACATGATTCTTTATGTTTCCATGCCAGGGCTTTGGTAATGTAGGTCTTCATTCAATGAGATACTTGACCAGAGCAGGGGCCAAGTGTATAGGTGTGAAAGAGATTAATGGAAGTATATACAACCCTGATGGCATCAGTGCCAGGGAACTGGAAGATTACAAAATAGTAAGAATTTATTCTTAATTTATGTATCTTATGTATCACATTAAACAAGTTATACTAAACCTTAGAAAACAACTTTGATATGTTTCCAACTGATAATAACTATATCTCGTAGAGCCAAACCTGGTTTTAAGTCAAAGCTCTACTAAATATTGTTTAGTTCAGATTAACTGTTTCATTATCTTTGAAAAAAAAACTTTGAATAGTAATTAAATGAAATATAATACCAGAGACTAGCTGATTTGTAAAAATATTTAAGTTAGTTATGATTTTACTAGCATTTCAATAGATTATTATACTATACTATTATACCAGTATTGTAAAAATAGCCTATACATTTTATGTTAGGAAAATGGCACAATTGTTGGTTTCCCCAATGCCCAGCCTTATGAAGGAAACCTTCTGTTTGAAAAATGTGATATCTTGGTGCCTGCAGCCAGTGAAAAACAAATCACTAAAGATAATGCTGACAAAATTCAAGCTAAGGTAACTATGTGCTTTAAATAAAAAAATATATAAATAAATGCAAATATAAATTGTAAGTGACATATTCTATGTCTGGGTGATGAGCATTGTATATAAAAAAAAAAAGATCCCTAATTGTCCAACTTCATGACAGGGATCTCCTTTTCTTCCCAAAACCCCTTCCCCTCTCTTTCCCATATAAATAAAAAAAAAACAACTATATGATATCTCATATGTTCATATTTGCTATAATAATGGAGATGTAAAGGCGGTTGGTCGTTGTGCTGGCCACACGACACCCTCGTTAACCGTGGGCCACAGAATCAGATGACCTTTACATCATCTGCCCTATAGACCACAAGGTCTGAAAGGGGAACTTTTTTTTTAATAATGGAGATGTAGATATCTACCTGGTTTAAACCATAGACTATTTCATCTTACTAATAATGGTGATGTAGATCTAAAACATGGCCCAATTGTAGTTTTCCCTGATGCTCAGCCCTATGAAGGAAGCCATCTGTTTGGAAAATTGATTTTTTTGTGTATGATCTTATTGTTGACAGTGTGATGCATTTCTTTCAATTAAGAATTAGATTGTCAACTTTTTTTTTAGATTATTGCTGAAGGTGCCAATGGACCCACCACAATGGCAGCAGACAACATATTATTAAAGAAGAATGTTCTTGTTATTCCAGTGAGTTTCATTTTTTTATATATTTACATTTGTGTATGTAACATTATTGATTCATTAAGAAATCTTGACATTGTGTACAAATTATGAGATGTTAGAAACAAGTGTAATCTTATTTAGAGCTTAAAATATTTTCTTTCTCTCTTGAAGGATCTGTACATCAATGCTGGTGGTGTGACTGTCTCTTACTTTGAATGGCTAAAGAATCTCAACCATGTCAGCTATGGTCGACTCACCTTTAAATATGAGAGGGATTCTAATTATCACCTGCTTGGTAAGCCATTGAGCATTTTTTGTCCTTGAAATGTTTTTCAAGAGAGATCATTTGTCAGATATTAATTTAAAATACTGATTATTTTATTGCTATTTGAAGACTATATTTTTCTTTCTCGTTTTTAGTTGATTCTTTAAAATATTTTATGTCATACATCAGTCAAAGCATTTGTGCAAAGAGATCTAACATCAATAAAAAAAATAATTTAGAAAGCGATTCCTTTATTCCTTTCTGTATTCTAGTTTCTTGTAACAATGCTCTCTCCATATTTATCTGTTTTTTTGTTGTTTTTTTAATGGCCAGGGTTAGAGTCTTCCAGACAATTGCATTCCTGTTTTTTTTTTGGGCCAGGATTAGAGTCTCTTTCAGACAAGCCCATTCTTTTGTTTTTGTCCTCCTCTCCTTTCCTTCTTTTCCCTGATACTTTTCACTTTAGTAAAGTCTTTGCTGGCCCTGATGTTCTTGTTATATGTCTTGTAATTGCCATTGTCATCCTGTTTCAGATGTCCAAGTTTGTAATGTGTTTTTTGTATGTGAAACCATCTGTAACATATCAGTTTCATGGGTAGGATCTTCCTCTCTAATTCTGCATTTAGATTTGCACACATACAAGAAAGTTGTCATGATCAACGATTGCATCAATCTGATTTTTGTTTTAAGGGCACTGCCTTTATATCTTTTCTTATTGTCTTGAGCTTGGCAAGTGCTGCTGTAGAACTACACGATTCTGCCCAGTAACAGAAAGTAAAATGTGTATCAATTGTCAAATTTAAATGCAGCTTAAAAAGTGTGTTCTAAAGCAACTCTAAACCTTTTTACCAAACTTTGTACTTTAACAGAGAGTGTACAAAAATCTCTTGAGCGGAAATTTGGCAAAAATGGTGGAAAGATCCCAGTAGTCCCAAGTGAGGAGTTTGAAAAGAGAATTGCTGTAAGTAGACTGTTTCTTTTGATATGACTTTGATTTTTAATGGAGTCCTACAAATAAAATACAGGAATCTATTCAAATAATTGTCTTGATCCATAAAAAGTTAACTAATATAATGAACATTTCAGGGAGCTTCAGAAAAAGATATTGTACACTCAGGTTTAGAACAAACCATGGAGAAGTCAGGCAGGGTAAGTACACTTATACTTGGAAGAAAAGAGTTGCTTGACTTAGTGTGTGTGGGGGGGGATACTAAGTTTTACAAGGGTCTATGTAACCATAACCATGTCTTTTTCTTCTCCCCAATATATATTGGGTATCCAAGACAGACTTTTACAGGTCTGCAGCAAGAACCTTGGGCTCACAAGCTAAACCCTTGTGTCCTACAAAATGTGAAGTTATTTATTTTCTTGGTTTAAAAGCTAATACTGGTAAATTTATCTTAGTGAAATGGATCAATAAATACACAGGAACTCACACAATAAGGCAAAGAGAGGCAACCATGAAATAATAATTGTTCTATCTTATCTACCAGTTCCTTGATTAAGGCATCCTGGCTATATGGCACAAACAAGTTACCAGGCATAGAAGCATCATCCTTCTCACTGAACCTTTTATTTTCCTGCTTGTCTCTTGACAAAAAGAAGTTTCCTCTTTTCTAAATTATTTCTGTCTTGGCCCACTTCTAGTTCGTCCATCGTGGTTCAATGATGACCACTTTGTCTGACAATGTCACCCATGGGGCTGAGGGCTTTGCACTGGGGTTTTATGCCTCCTCTTGTGGCTGGTGAGACCTATGTGAGCCCAGAATGTTCAGCCGCAAGGGCAGGTTATTCCAGTTGGAGCAAGTGTCATTGGCCTGACTTATCTGGCGTTTTTCTTCTGTCAGTGTTGTGCTGGCAAAACCAGATTTACAACTATATAGCTGGACATTGATGTTAAATGATGATACTCACTGGCAAGTGGAGAAAATATCATTCCTTTAATGATATATTGAAGTTTTTTAAATAATGGTTGCTAATTTGTTCTTCTCTTGTTTAATTTAAAAATGAAAGAACCATTTTTTCAGAATGTCTAATTAATTATTTAAAAAATTATTTTTTGTTTTAAATTAATGAATTTAATGAGTTTTATCTTGTGTCTACAAAACTCTGTTGTCTTCTAATCAATTAATCAATCATTTTTATGTCCTCAGCAAATCATGAAGACCGCAATGGAGTACAACTTGGGATTGGACATTCGTACAGCCGCCTACATGTGCAGCATTGAGAAAATATTTGATGTTTACCAAGAAGCTGGATTGACATTTACATAAATTTTGCTGTTTTTTTTTTCTTCCCTCGTGTTTGTCAATATAGCGGGTTATTAGCTTCAAAAGGTCCATCATTATTGCCTCCACAATTGTTTTAGTTTACAGATTGAATATGTTTTTTTTTTTGTAATTTAATGTTATCAAATGCAAACATTTTCTACGATTGTACTCACATTTATTGCTATAATCAACTTACATGCACTTTTATGACTAGTATTCTTGTGATGTCTTACAATGTTGCTAAGATAAAACTTGGTTACTTCTGCTGAATCACATTTTTGAACGCAGATTTTTGTTTTTTTAATACACAAGTATTACCATGCATTTTTTAAAACTTGAAAATGTGATTTTCAATGAAATGAACAGATGTTGATCACACTAAACCAAAGAATCTCATGGTTGGTAGATCTAAATAGAGAATTAATAGTAAAGCCAGTTTTATCATGGATGAATGATGTCAAAGACTTTCACTATGTTTAGGTGAAGGGTTCTATTGTGTGTAATTGTTTGGATTGTCCAATAGCAATAGTATTATGCAACGATGTGGAACTTTTAAAAAAAAAACTATTTAAAAGTGATGCAAGATGAAAGAATGTTTTTAGGCTTTTGATTTATTACAAACACTGAAATAAATACAAATATTTAATCCATAAACATGTTGTTATTGTTGAATGAAATTGTTGTTGTGTACTGTTGATAGATGTTAATTATTAAATCAATTGATTAATTCTCATCCATAAAAATCAATTTTTGAATTTGATGATAAACAAAAAAGTATAAGCTATATAACTTCAATTTTTTTACATAGGTCTTGCTTAAGTTTAATTGGTAAAGTTGTTTTCTTTTAATAGTATATTCAAATAAAAGTTATACAAAATTCATTTCAAACTTCCTACAATGTGATGTGACATTTAGGTATTTAGCATCATGACTTGAAGATTACTTGATGGCTGCTGATATAAACCTTCAAGAAATTAATATTGAAACAATATGCATTGGCACTCAAGTCATTCTCACAGTTTTGTGTTATGTGACCCCCTAATACAATGTCCCAATAGGTAGGGGGTGACCGCCTGCTGTTATACTTAATAAACCTTAGGTAAATGTGATTTTCTAATATAAAAGTAGTGTACATGTCTGAAATCCCTGAGATATTTTTATTGTTAGAAACTGAACATAGCTAAAGATTTGTTTTGTATTTAGCCTAAAGGAAAAGGGGAATCTCCAAATACTATCTTCAGATTTCTGGTATATAAAACACTTCAGAAATATCTAAGGAGCTTTTCTCAGTTGGATTAAGGGGAGGGGTCACTTGTAAAAGCTCAAGAACATAGTAGTTATAACGACTCTTAATTCATTTGATAATTAAGTAATGTCCCTTACCTACATAATCATTAAAAAAGATGAAATACCCACATTTCCAATGGTATTATGTTACCCTCTGCAAAAGGTGATCCACCCCTCAAAGGTTCAGAACCCCTAGCACACCAGATAGTTCTTTAAATGAGAATTGTTTGAAGGCTAGGTTAAAAACCAACAATTATCTGAATTAAAAAAGGCTCTTAAAAATACTTTCACTTTTGAACTTCAATGACTTCCCTAGTCAAAGGTAACCACTAAGTTAATTACGGTAATGTTAGAAAAAAAGAATAATATTACAAATTGAAGCAAGAAAATTACTGTAGTAAAAAAAAACTTTGGAAAACAAAAGAACAAGTTTATTTTTATTATATCAAAGTGTATACAAGTCAATTAAGTCTGGACTGCCTCTGCTTCATCTTCTTCATCAGAATCCACTTGTTCATTTTTATAACCTGGCACATAGTCTTCCACTTTCACTAGAAATTGTTCCAAAGATGGTGGAGCCACAACAGCAATAGAGGAAATAAATGGACCTATTGACAAATGGAGTAAACATATGTTTAAGTTATGTGATAATGCAAACAATTATTTTTTTAGAAAAAAAAAATTAAAGTCAATGCAACACCGGAGTGTTTTAGGCTGAATGATTAAACACTTGGCTTCCTAAACAAGGTTCCTAGGTTTGAATCTCGGTGAAGACTAGGATTTTTAGGGCAACCTTAAGTCCACCCAACTCTAATGGGTACCTGACGAAGTTGGGGAAGAAAGTAAATATTGGTGGTTGTAATGACCACATGACACCCTACTTGTTAACCATTGGTCAAAGAAACAGATGACCTTAACATCATATAGATGGCAAGGTCTTTTAAGGGAACTTGGCTTTACTATGCAACACCACTAAAATTTATTAGAAGCCTAACATATACATCTTAAGCGTAGCAC
>JADKLZ010003886.1:19164578-19177785 GCA_021533235.1 Biomphalaria straminea
ACACACAAGTTTTAAATATAATTAAATCTATAATAGCATCTGTGACACACTGTATTTTATACATTACAACAAAAGCCTTGAAAAGGGATAAATTGATTTAAGAAATAGTTATTCATTTCTATAAAATTATCACTGCAAAGAACTGCTGTGATTTCTGAGCTTAGAAGTATTTCAGATTAGCATAAAATGTGCACAGTCTTCAAATTAGATCTAGATCTCTAAAGTAATTTTTACCTAGACCTAGACAGATCGGGTCTCAAACAAGGAAATCCTATGCCGAACTGGGAGTCGAACACTTAGTGAGGTTGTGACAGAAGGTCGCATGAGGTTTGCGGGACATGTTCTACGACAAAATGAACTACGCATACCAAGAATTGCGATGACATGGAGGCCAATACGAGGAAAACACAAACAGGGATGTCCTCGTATATCTTGGCGTCATACCTTCATGGAGGACCTCAGAACAGTGGACACCAGGTGGGAGGAGGCTGCAGACATTGCCAATGACAGATCTTTATGGAGACAGCTTGCCGCCCAATGCGCCGAACGGCGCGGGAGGACCTAAGTCTAAGTAAGTCTAGCTTGGCAGTTTGAGATTGGCAAGTGTAATAGATAGAAATGTCAGAAAAGGTATCATTTTTTTCACATACCACATGTGTTGGAAGTAAAAAAAAAAATGCATATGTAGTAGCAATATTTGAATATAAAAGTCCTATTGCAAACTTTCAAATAATGAAGTTTTAGTAATAATAAGGAAAGCTGATCAAACCTCTATACAAATCATGACTGCTTGAAAAAAAGTGTTAAAGCCGGACATTTTCACACTATGGTAGTATACTACTAATATTAACTAGACATTAACTAGAATAACTAGAGTATTATTTAGTACTAGTCAACTGGTGGTGTAGAATATTTTGCAGGGCACTGCAACCTATGCGACTGCAGTGTACCCACGCTAATCCTAGGTGTCATTTATTAAATTAAATCATTTTATAACTTATAACAGATTTTCCACGGCCTTCTGATTTACCAGGAGCTCCTGGAAATCTCCAGAAATTACAAAATACGAAAAAGTCTTGGAAATCTCCGGAAATTATTAACATCTTTTGAAAACTCATACAAATCTTGCAGAAATAAAAGTGTGATCTTTCTATTAATTGGTGTCCAAACTCTCGAGTGAGCCATGGAGAGAATTATATATATCTACTAAGTTACTAATTTCTAAGTATACTTATTTATAATATATAATATATATAGATTTTAATTTTATTAATTTTATGCCACTATCAAATCATGACTATGTCAGTATGTGACTATAGTACAACATCTAAGTTCTAAATATAGCCATAGCCAAGTTAGCGGGGGCAATAGATGATAGCCTGCAATCGCCTTCATTAGCCTCAATACTACTCAATAGGCTAGCTAGTTAGTACTAGTAGCTGGTCGAATACTCATACTCATTCTGTAGTCAGTGTAGTACTGTAGTTGTAGTGATACTATATAAATATCCTGTGATTTGAAAGTGTAGATTAGTAGATTAGATACTCCCTCCCTTGGAATAGACAATAGACATAGATCTAGTAGGCCAATAATGCCTGCCAGATGAAGAAGAAACCACAAAAGAGAGGACATGTCTTTATAATTTAGACTAGGTAGTGAGTTTAGACTACTTTAGACTCTTTATTTTGCAGTACGTCTGGCCTGGTAAGTACTAGATCTAGGATTCTAGGTGAGGTAAGCATGTATTTAAATTAAAATTAAAATGTACTAAAACTAGAACTAGAATAAAAACTTTAAAAAAGTAGTCTTGATTATCTAGATCTAGATCTATAGTCTGGGACAACATATTGCTGACTAACAGCACTAAAGCTCTAGTTTACCGGACCTGTGTATTGAGCACCTTGCTATACGGAAGTGAAACGTGGTCAACATACTCATGGCAGGAAAAAAAGCTGAATGTCTTCCACCTCCGATGCCTAAGGCGGATCTTTAAAATAAGGTGGCAAGATAAGATAACCAACGAGGAAGTGTTACAAATAGCAGGTTGCCAGGACATCCGCTCTGTTATCAGCAACAGACGCCTTGGCTGGCTTGGCCACGTTCGTAGAATGCCAGTAGGTCGACTCCCACAGGATATTCTGTATGGCGATCTAATAGAAGGCAGAAGAGCCGCTGGTCGTCCACTCTTATGTTATACAGATGTATGCAAACGGGACATGAAGCTCTTTAAGATCGACACCAGCAACTGGGAAGAGGTGGCACAAGATAGATCCACTTGGAGAGAGAGCATAAAGAAGGGGTCTTTGATTGCAGATGCCATACACAACAGAAGCAGAAAGAAGGGTGAAAGTGCAACGGCGCCTGGTGACTACATATGCCCAACCTGCGATCGCAGCTGTGTATCAAGGATCGGCCTCTTTAGTCACACAAGAGCTTGCAAGGGGAAAAGATCGTCTCTAGAGACGTAAAATGCCACAGAGATCTATAGTCTTTTCCATGTAGCGAACACCCGTTATTTTCTGAAATTAACGAACAGCCCACAAACTGTTAAAATGAGCCTTTATTTTAATAATGAAGATGAAACCGGTCTATTGTTTTTATTTATACTCCATTTCTTTATAGTTCAGACACAGCTAATTTCGTTTACTCTGAAAAACAAGGGTTTTACACTGGTTCAAAGGGCACTGGTAGGACGATGCCATTAATTTTCTTCTAGGACAGAAGGAGGGTAGGTACGGGATTAAGAAGAATTTTTAGGCCTAGTATAGGTCGTAGGTCTAATATTTTTACTTAATGTTGATTTCTTTAAGGTGTTAAACCAAGTGTGATGTGAATGAGTAAAAAGAAAGGTAATATCGCTAAAACAAGTGCTAATGACTTGGATATAATGTGAATGGAAAAAAAAATGTTTTTATGAGTGCACAATCCTGCCTCTCTCTCTCTCTCTCAAGTCTCGCAAATTCTCTTTCTTAATTAAGCACCTAGCATGGTACCATAAAGAAAAAAAAATAGGGGTAGGGACAGTTATTGATCAATCTGGTACCAAATTAGGTCACAATCACAGACTGGAGTGAGCGGGCTAAACGCGCGGGGTCGCGGGAGTCGCGCATTTTGTTTGTTTTTTGAGTCAACTATATTCTAGATCTACAAGATGATCTAGGTAAGGGCCTTTGTAAAGTTGAGGGTTTAGCAGAGAAGAGACCAATTAAAAGTGGAAAAAGTAACACTAATCTGTCAGTCTTGAGTTGGTTTAAAAAGAAATTAAGATTAAAATTTAAAAAAATGAAGATAATATTATTTTTAAATGCAATAAACAAGAGGTGCTCGCTCGTGTACAGCAAATTTCGCTAGTTTACAGAATAACCTCATTACCTGACCCTCTTCAACATATTTTATTGTAACTATGCGTAGCGTAATAAAACAATCTAGCTATTTTTATGGGCAAATGGATGACGAGTTTATAGATGTTTGTAGTTTTTTCCTAGGATTAACCATTACGGAGCTATAAAAATTCAAATGCAAATATCGCGGTGGCAGTGCTTAATTTTTTTTCGCAAGAGGGACATTACTCACTTCTACTAGTTCTACTGTAGATAGGCCGTTCAGTCCGCCTGAAAAATCGTCCGTATTTTTTTTGTCCCATTTCGCGGCGAAACGAGGTTTTGGTATCCCATTTTCTATTTAAAAGCCTCATGTAAGTACAAGTCGTATATAGGCATGTGATACATCGTTGTACGCAGAAATGGAAGACCTATCAATATCTGTTTGAAATTTGAAGATATCTTAAGCGAGTACGAAACTGTTGCAGGGTGAAATTTTGTTTTTGTAATAACTTCGTATTCTATGGACCTGAAATAAAATTTCAAACATCGTTTTAAAGCTCATCAATTGCCGATTCTATGTGTGTAATTCGTTTTTTTTTATGTATTGAGGATTCCAGCGGCTTTTGATCGAAAGAAATTGTTTATTTTGGTCCAATCAAATCACTCGCCTTCGCTCGCGCAGCCCACTTTTTTCCCCCTTCGCGTCGTTCGCGGCGTCAATAATAGGTCACGTGACCGGGCGCAGCCAATCCGCTTGTGCTTACCGGCTGTATAGATCTAATTGGGTCAAATGAATTTTCTTTTTTATTGTGTTTATCGATGTATTTAGCTGTAAAAACAAACAAATTTAGTTGATTTTGTATTTATTTAATTATACATTTGATTTTAGGCCATTTTTTAATGTCAAGATCATAACTCCAATAAGTCGTATCATGTACATTAGAATTAGATCTAGACATCGGCCCCGTCAGATCGGGGGGGGGGGAGTGGCATTTATGAATGCCATGATTCATGATGGTGAACGTATTTTCTCACTTAAAATATTATTTTAAAATGTTAAATAACTTAAATAACATATAAAAAATCACAGGAATATTAATTTTAATGTATCTTAAAATGTTTATATTTATTTAAAAGCTAAATAATATTTAGAAAGGTTAAACAAAAATTCAAAGTGACAAGACAACCAAAAGTGGGACACAAAAATGAGTAAAATACAAAGGTTTAGAAGGGGTCAAAATAATTAACTAAAAAATTTATAACTTTGGAACTACATATCCGATCTTCAAAATTCTTTTTGTAGAATTTATATCACAAAAGTATCTATCTAGCTACAGTGGTTTGATTGCATATAAGCTAATAACTATTTTCTGACTGAATCCCCTACTGTAGAGGGTCTATAATAGTCTATATTTAGATCTAGATCTATACTATTCTAGATCTAATCTACAATAATCTGCATGACTAAATGCATGACGCGTAGGACGTAATCATCTTCTTTTTGAAGTAACGTCTGTATTGTATAACTTAGTATAAGATAAGAAGATAAGATCTAGATCTATAATCTAGATCTACATACCAGGATTTGTTATGATGGACTTAGTGAAGGACGCTGCCATTTTGACTCTGGACTAGTACTGCATAAACAGTAAATACATTATTTTAGAATTAACATTTTTTGCCATATTTTAAACAAATTTAAATATTTCTAGCGTATTATTGTTATTGAAGACAAAGAACATATTTTAATTAATTGAATTAAAAAAAATGGTTCGGGAAAAATAATCTTTTTAACCAATAGAAATATATCAGCCATATTTTTTTTTTTGATGTAAAAAATGAAGAGCTGACAGCTGACCGGTGACATTAGTAACCATTGCAAACATACGATCATTTTTTGGTGTCTACAATTTATAAATGAAGGTAGAGATATTAGATCTTATTGTCATGCTGTTTAAAAAATTTCCTACTTATAAAAAAATGTAACCCAAGATCTAGATCTATCAGGTCTAGATTACCCTATTTCAATTTGCAAAACATTACTTCCCCTTAATTTAGATTTTTAACCATTTACTTTTAGATCTAGACTAGATTCTAGATTTTGTAACTCACTTTCAGTATCAATATTCTAGATATAGTCTAGTTCTCGATAGATCTAGTCTAGATAAATTGTAACCTTACGGTTATGTTTTATAAATTAAATATAATAATTGTAAGACAGATTGAATCTCTTTTTATATTTAAGAATTAAATTTAAATATTAATTAAAAAATTAATATTTGATTTGACAAATTGTAACAGAAACAGTAACATCAACATGTAAAATGTAACATTTTAATGATTGTTTAGAATCTAGATACTAAGAACTAAAATAGGTCTAGATTAATCTAGAATCAATCTATAGTAGAGTCTTATATATGGCACAGCTCATCCGATTCTCCTTCAGTAAACAAGTCTCTTTTTCTGCTTATAACTCATTTGTTTTCATGTTTGGAACTAACTAAAATGACATATTGGGACTGCAAATGGCAAATGTTCCTTTATTATTGTTCCACTTTTCCAAAGCAGATGGCAGTTTTTGAGATTTTCGGAAACCATGGCCATGTATGTAAAGCTATTGTTTTAACCTCCCCGGCAATTCTCCTACCCATAATTATAATGCCATTTAAGGGATGAAGAAATATTTATTAGATATAATTTATTAGCAATTACATAGTGATGTTTATTGACGGTGTTCACCGTGCGCTAAAGGAGAAAGCACAAAAACTGCGTGCAGTATAGGAGCATGAAGTGACCTTCTACTGTATTTTTAAATAAAATTTTGATTATGAGTGGTAATTCAAAGAAACACAGCTATTTTTATAGTCCTTTAGTTGCAGAATAAGAATTTGCTTTCAGTTTTTTTGTAAGTTAAACCTTGGTGAAATTTAAAAAAAAAAAAATTTGACCTAGTTCCCAAAGCTGGTGTGCCTTATATAAGAATCTACTATAGATTCCTAGATAGGATGGCTTCTTTTTGGTGAGGTAGATCTATAATCTAGATTCTATGTGCTTTGGACTGTCGTTCAGTGGCCTTTAAGGTCTCGGGTTTGACCCTGCTCACTGCCATCCCATCATTGGCATCATCCTGCAGAAGGTGTTATTAAATACATGCCTAAGGCCTAAACTCATTTATTTTCTTCAGTCATTTGCTGTGCTATGGTTTAAATAGTTGGACTATGTTTATTTTGCCTAGAAGACTTTTTCATCCATTAATAACATTACGCTTCCCCACCCCCACAACAAACTGTCCTAAAATTTTATAAGACTGCTTTTTCTCTTTCATCCTTCAATTGTAAGGCGACAACCCCCTAATATGGCCCATCAGTTGTAGCTGTCTTGTCTGCTTGCAATATTACACCCCCACGTACACAGATTACATTTAATATTTTTAATGAAATGCCCCTCGCCCAAAAATACACGTTTTTGGCCCTTGTATCTTCTAATGGAACAGCTGCCCCTATATAGACACAAACAAACCACACACTTCTTAGGACTTGAATTCCAAAAGCGCTTGTGACTTGTTAATTTGACCTCTTTTTTTTTTATTGTTATTATTCGATGGAACAGCCAGAATTACAATGACGTCACATATAATTTATTTTTTTTTAAAATTATTTTTAATAACGAAAAATTGGATTGAAAGAAAGTAAATAAAAATGAGTATCCAATTTAAAAATCTGTTCAGTTATTCTAAGTATTATATATTAATGAAAAACTGGTTGAAATGTCACATTTTTCAACACCCTATAAGTAGGAGAATTAGATTAGTCAGTCATCAGGGCTTTAAAATTTATTTATTAGATACTGTAAATTAATTACAAAATCTGAAAAATATAATTTGTAATTATCATTAACATACAGTTCAAATTGTAGCCACTTTTTATATATATGCCAATAATGGTTTATTTCTCCTCACAAAGAGACTAGAGTCAATCTTTATTTAGCTCAAAGCGTCCTAAGATCATTTTGTCAATACATAAAGCTAAAAAACAGAGCCAACTTTAAATAATTAATCATACTTTTTGTAAACATAAAATCCTTCTTGAATGCCCCTCCCTAATACACCTTAGGCAGACCCTACTTCCACTACAGCCCAACATAACCAACACCCTGTATGGCAGTGCTGAACAACTGATGAAAACAGCACACTTTTTTTTCCTTGGCACAGTCTGTAAAAGAGCTCACAGCTCAGCAATAATAAAGCTGGCTAGAAGAAGAAGAAGAAACATAAAATCCTTATAATTTAATCTGACATTTTTTTCTTTGTTACAACTTGGGTGGGGGTTCTTCCTGCAAAAAAAAGTTGGGGTGAGGGCAAAACCAGTGAATTTTTTTAAAAAGATTATTTTAGTTACGAATCATTTTTTTTACCAAGTAAAATGACATTATTAACAAAGTTTTAAAAAGTAGATGTTTATAAAATTTTAGACGTTGTTTCATTTTCTGATAAGGCCCTAGTAAAATGTTACTGTTCTCGCTAGAGGTGTCAGCAGCATTATTGATTCACAAAATTTGAAAAAGAAATTTATAAAACTTCTTTTTAACTTTTGTGCTATGGAAAGTTCAAAACTTTCCTGACTACTGTACATCATTATGTTTTGGGTTTGAGTGACAAAAATAAAAAGGTCTGCAGCAAGACGACTTGTTTTACACATAGATGATCTTAGAGCAATCTAAATTAGGCTTAATTTGACAATTGATGATTCTTCCTTCTTGGTAGATTTTTCCAAGTTTGTAGACTTCATGTACTTTTGTTTATGATGTCAGAAATCACTCTTTGTTTGCTATTTCTTTTTGTATTCCACCAATGGAGATCATGAATAAATATCAGAAACTAATGCTATCGACTGTTTTTTCTTGAAATTTATGCATAATAATAGAGAAAAATCTAATTGGATATTCTTTGTTAATGGCAACAATTCTTTTGCCCAACAGGTCTAAGCCCTTGTTTTGGGCTGATGTAAGTAGCTTGTTATTGCCATGGAGGCAATGTTACAGCCCTCCATGTACCCAGCTGATTGGGAGGGGGGGCAAAATTTAGTTGGGGGGGGGCAGGCACTGTTAAAAGTTTGAGAAACACTGTAGTACAGTAATATAACAACAACAACAAAAATTACTACAAAATAAAATATGAATTCTATTATATTTCTTTTTTATATAAATAACTTCATTAAAAAATTATTGTATTTAGATCTGTGATACACAATGCCTAAGGACAAATATGAGCCACCCAATGAAAGAAGGCAGCACAGGATTATGCAGAGAAATGAGGTAGCAGAAGGCAAGCCTTCGAAATGGTCAGAGCTTGAAATTTTTGGTAAGATTTGTTTTTATTTTATGTTTTTTTCTTTGTCTTAAGAATTATTTTCCACTTTCTGGAATACAAATTTAAAAAGAAAAATTGTCCCCAAAATTGAAATCATCTTTAAATCATCTTTGTATCATCATAAATATTTTCTTTCATGTTTTGGTAAATTTAAATCTGTTGTATTTGTATAGATTATATGACTTACTTAATCCTGTAAACTCCGAGGGAAGCCTAGGGATGCAACCACTCTCTCCACTGAACTTGGTTCTAAGCAGCTTTCTTCATCTGCTCCCATGTCATTCCAGTATTTTCAGCTTCACTGCTGAATGACCTCTTCCAGGTTTGCTTGGGCCTGCCCACTTTCCTTTTTCCTTGCAGGTTCCAATCAAGTGCCTGCCTTGCATCACTGGTAGCAGGTTTTTGCAGGATGTGTTCTATACAGCTCCAATTTTGCTTTTTGATATCATGGGCTATGGGTTTTTTCTCCTAGTTCTCTTCCACAAGTTGACAGTAGTTATCTTTTCTGGCCACCAACATATGGCGTAGGCATCTGTTAACAAAGGTCTGGGATTTTTCTAGAATTGTTTTAGTGACTCTGCATGTCTCTGAACCATACAGAAGGACCGACTTAATGTTTGTGTTATAGTTATCTTGTTTTTTAGAGACATTACCTTGGAGCGCTGGATTGCTTGAATAGCTTTAGTAATCTGATTTTGTATATTGTCATCAGTTCCACAGTCCTCCAGATGTTGCATACATCCCTTTCTTACTCATAGATTAAATGCATAAGTTATTTTCTACAATATAAAATTCTTGGCCCTGATCGCTGACTCACTGACTTATAATCACTAATTCTTCTACTTGTGTGGATGATAAAATAAGAAAATGATTACGTTTTCAATACTTAGAACAACTAAGCTATTTCCATGATAGAAACCACAGAGGTTAAATTTACCAAAAATCATTCAACCTAATGTGTATTAAAGCCAATATTAAAATGTTTAAAGTAAAAAAAAATAAATTTCCTTCCGCTTTAAGCACTTATTGGTGCATAACTTTCTTTCCATTTTTTAAAATTTAGATTTATTTCTACACAGACCTAATTCTTATTTAGATCTACATAATTGTCAAAGTGAATGTGAGTGATTATAGTTTGAAATGTAAAGAATTTAGTTAGTTATAATGTGTATAACAATTGAAAATGACTAGATCTAGATCTACATAAAGGCCCCTAACATATACATTTCAGTAAATTTAATTTTCTGTTTACCATCTTTTCTCTTTGCAATGTCATTCATCCAATGTTTTGTATTAGTTCACTGCTTTTATTTCGTGCTTTGTCATGTTTGCATTCTTGTATTCACAGGGTGTGTTCAAAATTTGAGTAGAAATTTATGGAAGGTGGAATGGTTAACAGTTTTATACTTGAACAACAATCATTTATCTCATCTACCATCACAGATTGGAAACCTGGTTAACCTGGAGCATTTAGATGCCTCGCACAATTTCATTAATGTTATACCTCCAGAGATTGGTGACCTTGTCAATCTAAGGGAGTTGAAATTAGCCTCCAACAGAATTAGGGAGCTACCATGTGAACTTGGGAAGTGTTTCCAGTTACAGACTCTAGGTAATATAGCTTACATTCTTTAGAGCAGGTTAGATTGAAGGGAACCTAAGACAACTATTTGTTTTTGAAATTAGGGGAGCATTTTGTAGTAAATAACTGTAAAATGACTAAAAGCATTTTTTTCAAATTTTATAATTAACTTATAATTAACTTTCCATCTAAAGCAGAGTATTTCGGAAATTGTTCAGTTCTCTAAAATGAATGCCATCTACAAACTAGATATTGGAGGGTCACCATGTTGTTTTGAAAACATTATGATCTTATTGTTGAATGTTGTTTTGAAAATATTTATGAAAAAATTATAAAAAGACAAAAGGCTGCATTTATAGTTTCAGTCAATGAGGTCCCTTATAATTGGTAATATTAAAAAGCATATAATCTTAATATTTTCAAAATTTTTGGTACTAAAAATCCTTTTTAGGCTGTAGGATCACTCTTATCACTCTTCAATAGGAGATAACATTTTTTTTTTTCATTTTCTTTATTTCTTTATATATATATATATATATAAACTAAGATTTTTGTTCTATTTAAAAAATGATGAAGTAGTATGTTAGGTCATTGTCTAATGAAATTTATATGTAAATGAAATGGGACATTTTTTAAATATGCTATAATGAACAAGATAGAAAATTATAAGACAAAGTTCTCTTTGGAATGTATTTTATAAGAGGTATTAAATATATACTATAAAGTATCTTTTATTTGTGTGAATCACACTTCCATGACATGGCCTAAATTGTGCCGATGTGCCCAAACCCGAATCACACTTTTGTTAATGACTTATTGTTATTTAATGCTATACAAAAAATCTGCAGGATTTATTTTGTTTTGCTTTTCTTTGCTCTTGACAGATTTATCCAACAATCCCTTAAGCTTTGATGTCAATAAATATTATTCTGAAAGTTCATCTAAATTGTTGTCGGCACTGATGGATTCACTGCGTTGTAAGTACAAGCTGTATGCTATAAAACCTAGACAAAAACCTCATTATAGCAAAGCTGCTTTGAATGGAATTTTAATCTTAACTGTGTTTGTAGTTCAATGCCCAGAACTTGGCATAGACTGAAAACACCCTTTTTTAAAACTCTGATTAGGCATGTTATGATATAACAAGGTTTGATTGTTATATAAATAATTTTTGTTTTGGTTGAGGTAGACACATCCTTAGAAAGAAATTTAGAAAACAAAGCCCTCAAAAATAAGAAACCAAACATTTAAGTCTACAGCTTGTCCATGTTCCCCTCTCTGGTATAGTGTGAACATGAATGTCTTTAGCACAATCAAAACATTTTTCATGGTCATTGACTTATTACCAATACAAAAATCACTAAAAACAATTTTAAAATATCAACATCTTATGATTTTTTTAGTACAATTGTGTATTTATATATTTACTTCAAACAGAAATAATTTAGTTCTTTTTTTTTACTTATTTAAAATTCTGTATTTATTTAATGTAATGGAGTTCCTATGAAATATTATTTTATGTAAGTGTCCATTTGTTTTGGACATATTTATTTTCATTGCAGATGTGTTTTAATAAAAACAATTATGTACTTTGAAAGGGATAGTGTTACACACTAGGTGTAGTAATATTGATTTTCTATTCTAAAAGAGAAGAAATATAGATTGTGGATTTTTATTATATATCTAATTAACATTTTTTAAGTTAGTACAAGTTTTGGGATATTTTAAAGTTTAGAAATTTTGCATGAAAGAATCAGAAGGTAGACATAACTAAGATATTTGATTGGCTAATTGGTTTATAAATAATTATCTCCCTTGTACAGAACTAAATCTAATGCCTTTACATTATAAAGAATGTTTGTAAATTCTACCTTTTGAGGTCAAACAGAGTGTATGATATTGACACTTGACCCATTAATAACACTTAGCAGCATGCAAAACCCCACTTTTAATTAGATCCAAGTGCTACTAACAGTCAAACAATAAGAAAATCTTGCTTTAAATGAGACAATATTATTATTGTTGAAATAAGTTAGAAATAAATTGCATTAGAACTATATGCATACAATGTTATTGTAGATATAAGTTTCACAGAAGGCTAATGATTTATGGTTTGATTGGTAAAACAAATGAAAATTTGTTTCTTAGTGGCACCTAATGACTTAGACATCAATCCTATCTTCTTTACTAAATGTAATTGTGACCTAAATATGATTTTTTTTTTGTCTATTGCAAAAAGAAATCAGAAATTTTTGACACATTTCAGTTAACATGCTCTATTTAAATAAATGCAGAGCATGCCATACAGGCCATAAACATTGAGATTATGCAAGAGCTTGAGTCTACATTAAAGTTTAAAGGTTGTACAAATGTTTCAAATAAGTGACTGTTTACAATTGATACGACCAAATGAAAAGAGATAATAATAATAATAATCTTTATGTTCGTAAGGAAATTTGTCTTACACTTTGTTCATTATTCCAAACAAAACATTATAACTTAAAAAAAATAAACAAAATGTACATTCACACCAGACTCACTCACAATTTACATCTGTTAGGTAAAAAAAAAATTTGAATAAACTTAACATTTCACTGTAGCAATGCACTGCAAAGAAGTATGACTATATTTTAAGTCATTTAGTTTCACCAGAACACAGAAACCTCTTTTTTGTATTTGAAGTCATTTAGTTTCACCAGAACACAGCAGCCCCTTTTTTTGTCCTAAAATTAATATCCTGATAACTATTCATAAAAATAGTTAAAATTCGTCCCCACTGTCAGTTCTGCTCTTAGAAATGTATGAATAGAAATGTATGAATAGAAATGATATTTTCAATTCTGATAACTTATGACCTAAAATAGGGGAGAAAAAATTAAATGTTGGTAATATGTTAAGATGAGTAGTAAAGCTTGAATCAATGCAATAATGGGG
>JADKLZ010003886.1:19193974-19232932 GCA_021533235.1 Biomphalaria straminea
TGCTATGAACTCTTACTAGCCACTATCATAAGGTGGACTGTTACTCACTTCTAAATCAAGCTTGAACGTTGACTTGAATATTGAATGCAAGAACTTAACAATTTCACTACTGTACATTAACGATCTTGTGTTGCTCTCACCATGAGTTCAAGATGAAGGGGCCATAATCTTAGTGTCCTAATCAATTGAAAAAGGAAATTTTAAAAAAAATCACATTTGAATGAGCTTTCAACAACAATATGTAGAAACACTGACTCCAGCACTAGAACAAACAGTTAAGATTACTTTTGTAGATTAATCTGAGACTTCTGTGAAACGTAAAGCTCCCCTTACAGATCCTGTGATAAATGGGGAAGATAATTTAAAGGTCATCTGTTTCTGTGGCCCACGGTTAACGAGGGTGTCATGTGGTCAGCACAACAACCAACCGCCTGTACTTTTCTTCAAGATATTTCAGGTACCCATTAGAGCTGGGTGGACTCAGAGATATCCTAAAGATACCAAACATTTAAAAAAATCCAGGATTCGAACCTGGGGACTCCTCCCCTCCCGGTTTGGAAGCCAATTCATTCAAACAAGCTACTCATTGGATGTCTGTTTAGTAGGGGTTCGAGAGGTCCAGTGTACAATATAGTTTTAGTCTTTCTTTAAAAACAAAAAAAAAAACAAAAAACTCTTAAATCAAATTCGGGCTGATAAGACTACTTTCCTTGTCAATTAAAATTGCAATGAAACAATTGAACTCATTATTAGTAGAGATATACCAGTTTGACCGCGCAGCTTGTCAGTTCTTCGCTGTCAGCTATTAAGCTGTTTACTTATGGTACCTGTTCAGTCAAGTTGTTTCTTAATGCAATTAATTTTATGTGTAATGTTTGCGCTAGTCCGTCAAGTGTTTCGTTGGCAATGCGTGCAGTTTGTAGCGCAAAGAAATCATCCTATTGACACCTCCCCGAGATGGTGGCAGTGTTCCGCTTGTGAAAACACCGAGGCGGGGTGTTTAGTAAAGGCCAGGTAATCGCTGTGTCAACATGCTAGAGACACTTTCTTCTACTTTATATAGATAGATCGCCTTGGTCGTGACCCATGTGGAAGGAAATAGGTTTTCTTCTTCTATTTTGGATCAGCTTCTTGTTAAATAAATACACAAGTCGTTTACGTTTGAGGCGCTAAATCTTGTCGAATATTTAGTCAAGGACAGGGCGCAACAGGTTTGGTCCAAAGTGACTGTTCTCTGCCTCCATGGACGTGCTCACCCCTTTGACATTTGCTCCTCACACTTGTGTGGTTAACTAGATGCCGGTCGATTAATCCTGTGAAGAAAGACAATGAAGTCAGACATCACGTGACCTTGTGGGAAGGTTAACAGTCTCGCGTGTAGATAGTCTGGTGTGTCAGGAAGAGATGTGCCATTATACCACAGACACTGTGCAGCAGGGTCACCCGGCAGTGGTGTGTCAGGAAGAGATGTGCCATTATACTACAGACACTGTGCAGCAGGGTCATCCGGCAGGTCTTCGAGCTTGGGTGAAGCCCATTTTGAAAGAAACAAAATGTGTATTCGACCTTTCATCTCCTTCCTAAGTCACCCCCTCTCTTCTTGTTCCTGAATAACTGGCTACTAGGCCAATGCATGCAATAAAACAGCCTTTACAAATGCCATAAACTAGGCAGACAAAAGTGTTAGCTAAACCCGTCTCCCCGCCTTTCTGGTGCCATGTCTTCACAGCGAGGCCGTCCTAGCCCAGAGTCGGTCAGTGCTCGGTTGGCGTGCAACTCTGGGAGCACTATGGCACACGACATTGCTGAGAGGATGATGAAACACTACACAAGGATACGGGGCAAAGAGTTTGTAGAACTGGTCCAAGTACAGCTGCGGGTTATTCCTTCTACAGGGATAACGAAACCCACTGCCCGATTTCTTTCTCGTGCTTTAAGTCTCAACACGATACTTGTCACGGATTTTAGATACTGTGCCAAGTCCAATTGTTAAATACTCGTCAGTGACTGTGCATCGATATTGTGGAAACAGAAGAGAGAAAAAAAAGTGGGGAGGGGGGTATAAGGTGACTGGAATATTGGTCTGGATTAGCTTTAGGGTTGATACGGTCCAGTGAGTCTCCTTTGACTAGGTCACTGCAGCGCTCCACACATCTCACTAGCCACGTGACTGTGAAGCTGTAAAAGAGATCTAACCATAAAGCTTGTCTCGAGTGCAGTAGATCATGTGGCTACACAGTCCTAGCTGTGACCTACATATTTCGCCAGATCCATCGCAGACACAACCTTTTTCTGCATGTGGTCGCTTTAGTTTCTCTTTCGGCCGTCTACGTCTGTCCTCGGCAATAGGTTTCCTTTTGGTTTCTATGTAGTCCGCGGCAATCTCCTGCTACCTCCCCTGCTGCCAACTTATTTCTTTCATGTCAGCTAGCTAGTCCATAAGCTGGTCTTCAAAGCTATGGAACAATAAGCAGTCCCTCTACACTGCCCATAACATCTTTATTTGTATCGGAGCAGATCTTTAGACATTTGTAATCTACACCCTCTCCAGTTTACCATCTTTAAGTTGGTTGATAGTCATCTATATCATCTTTTTTTTTTTTTTAATATGTTTTTTTGTAGCATTTTTTTTAATTCTAAATTTTGAGCATCAAATTCTAACTAAATTATAAAAAATATTTTTTTAAATATGATAATATTAAACAAAAAAGAATTATCATTTAGAGAAACTTGTATTTCTAAGTCACCAAGTAATCGCTGCTCTGTCTCTTCTTTAGACTTCATTAAACAATGGGAAGTTTTACTTCCGACATTATTTGTTCTTTCTTCCTATAAGGTTGCAGAGAAAAAAAAATTCAATATCCTGTGAATAGCAGTACTGTTGTTAAACAAAGACAACCCTTGTCTAGTTGTTAGAAGATGGTGTGTCTGTATGCACGAAGTGGATGCTGGTTTTTTTATTATTATTATTATTATTATTGATTCATAAATCGTCCATGAAATTGATTAACTGTGCAAAGTTTCAACTTGATCCAAGAGTGGGTGTGGGAGAAATAAGGTACTGAAACTTTTTACCAGACAGACGGAGTGAGTTGATATAAGCTTTGTAAAAAAAATATTTTGTTGTTTGCTCTCATCTCAGCTGTCTTCTCTGTGATGTGTTACAATGTACTTTGTGATAAGCTCTGCACTAAAGCCATGTATGCCTACTGCCCTACTTGGGCTCTCAGCTGGGACTACAGGAAGAAAGGCATCATGAATGACATTATCAGAGGAAATGCTGATATTCTAACATTACAGGTGAGTAATACAAAATTTTATGACAGCATTAGTTTTAAATCAGTTTTGATCAGCAATTATATAATTCTCAACTTGGCGTCCATATTTATATTTAGAATATTTAGGCCGCCTTACTTTACACTAATGCTGTGATCTTCAATGCCTCCATATCTTTGAATTTTAGGAAGTGGAAACAGAACAGTATCACAACATGTTCTTCCCAGAGTTGGCTGACCATGGCTATGATGGTATATTTCTGCCTAAGTCTCGTGTGAAGACTATGAATTCAGATAAAGAGAAGAAATCTGTTGATGGCTGTGCCATTTTCTACAAGAAAAATAAGTAAGAACAAAATCTACTTTAGAAAGCACTTTTGCTGTTGAAAACAAAATGTACAGGTAGCTTGATTGACTTTTCTTTCTTATGCTGAAAGTTTTACTTTGTCTTTTTGTCAAGGTTTGAGAAAGTAAATGAGTACCAAATAGAATTTAGTCAATTGGCTACCAAAGAAGGAGCATCAAATACAGATACAGACATGATCAACAGAGTCAGCACCAAGGACAATATAGCCATTGTTGCTGTTCTTAGAACTAAACCAGATGTTTATCAAAATAGTAAGTGTTGACTGTTTGAAAATAGATTAGTTCCTCTTTGACACGTCATGGACCATAGGGCAGATAATAAACTTTTCTGTTTCTGTGACCAACAGTTAATGAGGGTGTGACAGTCACAATGACTGACTTCATTTACTTCTCATTATGTTAGGTACCCATAAGTTAGATCTTTAGTTAGAATTTTGTGGACTCAAAGAGACATCATAAGTATCCTGAAGTTCAAAATTCCAGTCTTTACTGTAATTTGAACTTGTGACTCATCAGCTCTGAAGCCTAGCACTTTACCACTGGACATGTCACATGATATTAAGACATGTTCCCTTTCCCCTCAGATAACAGCTTTGTCTATAATATATTACAAATATGAATGGTATAGCTGGGCACTTTTTGTGTTTGCCTTGAATAGAATGCTTAATAATAGTAAGGGCGAACTTGTTTTTTTTTTTTATATGTATAATGCTTTTCTACCTGTCTAGGTCCAGTGCCAGCACCTAAAGGTTTGACTCAGATGTTGATGGTGTCCACTGCCCACATTCACTGGGATCCTCAGTCCCCCGATGTCAAGTTGGTCCAAACCATGATGTTGGTGGAAGAGCTCCAGAAGTTTGTCAAGGAAGCCTCCATGCAGTTCCGACCCAATGCCCCACCTCCATCCCTGGATGTAGATCTGTGTAACAGCATGCCCCTTATACTTTGTGGAGATTTTAATTCTTTACCTGACTCAGGTTGGTGCTTCATTTAAATATGTTGGCATTCTTTAGACAGGAGCATGGGAGTGGGAAGCATATTCTGGGCAGTTGGATAGGAGTGAGAAGCATTCTCTGGGCGGGGTTATGTCAGTGCAAATGTTCTCTGGGGAGTTTGATCAGTGCAGAACTAAATTCTGGGCAAGTTGATGTTACTAATAACACATTTTTTTTACTGTAAATATTCTAAGAAACTTTTAATTTGTATTATACATGCTTCCTTTTTTAATTTTCTTTTTAATTCTTTTTTTTATGATAATTTTTTTTTTTTTTTTTTTTGGTTGCTCTTCCAGGTGTCTATGAGTTTTTATCTAAAGGTCGTCTTGACATCAGTCATAAAGATTTTGAAGGCCAGAACTATCAAGTTTTTATGAAAGACAGAAGTGCCAATGGCATCATTAACCATAATTTTAATTTGACCAGTGCATACAAGGATGTTATCCCATTTACAAACTACACGTAAGATTATTCATGACATTGATCACAAAACAAATCTTAAACATAATTAGCATTATTCCTTGAATCTTAATGAATGGTCTTCTATCTGCTTGATTATTGAGGCACTGCTATTGTTGCACTACAGGCCTGCAGTGTTACTGTGAAAGCAGGGGAACAATATTTGACAGGTCATTGTGGGAAAAGGGATGCATAGGGCTCTGATTCACTATTGGACCTTTTCCAAGATTTTTATATGACCAAGACAATGACTACATTCCACCAAGTAAATTTGGTTTGTAGTCAGGAATGTCACTGAAATACAAATTTTCACTAGGTTAAACTAAGTGCTCTAGACTCAACAGCCACTCTTAAACTCTCCGCCTCTACTAGAGCTGGAGCTCACCAGAATATTACTTTAGAAGTGAGATAGGTCTCTTTTGTTGTCAATTTGATCTTGTAGCTTGCTCATGATTTGCTCTATTGTTTTTTTCAAGAGAATACATTCTTTATTTTCAGGTTTGACTTCAAAGGAGTTATAGATTACATTTTCTACTCCGACCAGCACCTGAGACTGCATGGAGTTATGGGATTGCAAGATGAAGAATGGTTCCGAGCAAACAAGATCATAGGCTGTCCCCATCCCTTTGTTCCTTCAGACCACTTCCCACTGTTTGCAGAGTTCTCTCTTCCAGTCCACCCCCAGCGCCCTAGATAATAGCAGGCTTGGATCTGATCATTGTCTCTCCTCATCTCTCACCACAAAGAACTAAGTCAGGAGGAATTGACATTTGGAATAGAAGTCTTCTTGCAATGGCCTCAAGTACATCACTTCAAACCTTTAGGACAGTTTTTTGTTGGCAGCTGAAAAAAAAATACAGAATTATTTCCTTTTCATGATGCAATGAGAAATGAATCAATTTAAAAAAGAAAAAAAGTTACCCAAATATTTTTGTTGAATTTGTGTACATAAGAAAATCTCATGATCTGCTTTCTTTCAACCATTTCCACATTAGAAAAATCCCAGCAATCAAGTCTGTTCACTTTGTTATTATGTTATGGATAGTTAAGGGAAACCAAAACTGTGTTGCTGCAGCGCCACCTGATTGTTGAAGCGGATGTGCAATATTTGAATCATTTCATATCATTGGACGGATAGATGTCATAGAATTAATTTCATGTCAAACGATTGAAACCTCTTTGTTTTTGACACTTTTGATGATGTACTTGTGGGAATGTTGTATAGCATTTGAATACTTTGTATAGCTGATTGATGGAGTTGATGCTATGTCCAATGTAGACTGAGTTATGTCTTAATGAAACTTTTGTAGAAATTGATTAGATTTTGTGCATTTTTTTTCTCAGTGTGTTTCTGATTTGTCATTAATGCCTTAGGCTGTATAACATGAAATTAGTTTGATCAATACTCTAGCACTAGGTTTATCTTAAGAATCAAAATGATTTTTTTTTTTTTTTTTTTTTTGAAGACTAGTCTTTAAGTTGGCAAGTCCAGCAAGCTACTTATTGAACTGTGATGGCTATCTGTACTGTGCCTGTAAACCAGCTCTTAAAGTTTTCTGTGCACTTCACATGTTTGTTTCAAAACAAGAACTAATAGCACATACATTTTAGTTTGATAGAGTGTATCAAGTCCCATGCTGTTGTAAGCCAACATTTTCATTGCAATTCATGTCAACACACTATCACTTACTAGAACAGCAAAAAATAAATCTGGACTGTCATTTTGTTAGTTTGCATTTATTTTGTAGGGTATAATTATTACTGCATATTAAGAGTTGACAAGATCATTAATGCATAACCTTAATTAGTATATTTTTTGTCAGTATATTTTTAATTTGTTTCAAATTGTATTGTAAAAGTCAGTTCCTTTAGTTTGACCTAGAAATGAATCAGTGCCTGACCTGTTTGTTGTTTCTCTCAATAAGTGTTTCACTCAACTATGTTGTCACAATGAACTATGGAGCAAAATGGCTGTACAGTTTGACCAATGTACATACTGTCACATAACATGCTTGATAGGTGGCTGTAAGACTGAGCTTCTATTTTAATTGGTCTGGCTTGCTGACAGAGGTATATAGACATTTTTTAACAGGGTCGTTTTAGAAACTCTTGGAATATTTTAACATTTTCTAACCTTTAAATGTACTGTATCGTTGTTGTTTTTTAAAAAGATAATATATGATAATATTACTATTTTAACACAGTTTTTTAAAATTCTTTTAATAAAATTTGTCATTGTATTAAAATACTATATTTTTGTACTGCTATGTTTTGTAATTTCCATGACTAGGAAGCATTCTAATCTAATACTGTGGCACCATAACTTGAAACACATCATCTTTTGGAATTACAAGAACAGTTTGGGCTTACATCTTAATTCTAAGAAGTAGAGATTTTTAAAAACAATGAAATAACCAGTATCTTAGGTTCTATTTATTTTTGGAGTTGTTTCTAAGAAATGTGTATTTTCACAGCGTAAGCATTGTAACTAAGCCATGTTATCTATCAGTAATTCATTCCAATACTTGTTATGGTAGTGGTTACCTTTTTTTGGATTCCCTGAACAGTTTAGTATTTAATTGTTTAGGTCTCAACATGGCGCTAATAGTTTCACTTCAATTGAAAACAAATCAGTTTGATAATTAATTATATTGAACATTCCATAGTAATTTACATCATCTGCATATTTTATAGTTTTAGAATACACTTACACAACTGTGTTTACAAGGTAAAGCTGTTAACAACCTTTCAATAAAGCCCACTTAGAAGTACATATGATTTTTAGCACTAAAGTATTAGTAGCAATGGTTCACCTTGCCTCTAACATAACTATCAAGCAAATACTTTTAGTTCTGCCTAGACCTTGAGTTGATGCTTTCTATTATTGACATTGTTTACCAACTAATGAACTCCAAGCTAAGGCTTTGCTCATTTGTCATGCTGAAAACAAACATGCTTTATGTACATTGCGTAAAGATACATTTGTTCATAAAACCTTATATGGTTAGACTTTCAGATAATAAATCGGGCACAAAAAAAAAAAGAACTTAATAAATTACATTACCTGAACATTTTGTTTTCTGCACTCTTGTTTTAAATATCAAATATTTCACTTGTATTCAACTTTGTAATCCAGCAATTGAAGGTGAAAAATTCTCCATTCACCAGTATGGAGAACTGTTGGCAGTTCACTTCCAGGGCTTATAATCCAATATGGTGTATAAGTATAGGGTCAACTGGCAGCTTTCAATCAAATATGACTTGTGTCATGCAGGCTCATTCCAAAATAATTTTGTTTTTGATTTCATGAAATGCATGCTTGTCTTAGTTTTGTCATGTTCTTAGGCACTTGAGTTGTACTTATATGTTGTAGTCTCCCTTTGTGTAGTCTCTTGACATCATTTTTTATCTCATAAAAATATGGTGACACTGTTAAAATTGTGTTGCTTTAGTCATTTCTAGGATTTGTAGCTACTTTTATGTATAGAATTCATTTTTTATTTTGCAAAGTCAAGTTCAAATTCTATTTCTTTACAAATGTGTCAACAACATGGTTAATTAAAATGAGCTGGCTGATATTGAATTCAAAGGTAAGAGAGAAGGTAAGAGAGCATGAAAGCAGATGTTTCGGGCTCCACCCAGCAAGCTCTAAGTACTTGTACAACACCAAAGTCTTTAGTGGTACTAATTTGTTGAACATGGAGCAGCAGTTATCTTTGATCAATGAAGCTGGAAAATAGTCAAAATCCTTTTTTTTTATATATATATAAAAGCTTTGAAAAAAAAAAAGTGAACTTTTAATACGGGCAGTTTAAAGGAAAGGGAAACTCCAATGGTTTTGACAATTTTTTATGTGACGTTTTTACTGAAAAGTAAAGTGTCCCCTTCAGACCTTGCGATCTATGAGGCAGATGATGTTAAGGTCATCTGTTTCTTTGGCCAACGGTTAACGAGCAGGGTGTTATGTGGCCAGCACAATAACCAACCGCCTTTACTTTCCCCAATTAAAGTCAGGTACCCATTAGAGTTGGGTGGACTCAGGGGCGCCCTAAAAAACCCGAAATTCAAAATCCTAGTCTTCACCGGGATTCGAACCCAGGACCTCAGATTCGGAAGCCAAGCGCTTAACCATTCGCCCACCACGCCCCTGACGTTTTTACTTACAGAACGTTTATTTTCAATAACTTAGTAATTGATGTTTTTCTACACATCCAAAAGTCACATTTTCGGCAGGTTTCTATGTGATGCCACTCAAACCTATTCATTTAATCTATTGACAATGTATTACCTACAGTAAAGTTACAATCTTGAAAATTGTAATCAAAGAAAAAAATATGTATTAAGAATAGATCTACTTGCTTGACTAACCATGGCAGTTTTTATCTTCTCACCTGACCACTCAACTGAACACAAGCACTATTGCTTGGTGTGACTTATCATGATTGACTACATCTAGCGCAGGCTAGCCTTACATTTACCAGTTTGCTAGAATCAGACACATGATCTATTTACCGGTACTTTTTAGGGAGGGGTGGTCAATGAAAATGTTACTTTTTTTTCTCGAATTGGTTATCCTAATACTTTTAGATCAATATACCAGTGTATATATATGTATACACATGTAACTGTACTATAGCTATGGACTAGGCTGTCACTAAGCCTGTAACCACTGTAAGAATGAAGTGATACAATTGGTTAGATCTATATTCACTTACAGTATTGTTAAGGGAATTGACATGCATGTCTAACCTAAAACAAAATGCCAAAAAAAAAAAGTTTTGTTTTTTTTTAGATCTCAAGAATTTACTGTCAAATTTATTAAATATAAATGTTTCTAAGCATTTAAATAAAAAAATTGTTTACTATTAAAACTTTTTACACAGAATTTAAATATGTCAAAGTATAACTCAAAAGTTAAAGTTTACCTTTAATGATGTGTTGTACTGAAATCTGAGTAAGTCAAACGAAGCATTAAACATATATAGAAAATTTTGTTTCCATACAATCTTTGTAGTATGGATAGTTAAGAACTTGTATAAAGCCAAGCATCCCAGAGAACTATTGATAAAAAAAAAGTCTTGTCACCTCAAGTAATTTCCCATTGGCACAAGAGCTACATCTTTAAAATCAGGTTTTGTTGCACAATTTCCTCAGAATATACAAAAGCACTAAGTGATTGGCATTTGTAGCAACAAAAAAAAAATCAGAAATAATGTAATTAACACATGCTATATCATATTGAATTTATTATTAGACCAACATCATTGAAATAACTTTCAGAATTATATCAAGTGTGACTTAAACATTTTATGTTTAGTTTATAATCAATAATAGCAGCTCCTAAATAGTATAATCTAATAATGCAGCCAAGGTTACTTTCCAAATGTCATTATCAATCACAAATAGCAATAGCCAATACAACCTTTTATCATTACGCTAACAAGCTAGTCAGTCTGAAGATGATATATGTATTCAGCAGCAACAAATACAATAGGAAGACTCATCAATTTAGAAGGCACACAGGCAAAGACAAATGGCACATCTATACACACATAAATAAATACAATACACCTGATCATTTTTATTGAAATTATACTAACAAAAAATGCCTGAAAGAACTGTCAGACACGTAAACATAAAGGATATGTACATCAGTGGCAAACAGGATATCACCGGTCAAACACCACTTGAAATGGGCTCATGAAAATGGGTTGGGTCTTTCTTGTTTTTTTTAAATCTTTGGCCTAAGATGTTCCCACACATGCAACAACACAACTACTAACGCTGCTAAGTGTGAAATCAAAGGATAAGTTTTTGATATGCCTTTTTTAAAAATGTGTTTATGTGATATCTTAATTCTATGATACATAATATTTAATATCACCTCTAACATGTCCCATAGTGAATTTTGTATTGAATCACTGCATTGCACCATACATATATATATATTTAAAAAAAAGATAACATTATAATGCTTAAAAAAACAACACTACTACAAGTACCAAAAAGAACAATTATGACTGAAAAATTCAGATTATTTGTATGAATTATCATCAGACCGCATTACATTAACAAATGAAAAGATAGTGGAATTCATTAAAAACTAAAAACTTACACAAAAGTATCTGTAGAAAAGAAATATATTTGAAACATTATAGAATAAGCTAATGGATCAGGAAGATAATTTATATTAAATATAAAACAATAAGCAACAAATATAGGCTTATCTCATAGATGACATATATTGAAAGCTCATTTGAAAACTACAATAGTAGCCATATAAACACTACACTGAGCTCAGATTATGGAACTGTAATTATTGCATAGAAACTAAATAGTTCTAGCAACAAGAGAAAAACAATTATTAGCACTTATGGCAAGCTTTATGCTTGGAGATTTGGTTTTATTGTAATATCAGAAGAGTCAGATTCTTATAATTCAGAAACATTTCAACAGTACAAAAAGCAGATAATAGTAACGAAATATTAGTTAATAATGTCAGTCAGTCTTAGTGAGGAGCATAGTAACAAGGTGTGACTAAATAGAGGCCAGGACTATTTACTATCACTACAATGTCTTTGATGGACAGAGCTATTTCAAATACAAATGTGAACCAATGTTGCACATTGGTTGAAAACTTATGTCCAATTTGTGTGTCTACTTAAACTATTTATTAACTGCTGATTACTAAACTAAGAATTAGTGCATAATACAGGTGTGCAATGAAAAAGTAGCCTGCCCTTTATATCCAGTATGTGCCTTGGACCTGGAGGATACCAATTACTTTTGATCTTGTTTGACAAACATACATTTGGCAACAACACACTCCCCATGTGATAATATTGGTGGAAAAAAGATTCTCCCAACAATTCAGAGCCGGGTGGAATACTTTTATGTGTGCCACCCTGAAATTTTAAAATAGAACAAAATTGACCTTTGTATATTAATATTGGTAAAAGGTTTCAGTCAAAGAAAAATTGAGATTATGCTGCTTTTGGTTTTTTAAATACAAATCCAAAAAAAAAAAAGAGCTTGGGAACAAAATAATCCTAACATTAAAGTGAATGTGACAAAGAGTCTATCAAATTACATCTATATCTATTGTAATGCCAATCAAAACAAAGTATGTTATAGATTATGAAATCATTATTAATGTGGGACCACAAAAATTATCTATGTCTATTCCATACACAACATGTAAAATTAACAATGTTAAGTTTGTAGAGCTGAAAAAAAAAGCCTTAAAATATTTTACATTAGTTCTTCAACTATTTTGTCCACAATGCTTTGCTGTTAATTATTTTAATCACACTACCAGCTTTGCTGCTAATTATTTGACTCTAACTACCAAAGTTGGACAGTAAAAACTTGGTGATCAAGTGTTCTCTTAGATCTTAACATGTAAGGTTAACAGAATTTTCTTCATGTCTCTTATCATGTTTCTATTGGAAATAGAATGAAGGCTACAATAACCATGTAAAATTCTGCATGAATAAATAAATCCATGAACATAGATATATTTATGCTCATAGGATATGATCAAAATTTCACTTCAATGATAACAGAATAATCTTTCATATAAGTATGATGATTGCATTTGTTATCATGTGAAATACCATTGAAAGCACAATTTGTTAACTTATAGCAAAAATGAAAGAGATGTATCTAAAATTGAACCTCCAAGTACGACATTAACACAATTCATGGTAGCATTTAAAATTGTAGCAGAAAGAATGAATTTAGGACTTTTGCCCCACATCTTCCCATGCATAACAACTGAATGATGGCGCAAAGAAAAAAATTTACTGTTTCAGCTTATTTAATTTTTTTTTTACATTTTTTAAAATATTACATTACAAAAAAAAAAATAATTATTTGATCACCTTAATATGTGGAAAGAAAATACTTCATGAAATTTTTAAAGAATCTATTAGGTTTTAAAATTATGAAGAAATAATAAAGGAAGACATAATATCATTTGTTTTTAACAATATTATCAAAAAAAAAAATATTCTCTGAGATTCCCAGTACAGTAGATAAATATAAAATAATTTAACAGAATGAATTAGCAGTAACATTTTTAAATATGCATCAACATAAGTTTCAGTGTAAACTGCTTAACAAAAACAATGCATAGGCTATAATTATAGATATGGCAATAAGTATTATAGTAGTTTTAAATTAACTATAGTACATTTATTATTATAAAAGTTTATATTAGAAACAATTACTAAAATATATCTTGCATGACTAAATAATTAAAATCATTTTTATAGAGCATACCCTACAGTAATTTCAATACCATCAATCATAAGTGTAGGAACTATTGCTGCTTCATTAAGATCAGAAAAGCCATTTATTCAAATATTAAAAAACTAATATAGTAACTATTACACACAAAAATTCATACATGATTTGATATAAAATCTACAAACACACAATAAAAGAGATATCTTAGGAATTTGTTTTTTAAGAATTCAAGAAAAAATGACAATACTGTAGGCACTTTTAGCAATACAATCTCCAATGCACTTATCAGCTGAAACAGAACCACTAAAACCATATCTCTATGCACACGCTTTAACTGCTACAAGTCCAATATCTCTGACTGATCAGCCACACTAGTCATGCCCACACTAAGATTGTTGGTAGGGTTGATGATGTCATCTTCAATGTATTCCTGATCATCCTCAAACCTGTAGAATGTTAAACTAGGATTAGACTATCATAATGCAGCACCATCTCTTGAAGACAATGTTCTAATATTTATTTCTACATACTGCTTCACCATTCAGCTCTGAGAAACTTTCAATTCAATAGTAGGAAGACAATATGTACAAACAAATACTTTGAAGTGAACAAATCAAGACTTTAACTTCTATGGAGAAGATAAACAAAAGTTTAGCCGTTTATTTTTTTTTTGTGACCAACACAATGACCAATCAAGCTAGGGGTGTGAACTCGGAAATAAACTCAAAAACATGGAGAGAAAATCCCCATCTCTACCGTGATTCAAACCCATAAAATTCATCTTAAAGAAAAGCATCTGATAATCAGGTCAACAAAGCCCATACTACTTTCTTCGAATATGCAGAATGTTAAGGAGGGTATGTATCCTTTTTTTTTCTTCTAAATATTTGATAATAGTTTAACTTGTAATGAAGCTGACTACCTGTCATAAGGAGTGTTTGGTAACATATTATCTTCTTTTTCCTCATCACGTTTGGTTTTTAAAGTTTTTAACATATACAGGATGCCTGTAACTATTAACAAACAGCCTGAAAAGGAAAAAAAAAAAGTTGTTAGATAGCTAAGAAAAAACAACATTTCTTTGGAAAATATAGGACTTGGTTAAAGAAGCTGAGAAACAATGTGTGTCAACTAAGGATTGGGCTTTTGTTTATTCAGGATAAGGTCTTAACTCTATGGTTGCTGTGGGATGTTGGTGATGACTAAAAAGAGTGGTTTTACTATCAGTCTGCTAAGAGGATACTTTAGCTCCAACCTTGGCCTTTATTTGCTGTTAGATAATAGGCTAAAAAAGTTGACAATTATTTCCTGTGCACATGCCAGAGGTCTCTTGCCTTAATTAGAGTTGGTATGTATGTTTTTAACAAGCTTTAATGTTTCATTAGGACTATTTAAATTTTTTTATTATGTCATGCAAAGCAAAGACTCATTTTGCACATGCAATACAAACTTCAATTTCTCAGATCCATAGATCCATGTATAGAAATATTTAATTCCAGGTAAAAAAAAATCAAATTAAATAATGTTGAATAAATAAACATTTGACTAGAAAAAAAAAAATGGATGAAAATACCTGCAGGAATGCCTAACTCAACTTCTGCTGGTTTTACAAAACAAGGTGGTGAAAACACCACAAAATAGAGACCCCCTTTCTTCCAGTCATCTAAACACAAAACAATGTCCCAGATTCTCATAAACAGGCTGGTTTGTCTATGAAGAAAATAAAAGACCAAAATAGTCAAAATATTTTGAAAAAAAAAAAAATAGTGTTAAAAAATCTTTAGCTATAGATTGCCAAACTTCTGGAAATTTTTTCTACATGGTCAGTCTTAAGACGTGTAGCTATTTTAAAGTTGATGATATTAGGGAATCTATTTTTTAAAATTATTAAGTATGAGTATGTCTTTTCAAAAGGAAAACAACCAATCACAACATATGAGATCTATCAAATATAAATTATGATAATAAGAATATGTACACCTAACATGAAACCTTATTACCCCTAAATGAGATGAGTTCTATATATTTATTATTGACTAGAAACCTCAATTGCTAATTTTCACTTTATTGTGAAACTCTTACCTGACACATAGCTCCACAACATGGTTTAATAGAAAAACAACTTCAAGAAATGAGACAACAATAGCAATGATTCTGAAAATTAAAAAAAAAAAACATTTTTAAGTGGTAGATAAATATTTACAAAACAATATAACTAAACAGAAACTGAAATGTACTAGACTTCTCAAACAACATAGCACAAAGTTCTAAAACATGGCATACATTAGTAGCAATACTTACAAATAATATATTCCAAACAATGCTCCATGGAAAACATACTCAACACCAACACCCCATAAAACTGCAATAAATTAAGTTCAGGATAAAAACAATGTTACAAACTTGTACTTAGCCCAAACCTCATTTCAGTATATTTACACACTTTATATTAGTGTTGACTAAAGTAAGGTATTAGAAGATGCTTTCATAGACATAAGGGGAACTACTTAGTTTTCAATTTTATAGCAAACATTTTTTTTATTCATTTTATTATTACTAATATATATTTTTCATTGTTGAAATAAATGAAAAAAAAAAAAAAACTTTCATTTTTCAAACAATTGCAGTAAACTATATTAAGCAAGGTAATTTGAGTTTGAGCAAAGGTAAAGCACTAAGTCTTATGCTCTCAAATAGTAACAGCATGATCATAAAACTGTGTGCCAGTACTCTTACAACTGAAAGGTTGGAGAAATTATATTTTATTTAGTAATAATATAATTCTAAAAAAAAAGTAATATGTATATTTGTTTGTTTTTTTTACAACCAGAAAACAAAAATCTGTTGCATTTTAAATCTCAAGGGAGGATCTTTTCCCTTTGCAACTTCTAATGTGATTTAAAAGGTTAAAAGTCCAGTTCTTGGTGCACATCCAAGCCCACGAGTTCTGCATTTGTAATCACCAGACGCTCCAGAATTTTCAGCCTTTTTCCTATATATGTATTATGTGATCACCATCTGTGACCGAAGGACCCCTCATTCATAATAATTAATCATTACACAACTATATTTAATAAACCTGCTTTATAAATGTAAATGAGTCCAAAAAAATAAGAAAGGAGAATTTAAAAAAACTATGAAGATCATCACATCATCTACAAATTTGGCCACATGTCAGAAATATTGCTAAAGCCTAAGTTGTAATGTTGTAGAGCTATACAAAACTATGCCTTTTTATCGTAAATATTTTGGAGACTCAAAAGATTTAATAAAGCTTTTAGAAGCTTTCCAACTTTCCCCATTTGAAATTCAATAAATGCCAGGTCCAGTCTTAGAGATAAGCTGACACAACAATATTTTAATCAGCATGTGGCTTAAACCCAAAAACGATAGAAGATAGTCAGACTACACTTTGTACAATTACTTTTATCAAATAAATCTAATATCTCTACAAAACTCTTTGAGTCACACTTTCAGAATGATTCAAGACTAAGACTTCTTTATTGGAAATTTGGGTAGAATTTTCCATCGAAGGCCCCTGGTTTTTCGGGTCAATTATTTGGCTGCTGTCTATCCACACATATAATATACTGATGTGATCTCACCTGTGCGCAAAACCTACACTCTACTAACAGAGAGCTCCAAGTTGCTGTCTTTCTCTCTCTCTCTTCATGTAGTGAATCTTAGATCTATATCTATATGATCCTACTATATATCATATAATATATTTATGTAATTAAAATATAAAATAACTAGATTTCACAAGATCTATCACGAACTATTACATTATGTTATTATTTATACTACCGACAGCACTATGTATGTAAAAAAAAAATGTTGAGTATGCCACTGTATGCTACCTTCGGGGTAGTAGCCTGACCTAGTGGAGAGAATGCTATCAAGGTGTTATTTTACATTATGTTTAAAAATATTATGAAGCTGGGAAAGTTTCTACCAAACCGCATTCCAGAAAAAGGATCGAAGTCAATTTTTAAACAATTGAATTAGCTGTGAATCAATGTTAGCTGCATGTGAGGGGAAATAATCAAATTAAAAACCATATATAATGGGGTAGATGTGTTCCAAATTTCAAGCTTCTATCTATTACGGTTATAAAGTTATAATGAGATAAAGACGAAAATTCATTTTTTCGATCACAGTTTTTTTGATATTTCCTATAGTCCATTTTTCAACACATAAAACCGCATAACTTTGCTCCTAAATAACATAGAAAGATAAATTTGGTATAATTGCAATCCTCTCAGCAAGCTCTACATAACTAGATAGTTTCTGTTGTTATATATTTATTATGAATTTTTTGTTAAAGTACCTACTTATATCGACTCTAGCCTATCTAGATTATAGAATCTATAATCTAGATAATAGATATATAGCTCTACTATACTTATTATACTATAAAATAGATCTAAAGTATTTAATCTATCTAGAATGATTATCATAATAAGTTATAATAAGCTGATCTATAGTATAGATTTTTGTCTATAGATTATAGATCTTGTATAAATCAAGCAGCCCTTTCTAAACTTAAGTTAATATGGAAAGACAAAGGCTTAGCCCTCTGCACCAAAATCAGACTGATGCGCTCCCTGGTCATGGCCACATTTCTCTATGCTTATGAGTCTTGGACGCTGACTGCAGAGCTAGAGAGGAGGATCCTAGCAATGGAATTGAGATGCTACAGAAGGATCCTAGTAGAGGCATCACATTTAAAGACCGCATCACAAATCAAGAGATTAGAGACAGGGTTACTGCAGCGATCGGACCCCATGATGACCTGCTAACTACTGTGAAGAAACGAAAGCTTAAAATGTATGGTCATGTAACAAGATCTTCCGGACTCGCAAAGACCTTCCTCCAGGGAACAGTACCAGGAAAAAGAAGAATAGGCAGACAGAGAAAGCGGTGGGAAGACAACATCAAAGAATGGACAGGCCTACCATTGCAAGAGTTTTTAAACAGGGCAAAGGATAGAGAGGAATGGAGAAAGATGGTCTAAGCCTAGGGACTTGCTTGGTGCCCCAACGGTCCACCAGACTAAGCCTTAGACTAAGCCTAAGCCTAAGGCCAAGGGATAGGTAACAGTACCGTTACTACTCACCGTTAGGCGTTATAAATCAAGAATCTCATACTACTCATAGAATAGAATGAGAATCATCATGACATCAATCAGACTCAGATTCTCATTCTAACTCAACTATCTGATTGAATTGATGTGCTTTGTGAGTCTCTCTCACTAGTCTCACTACTCACTACTCTCAGTCTGAGACTAGACTAGTGAGACACTGAGAGTGAGTGAGAGACCGAGTGAGGCGAGCCGAGTGCATTTAAAATCAAACATTCAAACCTCTACTCTAGAAAAAAAAACACTAACCTAAAGCTGTTATTATTCCCAAGACACGACAAGCCACAACCAAACTCTTCCAGCAACACTCTTCACGATTGTTCTCCATATTTTAGATTTTATTATAAAAACATTTTCAAAAATTCATTTGATAGAAGTAGAAGACCTCGCATGCATTCTTTTAGTTTTTTTTGACCCGGAAACTTTTTTTTAATCAAAGGTCAATGCTCGATCATTCATTGGTTAACTATACTCGAAAGGTCACTTGTATTGTTTTGCTTTTGCTAAGACGTTGTAAACAATTTAGAGAATCTAGATCTACATAAATCAATGAAATGCAGTTTTATGCGTTTAATTTAGGTGTTAATGAAAATGTAAAAAAATCGATATCAGGGGTGGACAGGCTATAAGGGCGTTCGGACTGAGACCCAAACATGCGTATATCTACGTTATATATAGGCCTATAATATAATATGGGCGTAGCCAGGATTTTTTTTTTTTTTTTTTGGTGTGTGTTTGGGGGGGATTTTTTTCCCCGCCCCCTCGCTTTAACATTTAATATACAACATGGATAGGAATATGAATGGAAGAACCTCAAACTTAATAGGCACCAACAGTTAATTAAAGACACGCCAATCGTACGATACAATAAATACAGTGGCGTAGCGTAGGGGGGGGGGAGGGAGGGGGAGCTTATGAAAATTCCCCCGGGCCCCCACTTAGGGGGGGGGGGCCAAACGGGTGTTGGAAATTTATATGTAATACATAAATTAATATATTTGATTGACAAGTAACGGTACGTTTTAAAATATTTTTCCGAAAGAGAAAAGTTAAAGTTAGTTTTACATTTTAAAATGCAAATCTTTAATAGATTTGTTGCCGATTTATTTTACTTTAAAAAAAAGATCAAACGTGCTTGCAGCAAAAACTAAGAATATTACTCTCTTTGTTGCCACGAACAGGGGCTTCCTTAGCAGTGCGCAGGACCCTGTGCGTTTGTCATGTGCGGGGCCCCATAAGGATAAACTATCTATACCGTACCACATCACGCTAACCGGCTAATTCGTCTCTAACGCTGTAACAATAACAAGACAGTATGTCTGCCTTAATGCTGTGGGCCTTCCTTTTTGTTTCAAAACATAGAACATTGCGTAGCCATTGTTGGCTTACTATTGGCCGCGCTTAGTGTTATATATACTGTATTGTAATTGTTCTGCATAAAGAAAATTCTTTCAACTTTAAAAAAAGGTTAAAAAATTACTCCCATGGCCATAGCCTATTGGAAAAAAAACAACAAATAGACGGAAGCAGCCAATCCAAATATTTCATTTTGTATACAAAACATCGATATCCAATCGGATTGTATTAGGAAAATATGTGGTGATCAAGTTTGTGACAATAAAATCTCCGATCGCGGGGCCCCCCTCAAGCTCCACTTGCCACTCCCTAATGCCGCTACTGGCCACGAATAAAACTGTATGATATACAGCGTATTCTTAATAATTATTATTCTTAATAATGCTACAATTGTCTATTATTCGGGTTAACCAGGGTGGGGCTACAAAACAGCGTGATGCATTGGTTAAACCTATGATAACGCAGCCACAATGAGTGGCCGTCTGTCTGGCTAGCGAATACGTCTGTTAGGCATAAATTCAAAAGCAATATTGAATTGTTCAACTTTTTTTTCCACATTAACCCCAGAGATCCTTCCTTTTCAAGTTATAATCACATCCTTCCTACTAAATTTTTAAACTGATATCTACTAGGAACTTTAACGATTCGACCACTTCTTGTTGTCTTGACTGGCACAACAGGTTCTCTAGACGTTGGTCTATAACTGTCTGTTTCGTTTGTTCTAACAGTTTACTGTTCTTTGCCTGAATCGGTATCATAGTACCCAAAGATATCGTGATCGAAACCCTTGTTTAAAAAGCGTTGATTTCTTCTGTATGTTTTCCCATTTTTTGTTTATGATGTAAGATCTGGGTGAAGAATATTTTTTTTATGAGAACTACTTTCTGCCATGTTTGTTCTAGACGAACTCTCACTTTCTCTCTGACAGAGTAATCTTTAGGTAGTCCTGCTTTTGCATCGTATTTCACTTTGCTTTTCATCTGTCGTTCGTTGAGTAATGTCTCTGCATTTTCAGTTACCTATGGTTTCAATAGTTTTGGATCAGTTGGATTAATGTCCCTGAGTCTTCTACTCATCAGCAGCTGTGATGCTTATCGGAGTATTTCTATACTCGAGAATGCTTTCTGCTAAATGACGAGAAACTGACGAAACTGATCACCCAATCCAACGAAAAAGCAAAAGAAGGTAGTGAATACTATAGATTCCCTGTAATCAAAACAACCAGAAGAAAGAAAAGACTTTATGGGAAGTTGAGTTCTAATGTAGGACTGTCAATAGAACTGCAATTCAAACGTGTTGCGACAGAAGTGCTGAACAGATTTCAAATGGGGATGAAGGACAGATTACAAAGGCTGGAAAAAATGGATACCTTTGGGTTTCTTCTTGAACCAAGACACCTGTTGAATGATGACACGCTTATGACAAACTGTGTTACTTTTTCCTGTTTGTATGATGAAATAAATGGCAAATCGCTTGTTCAATGATGTCATTGATGTACGATCAGTTTTGATCAACAAACCAGTAATACGATCCACAATAGACATATTGCGGAAACGGGCTTTATATTGTAATAACGTGTGCTCAAACTTTGCAACCTCCTCCGAATACCGCTAACTCAGGCCACTTCCATTGCGTCATTCTCAAAGCTCAAATTCATCAAAAACTATAACAGAAGCACAATGACGCAAGAAAGGCTTATCATGGCTTTAATGTCAGTGAAGTCACAAATACCAGAAAGTATCGTTGTAGAAGATGTTATAGATGTCTTTGCAGCACAGAATGCACGACGTGAAGCGATATGAATTGAGATTTTTCACGCGTGCATTATTTAGCTAATAAACAACGGTATTTTTTATTAAAAGTCTTAATGATAATTTTTTTTTGTTTATTGATATACTGAACCAATTTGATCTTGGGCTTAAATATTTTTTGCGTACATTATGTCATGTGATATGTCGAATGCCAAAATGCAAGGGGCCCCTAAAGAGGTCGATCCCCCCCCGGGCCCCCGAACCCCTAGCTACGCCCCTGAATAAATATATTAACTCTTTTAGTCCTACATCTTGGTCTATGTGACATAATTAAGAGACATGACTAATGATTTGCTAAATTAAAAATTCCGGGAACCCTGCCCAATTTATGCAATCGGTGAAATCGGCCTGAGCCCAGCCCTGGATGAGTAAGGGGGTAGGGAAGAAGGGGGTATCTGGGATAATATGTCACCGTGATCGCTGCTTGAAGATTTAAAAAACTTGTTCATTTAGGGTTCAAACCTCCTCTAGGCAGGCTATATATGGGATAAATTCAACTTATGCCACGTCTGCATCTTTCAAGAATGATTTCTTTCCTTTGTTCGATAGCAAACAAAATAATTAATTACCAATAGTTAATTAACATATTGTTTGTGTTTGTTTATTGATTCGTGTATTGTCTGATACAAGAAAAAGGGTAATTGTGCAAAAATGTCAACTTAAATTTCAACTTGATACGAGATTGAGTCGTGACAAATTTTTGCCACACAGATAGATTTCAGTTGATATAAGCTTTGTAATTTGTAAAAAACAAAAAATCTAAATGTGTTAGAAATTTTATCAAAATTTATCAAAACTTTTACTTTCTTAGTTATCATTATATTTAGTAAAGACCTAGAATATGATACAAGTAGACTATTTTATTTTGTCTTGGAGTAAAAAAACCTGCCAGCTGTCTTTTGATTATGTGAAATTTTCTTTGAACAAGATTGACAAGTCATCTTGATAAATGTATTTACATCTCACGGAGTTGCGATCAGTGTTCGCGCTCAATAAAAATAAAATAAAAACAGGTCCATCAGTTTGTGATAGAACAGATATAAAAAAAAAAGTTCTTCCCATATACCACCCGAGTCAAAACTTTGATTTGTAACGACGAAGCATTGGCAGCAGCAAGAAACCAAAATATACGAGCAGCCAACCAATGACCTAAACTCTACCAAGTCATTAGTTTTTCTGGCTAGCCCAGGCAACCCATTCCATGCTCTAATAGCACTAGGGAGAAGGAGCATATGTACAAATTTGTCATAGCTTATGGGACAAGGAATGTGCTCCTAATCATTGTGTCTTTCTGAGTATTTTATTAGATTTTGTATTTGAAGATCATGGTTTAGAGTTTAGTGTATAATTGCTACTTTACTTTTGAGTCTTCTTTGATTAATTACTTAGACTTAATTAGAATTAGGTCCTCCGGCGCCGTTCGGCGCATTGGGCGGCAATCTGTCTCCATAAAGATATGTCATTGGCAATGTCTAAAGCCTCCTTCCACCTGGTGTCCACTGTTCTGAGGTCCTCCATGAAGGTATGACGCCAAGTTATACGAGGACGTCCCTGTTTGCGTTTTCCTCGTATTGGCCTCCATGTCATCGCAACTCTTGGTATGCGTAGTTCATTTTGTCGTAGAACATGTCGCGCAAACCTCATGCGACGCTCTGTCCCAACCAGTTCGGCATAGAATTTCCTTGTTTGAGACCTGATTTGTGTAACTGACTCCCAAAATCCATCTCAGCCATTTTTGTTGAGCCAAATTTAGTCTTTTCTCAATTTTGACAGATGACTTTCATGTCTCACATGCATATGTTGCAGTTGGAATGACGATTGTGTTGAGAAGGTGTATTTTTGTCTCGAGTCCAATGGTTTGGCTAGTCCAAATAGGCTGCAGCCTTTGGAAAATGCTCCCTGCCTTTCCTATTCGGCACGCTACATCATGGTAGACATCCCCATCATTTGTTATGATGCTGCCAAGTTACGTGAACTTGTCCAGCTCTTCAAGCTTTAACTCGCCAAGTCTTAGGGGACACCCTATGCCTTATATCCAACTCGTAATATTTTAGTCTTATCCAAGTTTATGCGGATGTCAATTTTGGGTGCCTCTCTATCTAGGCTCTCCGTCATTTCTTGAATGTATTTATTTGTAGCCCCGAGTAGTGCAACGTCATCAGCAAAGTCCAAGTCCTTCATTCGGATTTGTTCACACCATGGAATACCAAAGGCAGTCTGGTTCATTGCTCTACTCATTATGTAGTCGATGGCTAGGAGGAAAAGGAAGGGAGATAAGATGCACCCCTGTCTCACACCTGTCTCAATGCTAAAAAACTCAGTTGTTCCTTCTTCTGTTTTAATGCAGCAACTAGACCGACTAGATGTCGTAGGATCTGGACGAATTTTTCTGGGATGCCGTATTCTCTAACGATTTTCCATAGTGATTCTCGATGTACACTATCAAATGCTTTCTTTAAGTCTATGAAACCTATCGTTAGCCGTTGTTGGTACTCAATACTTTGTTCTATGATATTTCATAGAACGAAAATCTGCTCTGTACATGATCTGTCTCTTCGGAAACCTTTTTGTTCTTCTCTGAGCCTCTCATCTACAGACTGTTGAAGCCGTCTCAACAAAACAGTGCTGAAAACTTTGCCCGGGACAGAGAGGAGAGTAATGCCACTCCAATTGTTGCAGTCTGCCAAGTTGACCTTTTTGGAAGCTTTACAATCACCCCCTTTTGCCAGCCCTCGGGGACTTTTGAAGTGCGCCAACAGAGATTTAAGAGGCCAGCCATTCTGTTAACAATGCACTGTCCCCCATATTTTAGAATTTCTGCTGACACCATGTCTAGCCCTGGTGCTTTGTTATTCTTTAGCACTGCAATGGCCATGGTAATCTCCTCAGCAGTTGTTCGGAGAGGGGTCCTTGAATGTGTAAGTTGGGTCTGGCGACTGTTGGTTAAGGGTCTCTTTAAAGTGCTCTACCCATATTGCATCCTGCTCTTCTTTCGTTAGCAAAGGTTTGCCTAGCTTGTCTTATTGGTGCTCCATGTCCACTATTTGCTCCAGTGAGATCTCGGACAATACGATGGAGACATTTTGTGTTATTTCTGCTTTCAGCTGCTTGTGCCTCTTGACCTTTCTATTCCCATTTATCTCGCCGACAGCTTCTCTTTACTTTCAAATCTGATTCCCTATAGGCTGCTTCCGCTAGGATGCGATCCTGTGTTTCATTTTTCTGACCCTGTCAAAGTTTGGCCTCTTTCTCTCATCAATCAATTTCCATATTCTGTCTTGTATCCACCGTTCCTTGTATGAACATCGCCTCCTTCCGATAACTTCTTCCGCGCAATCAATAGTGGTATCTTTGAAGTTAGCCCATTCTTCTTCAATGGGTCAGTATATCTGCAAGAGCTTCGAAGCGGTTTGTTAGTTTCAATTGGAACTGCGATGCAATATTGCCGTCTTTACCGTCTGTATTGCCTCTACATTAAATGGGCGGGGTCGCGTGTCTCGTTTTGGTTGGCGTTTCAGTCAGAGCTTACATTTGCCACTGACAAAATAGTTGTCTGAGCTAATATCAGCTCCTCTGCGGGTCCGCACGTCTAATACTAATTACCTCCACCGTTTGGAGATAGGCCTACAAATGTAATCTATCTCGTTGAAGGTTTCTCCATTTGGTGATCGACATGTTTTTTTTTTTGTGTGTATTTGTTTGTGCTTAAAATGTGTGTTTCCAATTGAAATGCTGTTGGATGTGCAGAGAGAAATCAAGCGTTCGCCATTATCACTGATGTCTTCTGCAGAGCCATATCGTCCCATTACGTATTCCAAGCCAGTTTGGTTGGGATTGATTTTGGCTTTAAAGTCTCCCATCAATAGAATTAGATCGTGAATGGGTGTTTCATCAAGTGTGGTTTGTAGTTGATTATAGAAATTATCTTAGATGGTATCTTCTGCATCCGCTGTAGGGGCATATAGGCCTACTTGGATGTTAGTTAATTTGAATTGGTTTGTTTGGAGTCGGGCTGTAATGATGCGGTCACTGACCGGCTTCCAAGCAATTAGCGCTGAATCTGCTATTTTAGACATGATGATTCCTACACCACCAATGTGTTCCTTATCGTGTCCTGATATATTATTGTCTTGCCATCATTTATTATTTGCCAACTTTATATGTCGTCCGCAACTCGCAGATCCCAATGATGTCCAGCCGGTAAGAATCAAACTCTCTTAAAAGTTGCGCTAGTTTACCGCATCGTTTCAGGATTCTTACATTCCATGTGCCTATCAGAGTCGGTTTCTAATTTCTTTGCGTTGAAGGTCTTGCCTGACTTTGCCATGTTTCGGGCAATGGGAGTTCGATCCAACGCCGTCATCGGAGGTTGACCGCCATCGCCGCCTGTTTCTTTGTAAGTCAAGTTTACCGTTTCTGTAGAAATTGTGGTTTTACAGGGTGGGGTCGCTATTTCTTCTATAAATTTCTAATAATAAACTCTAATGCTAGATTGATTATATAGATCTAGATCTAGATGTAGATTCTAGATGCAAATTCTATGCATTGAACGAAAACCTCTTCAGTTTAAAATCTCCGAAAAAATCAGATTTGTTCAGTATAGAAAGACATGGGCCATCACTCTTACTTATTTTAATATTGCGTTTTGTGTGTTTCGAGGCTATAAGAGGATTTCCCGTGAACAATAATAAAAATCACAAAATCGGACATGATGAACCAAAAATAAACAAAGTTTCACTGGGAAAATGAATTTAGGACCAACAAGTCCATACACAAATGGACTGTTATTTGCTGGGTGGAATCAGGACCATGGTAAAAAAAATAATAATTTTAAAGCTTTAAATAAATGTTTAATCTAAAACTGTGATCATTATTTTACTAGATTGCAAGCCCCACCCCCTTTCTTCACTAACACTAGACTCTAGACTAGAGTAACACTAACAGTAACACTGGTAATGACTGGTTACTGGTTAGATCACTAGTAACAGTGTACTGTAATGAATAATGCTAAAGTCATAAGTAGCATGCGCATGAGAGATGACTTGTATAATATCTAGATCTAGTCAATATTGATAAACTATCTTTATAAAATAATAGTATATAAATATAAAAAGTACTATATTATATAACTAATAAAGCCTAGAGATTCTATTGCAAAATTAAATTACTTCTACTAGTGATCAAGTTTATAATATATATTTTTATTTAAATTAAGTAAAAGCACTTGATTTGAATGATTTTGCTTTTGTGTTTCATGTAGATTGTAGATCTATTTTAGACTGAGTATGTACATCTATTCTAGATCATCTATCACTTCATCACTTCTACTAGATTCTAGATAAAATTTAGATTTATGCCCTTATAAGTTGATTATTAATTCTGTTGACCACTTATTTATAGTGCGGTTATTATGCAATTTGGTTTGTTGCTGTTCTTTGATAAATACATTAACATGTTGAGGTGGGGAACACGATTATTTATATCATCCCCTAGATAAACCTGTAAAACGCACCTTGACACAACAATAATTATATTCTGTTTTGAAAACAATAAGAATATTTATTTCAGGCTTCTTTTTTTTTTTTTTTTTTTTTTTTTAAACTTAAATTGTTGAAGCTATTTGATCCAGTCAGGAACTAGTACTCATTTTAATTATGTACCAAATCATGTGTTTATTCGTTAACAAAAATTATGTTATTGTTATCACAGGGTGCTTCTCATGTGGAATGGAAAGTGGTTTTCGAGTTTACAATGCTGACCCTTTAAAAGAAAAAGAAAGACAAGGTTTGTTTTATCTGTTCCAGAATGTATCGAGCTTGTAGTGCATAAATCTTTAATGTTTAATCATTTAAAGTCAATAAATGAGTCTTTAAATAAAAGTTGACTTACTGACACAATTAGGTTTTAGATATTTATAGTAATTAATAGCTAATGTAAGTTAAATGCTAAATGTAAAACTACTATAGATATATCTATAGAGAAAAACATTTTTTTATATCATTAAGAACTGCATGACACACTTTTATTATCTATTCTTGCACAAGTACAGAAAGTGGAATAATAAAATATTTGTTTCTTTAATATGTTAAACTTTTTTTTATAGATCCACCCCATCTCTTTCAGTGGTAAATATATTTAAGCCACGAAAATTGTTTCATATTCATTTTACAGAATTACATTGAGTCAGCCAGCATTGCATATATCATCATTATGTTTTATTCTTTGGTTTTTCTTGTCACAGATCAGTATGTCCACTGTTTAAATATTAGTTCAGTTTGTCTTTAATCATTATGTTCAAGTAGAATATCTAACCATTGAAAGAAGGGTAACATAAACAAGGCTGTTTACAAAGACATACAGTATTCATTTATGTTTGAAAAAATATTTTCTTTGTAGATTTTTCTGATGGAGGCATTGGTCATGTAGAAATGTTATTTCGCTGCAACTATTTAGCTCTAGTTGGAGGAGGCAGAAACCCAAAGTACCCACCAAATAAAGGTAAAAGCATTACAATTGAAATTTCTGTTTTGTAGTTCTCATTTTGATTCACCCCCCCCCCCCTTCTCTCACCCCTCCCCCCCAAAAAAATAATTTTTCTTGTAGATCTCTAGAAAAAAAAAAGATTATATATTTAACTCTAGGTATTTGAGGCTTCAGTTATATATAAAGGAGGTTTAAGTTTTATTAAGGTTTCAATTATATGTCATTGAGGTTTCAGCTACATGTAATTGGGTTAAGAGAGTATTGTGATTCGGCCAGAAGATGGAGACAAAAAGAAGTGGTTCAGGAGAATGTCTATAAAGCTGTACAAGTTCAAGTACTATGAATGTGTGTCTGTTTTTGACTCACCCTTGAGTGTAGAATGGGTTATTTAATAGAATTTTTCAAATATTGTTATTATAATTTTATATTTTAAAAAATAAAAAGAATTCATCTTGCTTGTTTTTTTTTTCCTATGCTTGTCAGTAATGGTTTGGGATGATTTAAAGAAAAAACATGTGATAGAACTAGAGTTTTCTTCTGACGTAAGAAGTGTACGGCTACGACGGGACAGGTATGTACATTCTTTAGTCATTTACTTCCAAAAACCTAAATGGCTTGTCTAAACAGTATGTGAGAGGTGCTGGTAAGTGGCATCAACTGCTTGGTTACCTAACACGGAGAATTGACTTGAGCTGTGTTTGTTGTGCCCAAACCTTCTCCCTTATACTTTATTGTTTGTAGCATAAATATATTTCATATTGCTTGACGGAGCGTAAAGAAATCTTTACTAAAATGAGCTGTATGAGGAGCGAAACTGGTCATTGAAATGCACAAAACAAAAAGGGAAGCTAATTGATAAAACTCTTGAAAATAATTACTTTTATTTCATATTTTGTATTTGTGTTTATAAATCTTATCATTAGAAATTTTAAACAAATGACTTTAATATTAATGAGGTCTAAGTTTAAATAAAAAACCTTTCTTTTTCATTGTTAAAATGGTTTCATTAGTTTAATATGGACATGGTAGGGAGGTTTTGAAGTTAAGTATGTACTATCTCAATCTCGCTAGATGATATCCTTATTAGAAACTTGTTAGTTTAAATCTCAATCTGACAGTACAGCATCCTTATTAGTTCCTAAGTGTATATTTATATTACAGTGTTTAAGCACATCACTTTCTTTAACTCAGTCTTTTTACAAATTGAATGCTATTTCAGTTTTGTTTGTATTATATATCTCATTGTTTGGCTTTGTCTTCAGAATTGTTGTTGCCTTAGACACAATGATCAAAGTTTACACTTTCACACAAAATCCACAACAGTTGCATGTCTTTGAGACTGGCTTGAATACAAAAGGTAAATAGGAAACAGGTTCATAGTGCTTTGATGATTTTGATTATTGCTGATGTATTGTTGGGTTTTATTTTTTTTATTATTTTTTTTGTCTTTGTAAAGGTCTTTGTGTAATGTGCCCTAACAGCAACAACTCGCTGCTCTCATTCCCTGCTAGGAAGATGGGTCATGTTCAGATAGTTGACTTAGCAGACACAGAAAAGTCCCCTGTTGATATCGCTGCCCACGAAGCCAATCTCAGCTGTATGGCTATGAACATGCAGGGAACAAAGCTAGCCACATCATCAGAAAAGGTTTATCTTCAAATAGTGTCATTGCATTACTCCATTTTATTTTTCAGCTCCTGGCAAAATTAATTTTAAACATTGATTGTATGATATGGCATCTCGACTTAGGTCTACTCTCAACATTAACATTTCACCTTAACTTTAATAAGTTTCACCTCTTTCCATAATACTTTAAGATTTCACCTCTATAACATTTTACCTTAACTTAAGGTCCACAACTTATAATACATTTCATGTTAGCTTTTAAGATCATATTCACATCGTTAAAAGGAATCAAGCATTATCTTGACAAACTAGTATTTTTCATTATCTGATGGGTGAAATCATTCAGTGAAATATGATTTGATAATAGTTTTGTAATTTTGAATGTGATGTTTTGTTGTAATTGTATCCAATGAAAACATAATTAGACAACTTGTGCAGTTTCAAACTGATAAAATCCACAATAACAAAGTTGGCAGGTATTCATTCTGTATTCTCCCAAAAATCATTCTTATTTTGTGTCATAATCCAAGTATTTACACCACCTCTCTGCACCAATTAATCACTGGTACTTGACATGGAAGAATTATAGACAATAGAATCTTTAGTTATAAATACAATAACAATAAGCTATGTGCTATTTTAAAAAGTGAATTATAATTTTTTCGCACTTCTTAGCAATGCAGTATACAATGTAAAAACTTTACAAATATTAATCCTATGAAACAGATAATTGTTTTTTGTTTTTCTTTCAGGGTACTTTAATTAGGGTGTTTGACACAGCTACTGGTCACCAGATACACGAACTACGGCGAGGTGCCAACAGTGCGAATATTTATTGGTAAAAAATTCATCACATGTATTTTAAAAATATTTAACCTCTTGAAAATAAAAAAATAAGCAAACTAAAAAAAAAACAACTTTAAAAAAAGATAAAGCTATTATTAAGTGTATCAATTAATTTGGGATCAGTCATGTAATTAAACAAAATTTCCTAAAAAATTTTAAAGTCTTTTCCCATCACTGAATTAAATTTGTAATATATCCTAAAAATAATAAAACTGTGGGATTAAAAATATTTCTACCAATTGTTTTTGTTTAACCCCACTTCATGCTTTTAGATTTCTCAAAACGCTATGATCCTATCACTTGACTGGAGCAGTTGGGAAAGGGTGGGGCAGAAAAAACGGAGTATCTCTGTGATCTTTTTAAAATATATTTATATAAAAAAAGTGAGCGACCTGAATTTGAATTCAAGAGGCTAAAGCCTTCTCAGACTTCTCAAGCCAACACTGTAACCACTCTGTTAACGAAGAGCATATGGACATAGAAGATTATAGAGTTATCTATTGTTTCTATTTCACGTTTGTATTCACTAAGCCTCAGGCGACAACCTATAAAGGGGACTAATTCAGCTTATAACACTATTTAGGTCAAGTACAATTTCTTTCTTTTGTTCAAGATACCAATTCAAATAATGAATTATCAATAGTTAATTAACTTATTGGTTAAGTTGTTTTTTTTTATTGATTCTTGTGCTGTTAGGTAAAAGAAATAATTGTGCAAAATTTCAGCTTGATTCAGGATTGGGTGAGAGAGAAAACATGTGTACAAACTTTTGACCAGACAGATTGAGTTGATATAAGCTTTGTAAAACGTTAGCACATGCTTTGACAGACTGCTAACATTATGAATAACTTTTAAACTTTGTATCCTTACTAATAGACATCTCCCAATGTATCTTTTCAGCATAAGCTTTAATTCAGATTCCACGATGCTGTGTGTCTCCAGTGATCATGGCACTGTGCACATATTTTCTACAGAGGATGAGAAAAAGAACAAACAATCATCGTAATACATTTTTTGTTGTCTTTAACAGGATTATTATTAACAGGATTATTATAATTTAATATTCAATAAAATGTCAATGTCCAATTCAATTGTAGAGGAAATGTGATGTTAACAGGAAGAAATGATCTATATGTTATTAGAATTTATTGTTCTTATTGCAATTCTTTAAAGATAATTCCCAAGCTATGTTTATATAAAAAATAGAAGACATTTTGATGTATTGTATGGTATAAAAAGATATGCAATTGCTTAGTAATTTTTTTTTTAAAGTTGTTCTTTATAGCAAGAACAAAAAATTGATTATTAATTATTAAATTTTGTATTACTCTAATTATAGGACTTTACTTTTTTTTTTCAGATTGGCATCTGCGAGTTTCTTACCAAAATATTTTAGCTCCAAATGGAGTTTCTCCAAGTTTCAAGTTCCCGGAGGTGCTCATTGTATTTGTGCCTTTGGATCAGAGCCTAACACAGTTATAGGTATAGCAGGACAAAGTTTTAAATTATAGAGATAGGAATTTTTTAAAAATTTTTTGGAATCCTGTACATTTCATCTGATCTTTTTCTGACCCCCCACCCCCAGCCCTTTTTTTTTCTCAGACAAAAAAAAAACATCGGCTTTATTTTTATTATTTTTTTTTAGAAGAATGCGATTTTGGTCTATTTTATTATTTACTTAGATTTTTTTCTAGATCTATATAGATCTAGTTCTAATTAAAAGTCATGTTTTCTCTTGTCTCCAAGTCTAAAGTTTTAGATCTAGATGATAGATCTAGATTTCCAGTGATTTTTTAAAATATAGTCTTTAATGTGATTACTTTTGATCTAGACCTTGATTGCTGTGTGCTTTACTATTGCACATTGTTACCATGGCCACCAATTAGAACCCTTCCCACATTTGTTTCCTGCCATTGTCTAGGAGTTTTGCAGTTTTGGACTAATCTAGATACAAGATTCATTTTTGAAGGAATTTGGATTAAAATTAGATTTAGACATAGATCTAGATCTTGATTTCTTGAACTAGATCTCTAAAGTTTAGATTCCTAGATCTATAGAATATATCTACATTGGATGAATATGTAGATCTAAAAAAAAGTTGAGATTCTAATTTCTACATAATTTAAAGATAATTCCACTTTTTATTTAGACATGGCAGTTCACTAACATGGGTGTAGAAAATTTCCTAAACTTTTTTTAATGAGCTAATGAATAAGCTTCAACTTAAAATAAAGCTTCTAGTCTTGTCATTCATTTGTTATGATGAAGTCCTGAACTTTCCTCTCGTGGAACTACTTTCTATCAACACAACATTGTTAATATTCCCTTTGCCCTGGAGGTTTTGATCTTAAAGCACTTAGGTTTCATTTATTGGCTGGCAAGGAAACTTAGTTTATTGTTGGTTGGATCTGTCTGATAATGTCAGTGTACTTTTATAGAATGAAATTCAGTCAATGCTGTCTATTTTACCAGCATACCTTGTATATCACCAGTAGCTAATTATTTTCTCATCTTGTTAGCTGCACGTTATAACTTATATTTTCTTATATTCTATTTAGTTATTTGTGCAGATGGCAGTTACTATAAATTTATCTTCAATGCTAAAGGGGAGTGCACCCGGGATGTCTATGCACAGTTTCTAGAGATGACAGATGACCGATCTTGAAGTGAAGACACCATATTGAACACAATACCATTTAGTTATCTTCTTCAACTCCCTGATGATGTGAATGTCCTATCATATACTCAGTCAATGTATTCCTTCATTGTGTCTGTGGTTACATACTAATAGAATAACTGTGTTGAATGCCAGCAGTTTACAGAAGTAAGTAATGCTTGATTCTCAATAACAGAAAGTGAAAATTGTACCAATGTTGCATTTATGCAATAACCACAAACATATATTGCTAAGATAATGTTCACTTTTAATACTTCACAATACTGTATTTGAATTTTGTTTTCATGGAGTTTTTTATTTTTGTTAAAACTATTTGTGCTTCTTTATTTTTTGTTTAAAGAGCCCATTTCAGCAAGGTTTGATACTAAATATATAAGATGTTTGTTATAGATGTATAATTAGACATGTAGAGTGTATAAAGGACACTATGTAGAAATAGAACCTGCACATCTAAATTAATCTTTTTTTTTTATCATTCATAAGTCTAAACTTTATGAAGAAACATTTTAATTTATAGTTAACCTGTCTTTATGTTAGTTAAACATGAACATGTTGCATATTAACATGCTTGTTTTAAATTTGACAAAAAAATATGTCTTCATTTAATCTGAAAGTTTTAAAAAGTTGAATCATCCTAAAATGGTTTCCAAAAATACAAAAGCTACAGTCAAACTTCTGACAGTAAACAATTGGTAGGTTGTAGAGCATACATTTGTAGAAACATTTTCATCAGAAGTTATAGTTGTTTTGAACAAATAACTTATCCCCAAAAGTTGGAGATGATAAATAATAATGCCTGATTATATAACTTATATTTCATGTACAAATGATGCTTGTGTGATAATTGAGTGTAGTGTCCAACAGATATTATGCTTAAGTTATTTTATTCTTGACCTTGAAAGAGAAAGGATTGTCTTGAACTCATTATTATTTCATGTTGAAATCTTTTTCTTTTTATGCTATTAACTTTACTGTGAATGATTTCTTTATGTGATACATAACATTTTGTATGTGCGTTTAATATAACAGTGTGTAAAATAAGTAAACCTATTGTGTTGCATGAACGATTTCAAGGATTCACTGGACTCTTATAAAATACTAAGTCTCTTGCACAGATTTTAGCCGGGTAGTTTTATAGTGTATAAAGTATTTATATATATTATTATTATTACTGCAGAGGACCCTAGCTTATTTGGAAATACTTGATAGATTTGTAGATGGCTTTGATATTTCCTTTAAAAATAGTTAATGTGAAATAATTAGTTAATAGTGAAATACAAAAAATACACATTAGTATTTCAATATTTTACTTAAGCATTTTGTATTTTTTAACCTATACTATAAATCTTTTAGAGAAAATTTTTTTTCTCCGGCTTTAAAGATTGTCTTCTCTATTGCAATTTAATTTCTTTGAATATCATGATGTGTTGTAAATACACAGATGTGGTTATAACATAATGAAACACATTTCTTATCCAGTGAAACTTTTGTTTTTAATCAATGATTCTAGCATGGTGGTTATTTTTTTAATCACCTTCACCTAAAAATTAACCTTTTCATTATTTCCCCAAAGACTTATTTTTAGTCCAAGAAAAGAAAATCAACTTTTTCACACAATGTAACTATTTTTGTATGTGCTTTATTTAAAATCACTAATTATGTCCATTGTTTGACTGGGAAGAGAACTGAATACAGAGATAATGAAGTGTTGAGTCTACTTACTGCCAAATCTAGTTTGAAACATTTGTCAAATCTGAAATATAAATTCTAAACATTTGTTTCTAGCAATCATTGAATTAAAAAAAAAAAAACCTTATAAAACTGTTGCATATCTATAAAAAAAAATGAAGCATTTCAGTCATCTTAATCTAAAGTAGTAAATAAATACAAGGCTGAATAAAACATGTTATTTTAAAGCTAAAGCTGAAGATTGATTCAAAATAGGAGTTGCCCTACTAAGTATAGTTTCCATTTTTTAGTGGGTTTTCGTAACTGAACTGTGTGTTAGTCTTGTATATGCAGTTTTATTCTGGCATCTAGTGGTTGAATGGATGTTCATTTTTTATTAGAAATTTCAAATCTGACTTGTATTTTATGCTTGATTTCAATATATTGTAAATGTCAACCACTAATTTTTATGCATGCCTTTATGTTCACACTATTACAACTCTACATCATCTACCATTGTTTCTTTAAAAAGAGAATTGCTTATATATGTGTGTCAGATTTCAGAATTTCTTAACCTAAATCAGTTACACATACAATTTTATTTTTATTTCAGTATTCAACATTGTTGAATTGTTTTGTTTTTTTTAAACTTATAAATGTTACTTTTACCGAACTAGTCAAATCCAGTTTCTTGACTAATAAAAATTACTTATATGATTTTTTTTAGATTGTATTCACTTTATTTTATCTATCTTTCATTAAAAAAAATTATCTTAAGTTTATATTTAAAAAAAAAAGCTTGCTTCATACTTAAAAGATACTAATAGTTTTAAGAAGTAAATGATGCCAAGATAAAAACACTCTTGTTTTAATAATCAAACTATAGAGATAAGAGTGGTTACAGTTATTGTATCTGTATCATCTTTTTTTTTTCTAATACCATGCATAGTTGATTGGTTTTGCTTTGTTGACACTGTTCGGAGTACATTCCAGAAACATTGAATTTATTACAGTCTGCTTGTGTATGAATGAATAAAATGTTTTAGCTTATAAAAATGTATATGCCTTCATCGTTTATTAAAAAAAAAAATCATTTACTGTAACAATTATTTTTTTTATATTTTTTTCCCCCTTATGTTTAGTGATCAATTTTGATGTAACAATGCCCTAAAACTTGAGCTTACACAGTAATAATGGTAATAAACATTTGCTTAGAGAGTGTCATTGTGTAAAAGCTGACAAGCTCCTATGATGTCAAATGAATTACAAAAAGCCTTATCTTGACAAAAGAAATTACAATTAGAAAAATAAAATGTCTTCTAATTTTTTAAACTTATTTTTTTTTTGTTGAGATATAACAAATCAGTTATTGTATATATGTAGTCATTTATAAAATATAATAATAACACAACATCTTTTAGTCCCCATGTGTAAAAAGGCTTAATAATTGCTTGATTTCACTGATAACTAACTGGCTCAAAGCAAACTATCCAAAAATAAAATGCATCTCATTTTTTAAAAGTCACAAATTTTTTGTCTGAAATAAAAAAGTGATAAACTTCTTACTAGACATTTTTTTTAGGACTCGTTAACATTTAAATAAGAAGGACAGTATTTAGAGCCGTAGGAAATCAATCAGATCCAGAACATTGCTCTAAATTAAACTCAAAGAATTCGACGTCAGTTCTGAACAGTCATTTCAATTAGGCAGAGACTTAATTACATCTTATAAATGTTAAAATGAACTTGTAAAGAGATCCACAACAATTCTTAACTATTCTAGTTACTTCCCCTGGAAATTTACACATATATTATTTATACTCTTAACTGCATCTAGTGATTACAAGAACCAATTTGCTAGAATGCTCATACACAAATACCCTCAAAATGTAAAAGTGTTCAATACTTAAGCAGCAGCACAGGTTGCTTAAATCAATCTTTGCCTAGAGTGCAGACACAGGCTTTGCTTTAATAATGTTTCAGACAATCTACTTTCTAGTCCAAATCTCTCACAGGACAACTGGGTATGGCAGTGGGGATGGTATGAGCCTGGGACCATCCAGATGACAGAGCATGACCAGACAGCCACCCTAATAATTGATTAGAACATTTGATGATGGGAGAACAAAAGAACCTGCCAAACTGGGTATCTTTTCATTGACAGGTCTATACTTTGGCTTCAAATTTTATGCTATTCTCACTGAGTGCCTGACATCAGTTTAGAAAAGTTGATTTTAGAGATGCCCATCTCCACATTGATCTCTTCTCACTCTTTAAAATGCAAACAGTTTCTTAAAATATAATTCTGTCCATTATGTCTTAGATTAACTAAGAAACAACAAGAAAAATAAAATCCTGTTCAAAGAAATTCATTTTTAATATAGAAGTATTGTTATCAAAAGTTTTGAATATCCAGGTATGAAGTTCAAAAATGTAAATACATTCTCAAAATAAATCAATAAATATACATGTTAACATTTAACCTTGTCACAACCAATGTGTCACAGAAGTAAACATAAATACTAGAGAAACAGTTGTTTTTTTCAAAACAAAGTATCAACATTGTTTAGATTGGATAATGTAACAGCAACATTACATCTCAAGAAAATGATAGTACAAGCTATTGAGAGCTGGTAAACATCTCCTCCACTTTTGTTGTAAGTTCTTTTTGTTGCATGTCTATCAATAAAACATATGAGTGCACATTAACTGAACAATTAGCCATCTGAAAAATAAATGGTGAATGATTCTGTCTGGAGATCTACAAGAAGAGACAGCGATGAGGTATAATAAATGTCTGGGAAATGAGAATTCATTTTTACTCTCTCCCTTCTTCACATCTTTCAACTAACATCCAAAAGTACTACAGAACATTGTGTATAAAAACTTTGGATCTAATAGTTTATACTAACTGTATACAAAAAATTACCAAAATACCTATACTGACTTGTACAAAATGCTTTGATTAACTTGAATTACATTAGTCTGTACACTTATATCTAGGAATACCATAAATAATTTGAAGTTGATATTAGAGGATTCTTTTTGACATTATTTTCTGTTACATTTGGATTTTTTTTTCTACCAGTCAAAGAAAAAAAGAAACTATCTTGCAACATGAGTCTAACAGCACATCTTCATACAATGTGTTTAAGATAAATAATGGAAGTAAGGCTACATCGGGAGGTTGGTGTATTTACAGAGTTAAGTTCTCCTAGCTGGTTTAGCTAGAGTTACTCTTCCTGCTGCCAGCAGGACTTGGTAATGCACTGGAGGCTGGTGAATCTCTGATCTCTGTTTCTATTTCACCTTCTAGGATAGGAGCTGTAGAGAAATGGAACATTAGTAAGTTGAGTGGATGAACCTCATATAACATTAGAGAGATGAGTGGTTGAACCTCATGTAACTTTAGTGAGTTGAGTGGTTGAACCTCATGTAACATTAGTGAGTTGAGTGGTTGAACCTCATGTAACATTAGTGAGTTGAGTGGTTGAACCTCATGTAACAGTAAGTTGAGTGGATGAACCTCATGAAAAGTCATACTATTAATTTAATCTATTAGTTAAGGTTTTTTTTTAGAGAAGGCAACCCAAGGGAAAAGTAAAAAACAAATTTGTGTGGCTTAAGATTAGCAATTATGTAATGTGGTCAACACAATGTTCAATTAGAAATAGATAATCTAGTTCAATCATTGTAAAAATGATTATGCTCTTAAGTTCTGAGCAATGTGTAGTGTAATTCATTTCCTGTTTCTAGCTACCAACCAGGTAAATCCTCATCTATGACTTCAGTCACCAACTTGTCTTCAAACTCTGGCTCATATTCTGGTTCTAGTGGTTGAGGTGGTGGCAAATGCTGGACATGGAAAGGTTCCAGTTCTGTCTCAATGAATGGTTCTGGCTCAGTGTTCAGGTAGTTTCTTACAGGCTGCAAATAGCAATACTCCAATTACTACTAATAAAACCCATCTTCTGTTGCAAGATTAGTGCTAAAACATTTCATT
>JADKLZ010003886.1:19232942-19251481 GCA_021533235.1 Biomphalaria straminea
TAGTGCTAAAACATTTCATTAACTTTAGGCAGGTACAGTATTTAATACTGGTTCTGTTTCTATATCATTAAAAATGTTTCACATTATAATTATGTAAATGTTTCCCTTTATTTCATAATATCTTACCTCTGGTGGAGGATACACTGGTTCCTCTTCAGCTGGTACTATCACTGGGGGTACAACTACCATGTGGGTCTCCTCCACATGATGGATTGGAGCTTTCTTGGGCAATGTGTACATGTCCTCTGGTTGGACTTCTCTAACATAGACAGGGTTATGACTTGGCTCCACAGGCTAAGCAATCAGAGAGATCATTACATTCATGCATATGTCAATACATAGATAGATGTCCAAATTAAAAAAATAAAAAATCAAATGACCAAAAATAAAGTAGGTAAGATATTTTTTTTCAATGAGATTTTTTGAACTAAAATTAATAATAAATCAATTTGAAAAATGTGATAATTTGTTTTATTTTTACTTTTGTTTTAGATTTAAAATTAAAATCTAACTATTTTTTTCTTCCTTTTTTCCCTTTCAAAACCAAAGAATATCATAGCTAGGCATATTAATATTATACAATACTGTAATTGCAATTTCCCTAATAAACTGTCTAGCTTACCTGAGGTGTATAGACCAATGACTTGGACTGATACTGTTTAGTCTTCTTCTTTTTTCTAAAACAAAAAACAAAAGTAAAATATGAGCAAATATCTTCCTTCAGATAATATAATCACAAATATAAAATAACATATTTTTACGATACAAAAAATACTGAGTATGGTGGCTACCCCCTACAAAACAAAAACATGTCTGATTATTGGCTACTGTAAATAGTTTAAGAAGTAAGTGTTAATAGTTCAATAGAAATAGATACTCACGAACGTCGAATGCACAGGCAGGCAATAATAAACAAAAGGATTGCCAGGAAAATGAGTAAAATTGTTATAATAAGTATAGCCAATACAGCATCCTCCTTCAGACTAAATCCATCTCTTGGTTGATCTTCCTGTAAAAGAAGAAATGTTTTGGATTTTAAGGGACACAACTTTTAAAAAATAGGAATCTTGATACAAGAAACAAATCAATAACTAATTTAAGGGTGAAAATGCCTATTAAAATTTCTCCTGATACTATCAACAAATAATTTGTTTCACTCCAAACAGAACACAACAGAATGAGACAACACCTGTTCCTAAATATTGAAACTAGAAAAACAATTCTCTAGAGAATTATGAACACATCCTTCTATGCTGGATATTTTATCAAGAAGCCCAAACAAGAAAATTGTCTTCAGACACTATCTTTAAAATAAAGCTGTAAATAGATGCCTGATTACAAAACCAATTGCATGATGCGTAGGACGTAATCATCATCTTTTTTGAAGTAACATCTGTATTGTATAAGATAAGATTGTAGTTAGACAATATAGGACTTGTTATATGAAACCTTCAATTTGATTATGAGAACACAGAAGAAGAATGAATTTAAAAGTATCATTTGATTGCCAGTTTTGTATAACATTATTTAAAGTCATGTTTTTTTTTTTACAGAGAACCAAATGTGACTTTTCAATTACCTTAACATCTGTCACGTAGATAGCATTGTACACAGAGTTCGCTTGATTTTTTTCACTCTGGATTATAGAAACCAAGTCTGGAGCTGAATACAATTGGCCTGTACTTGGATTGACAGCAGCAACAAGAACATCCGAGCTACAAACAAAAATGTTAATGAAGAGGTTAAAAAGTAAAAAAGGCTTCATTGTTTTAAGGTTAAAATAGTTGATGCTAAAGTGAAATATTTAAAGACAATATTTCATTTCCTATCTAACAACTTCAACACCATCTTACACTTGTGCATTCAATGTCCCATCATTCTCCACATGACTCTTCATGTCTACAATGCAAGCAAATTTGATTTTGTTTGAATTTGAATCTGTAATTGATCTGTTGAGATAAACAAGTGGAGCACATAGAAATCAAACAGTGGGTTAGTGTAGAAGACAAAACTAACAGAGACATGTAGGGAGGCCTAGTGAAATACTAGAATGAAAGAAAATTTAGGGAGGCTAATCAAATACTCGAATGAAGCATGATATACCTAGCAATCTGTTGTTTGAATGGTTCTATGTCCTGTAATGGTCTGTTGACTTTCAAGCTTGCAAGATTTGAAGAGGAAGCTACAACAATCTACAAGAAATGATAAAAAAAAAATAATTCTCATAAATGTCATTTATAAATTATTATTACAACAGTATTAAAGAAAACTACTTAAGTCAACCTCATCAATGCTTTGTTTAAAAAAACTTCTTTGCTCCTCTTCTTTTAAGTTTGTGAAAAAACTTACAGCTGTTTTGGGTTTGTTTTATTAAAATATTTTTTTAGCAGAAGCATTTTAAAATAAAGGAAGCATATTCTTGTATTGATCTGTTTTTGTGCTAAGCTATATATACTATATATTTAGCATTATATCATGCTACACACATACAGTAGAGATTCATTTTTAAAATTAAGCCACTGGAAGTTGATACACAGCTAACAAATAGATGTCTCCAAAAGACATTGTATAACAAGAAATGTGAAAACAAAATTACTGTAATATCAGCAGTGGTATTGAACAAGCCATCTGAAGCAACCGCTTTAAATGAGTAGCTAGTTTGTACATTGGAACCTTGAAATGAAATCACATTAGAGATAATGCCCAGGTTAGGATCAATAGTGAAGGCAGATGTACCACTCAAGCCATATACAATAGTGGTTCCTGTATCTTTATCAGTTGCAGACACTTCTAAGATATTGTCATTGAATGGGGCATCCACTGTAACACCTGATGACAGATAAATAAAACTTGCAGTTCATACATTGTTTTAAGGTGTTTTAAACACATTCTTTTTTGTGCTTCAAGTGACAAATAGATACAAAGAAAAATAGATTTTTAGAAAAAAAGAAAGCGTTTTTTTAAAGAATAATTTTCTAAATAGACATTTTTGAAAAATCCAACTCATTTATCATTAAAATCAATGATTATTTACAGTCATTCTCCACATGAAAAGTTGTGGAAAGCATACGTCAATGATCACTTTGCTGGCCACATGGCACCATCATTAACCATAGAAACAGTTTTACATCATCTGCTCAATAAATTGTAAGGTAAAATGGAAAGTGATATTACTTATCTTTACTTTATGTTTTGACATGTATATAACCATTTGTTAATATGCTTAAACAACTGGTTGCTGTAACCAATAGAAAATAATCTTTGTGTCTGACAATGTAGAAAAAATAGGCAACTTACATTCATAATAAGAACTCTGAGAGAATACTGGGGGGTTGTCATTGCTGTCTTTGATCCTGACAATAACTGGCAATATACTTGGATCCACATCTCGTTTGTTTCTGATGACTCTGTCATTGTTTTTCTCATTGTAAGCATAAATGTTGAAATAAAGTTCAGGAGATGTTTCATAGTCAGGTTTCTTGATTAAGTAAATGTCACAGGTGGTATTGTTGACACGTATGTAGTCCAGTATGTTGACTTGGTCACCTGAATAAATAGAGAAGATAGACTTCTAACTACATGGTTTTAACAAACACGGTTTTAACAAGCATGGTTTTAACAAGCAACTAAATTACTCTAGTAAGTAATGTTTTGAACTAACACAATTTCTATGACTGAGAAGACAAGCAGTTTCATATCGACCTTATCAACTACTTATTTCTTTTAAAAGAAAAAAAAATGTAAATGCCATACAGTACTTTCACTTTGCTTAGACTTTTTGCAATAGTAAAAGTAACATGTTTATGATAATCAGAGCTCATCATTGAGAAGCCAGTGATATGAATGAATAGTAATGTTTGCAGATTAAGTCCAAAAGGTTTGAATGTGAGATGACAAGAATAAATTAGGAAACAAGAATCCCTTGCACAGTGAAATGAAATAGTGACATTTATGTATCTCAAGTATACAAGAAGTTATAGCTCAAATATTACAGAGCAAGTCAAGTAATATGCAGTGTTAATTTTTTGTTTTATTAATGTGTTGATAAAGTAATAATAGAGACTATATTTCTGAGGATACAGTCAAGAATAAGAAGTAGATAGACACCATTAGGAGTAAACTGAAAAAAAAAACAAAAACAGAAACTTCAATTAAAACCAATAGTAATATATTTATATATATATATATATATGTCACATAAACAAATTATGTATTTGTTAGTTTGCACAAGTCAAAGGTCAACCCTCTCTGCTGACGAAGTTATTTATAGTTATTCCGAGAACTGAGCCTCGGGTCACATGTTATTCTGCATGCATTGATTTGATTGGCGGAAAAGATAGCGTCTTCGAGATCCCAGCGAGAATACGCGCCAGATGCAGTTGGTAGCTAACTTTTAGGACAGTCTAGGTCTGAATGTTGAATTGAACAGTTGTGTATTCTATTATCTCTAAGTTTTTAACAAAGAAGCCTTGTAATACTTTTTCTAATTGTTCTGATCTACATTGTACATAAGTTGTACTTACGTTTTGTTCAAATAAAGTTCCTGAATATAGTTTTCCATAAGAAAGTCTTTTTAATTGTGAATTCTAGATCTACATTTATTTAAATAATTCATCTACAAGACTTGGATCAAGTCGCTTGTCACCAACCACGTGTTCAAGATAGAAGATTCCCCGGCATGTCACCTCCATCATCAATCACATCGTGACAATATATATATATATATATATATATATATATATATATAAAGCTGGAGGGGGGTTCTCTGAAGTCTGAATCATAAAAGGAGTTATTTGTAATCACTCATTAAAATATTTCTTCAAAACTCTTACTCAAAATTTTGTAATAGATTTTGTTGTTGACAGTGTCAGAATCAGCATCTGTTGCATTGCAAGTCCCTATTTTCAAACCACCACTTGGAATCACAACATTCTCTCCAATATCAAAGGCTGAATCAGGCAAGACAAGGGGAGTAACAACACCATTCTACAAAAATATTTCAAGATAATTGACAAGATTATTTCACCTAAAGCAATTAAAAACATGATTTTTACAATCAAGGCTATATTGAAAACATTAGAGCAAGAGGGGACAATCAGTTGTGCATGTACAATCTCTATGAATAAGTCAGGTACAATCCATATAGTTATGTAAAAAAATGTAATTTTAAAAATATATGTAATATATATCATCTCCTCAGGAGGAGTAATAGAGAAAAACACTACACATTTGCTTAGAAAGTATTAAATTCTTGGTAGGTTACATAACATGATGTCTTTAGCTTTCTTGTATAAAGTAAGTTCCCCTTTCAGACCAGGCTGTTTATAGGGCAGATGAAGTTAAATCTGTTTCTTTGGCCAACAGTTAATGAGCAGGGTGCCATGTGGCCAGCACAAAGACCAACCACCTTTACTTTCCCCAACTAATGTCAGGTACCCATTAGAGTTGGTTGGCCTAAGGGGCACCCTAAAAATCCCAGTCTTCACAGAGTTTCAAACTCAGAACCCCAGGTTCGGAAGCCAAGTGCTTAAAAACTCAGCCCTCACATTATACTTGAACTTTTACCCATGAACCAATAAATCTAAATCACCTTGATACAGGGAATAACAGAATGAGACCACATATGCTCATAAAGAACTAGCAACATATGCCATTGTGAAATATCACCAGAAAATGCTAATCGTAAGCTTCAATGTCACATACTTTATGGAGAAATCAGAACAAGATACTAGCCCCAAAACACTCCTCTAGAAGAAAAATTGCATGGAAAACTGATTTGGAAACCACTAAAGAGTTTATCTCAGATATGGAACCTGTTATTTGAGCCTGAAAACTTGTAATGAAACTGAAGATGGTGTACAATGAAGGGAGAGAAGACAGGAAGTACAAGACTGGATGGCAATGTCAAAATGTTTTATTTATACCCAGACTTGACAATTGGTTTCTAAGGATGTTGACTTACCTTCATTGGGAAAGCTGGATCATTATCATTAACATCTAATATAATGACAGTGATAGTTGTCTCTGAGGAAGCTGATGGTGTGCCTCGATCTTTGGCCATTAAAGTCAACTATTGCATTAGGAAAGCAAAAACATAATTATTTTCAATTTAAGATATAGAGTTATTAGAATACAATATGTTGACCTACATGATTTCAGAGTGACACAGTTTTTGACCACCACATTTTGACACACAGTGAAATAAAATACATGCTATAATACACCAAATTACCAGTATTGTTCTAGCTCCCATACTTCCAAATTTTCACACAATTATTTAGCGTTTCATTCAGTTGAAAATAAAATTAATCAGTTTTGTCTTTCTAAATCTCAAGTGTTTTGAAGCTATGCAATAGTTAATGTGGTAATCATTCCCAGATCTAATTATAATTTAATAAAAATATGTATGATTGTGAACATATTGCCTTATAAAACATTTTTAAAAAATATTGTCTAATGATGTAAACAATTTGACTTATTTGTAAATATTTTGTTAAAAAGGCACATATTTTTGTTAATGTACTAAAAAACAAGATTACAAAGAGAGTTTGTGTGATACACAAACTCAGAGGCGGCCCCTGTTGGAGTCGGATCTCTGTTAGATCCGCCTATTTGCAAGATGTTTCGGATGTTCCGTCTAAGTTGAAAATAATTAACTTCTCGCTGGACGACGGAGGATGGCGAGAAGGATATAAACCTGCCTTATCTTGATATTTGCACACTAGACTTTAATTCGGATTTATCGTTGGTCCCTGGCTCCATTCCTGTATGCTCCCATCCTTAAACTATCGCAATATTTCTGAAAGAACAGTAAAGGTTAAATTATATTTTCAAAAGACTTTAGTGTTTTTTTATCTAACCGTGACGGACAGACCAACCAACAGACAAAACGCACAAAAATATGCTTCTTTCATTCTAATGGGGACACTAACCAATTTTTTTTTTAAAACTCTGATTTTTAAACAAAATTAAGAAATTATTTTAGAATCATGTCATTGCCGGGCTTTACGCTAGTACACAAAAGTCGATGCTAAAAGTTCATTTTAAAAAATGTGCGTGATATCCACATGTGAAGAGCATTTCTTATAGTAACATTTCCTCCCTTACATTTACGTAATTGTTTTAGAATTGGTGTTTTGTTATTAAAAAATCGCTTTCATAATTAATTTTATAAAATTAAACGGTTTGCTTTTAGAAAACTAAAAGTAGCCGTTGCACCTAAACTTTTCAAGCCACATTCAATGGTGAAAAAATTGTTTTCGTATCTCTTCTAGTTTTGGCGCTATGAGTGTGACAGACGGACAGACAGACAGAAATTCATTTTAAAAAAATGTGCGTGATATCTACATGCCAAGAGCATTTCTTATAGTAACATTTCCTCCCTTAGATTTACGTAATTGTTTCAGAATTGGTGTTTTGTTATTAAAAAATCGCTTGCATAATTAATTTTATAAATTAAACGGTTTGCTTTTAGAAAACTAAAAGTAGCCGTTGCACCTAAACTTTTCAAGCCGCATTTAATGGTGAAAAAATATTTTTCGTATCTCTTCTAGTTTTGGCGCCCTGAGTGTGACAGACGGACAGACGGACATTTTGCACAAACCTAATAGCGTCTTTTCCCCTTACGGGGGCCGCTAAAAAGGGGTACATAGTTCCCCTATCAGACCTTGAGATCTATGGGCTGAAGATTCAAAGGTAATCTGTTTCTATGGTTAATCCTACAAGTTGAATTTTGTTTTTTTAAATTTACAATATCTTATCTTATAAATTACAGACGTTACTTCAAAAGAGAAGATAATTACACCCTACACATTTCATGTGTCAATCTAGTCATGCATGTTAATCAGTGACAACAGACAAAGAAAAATAACTTCTTTAACTAATTGACAGCAACAAGTGAGGTAACACTTTTTTTAAAATGAAGTTTGAGATAACCAAAGAAGTATAACAAAAGAGTTCTTACAAAGTAGCTGTCTCTTGTTTCTCTATCATACACTATCTCTGCACGAATCACTCCAGTGACTTGGTTGATTCTAAATTCTGGAGTGGCTGACACAAGCTCATTCTGGTTGACCACAAAGAAGTAGTCAACAATACCATTGGGTCCAGTGTTGTTATCTACAGCCTTGGCTCCATACACCAACATGCCATCATACTGACTCTAAGGATCAAAAAGTTTATAGATCTAGTCTGTTGGTACTTGAAATTTTGAATACACAAAAGAAGTCATAACAAAATGAGTTAAATTTCTATTGAGTGGAATGGATAAAAACTGATGATTCTGTATGATTTCATGACATATAAAAGTACACATCCTCATAAAATGATAATAATGAAGATAATAGAGCTAAAAAAGGAGTAAAAATTATTCATTTTAATTACCAAATTACCAAGGTGCACATCAGTAGATTATAATCAAAGTATAATTTCTAGTTTCCTTTAGTACACAGTACATCTTGTTATTTTTTATGTGGTTGTTTGATATTTGTTTCAGTTTAATTGTGTCAGTCTCAGTAAGTTTTTAACTTCCCTTTCATCTGACTTTCTAAACTTACAGATGTCTAAGATATTACCAAGCTTAAAATATACACCATATTTAATTTAATAGTACTTGTGTGAATTAGATAATATTGTACATTGAATGAAATATGTTTTTAGCAACAGACTAATATAGCCTTGAAGTAAAACAACCACTAACTGTAAGAGTAACTAGCAGTTTCTTACCTCCAAAACACTGATGACAAAATCTCGATTGGGTGGTTTCACCCAGATGGGGGCATCATTAAGTGACACTAGGACCTGAATGGTTACAGGGACTTCCCTAGTGCAACGATTAGTTGTGGCCCTGTCTGTAGCAGTGGCATTGAAGGAGTAGTTTCCAGCTTTGGTCCTTAGGCTGTTGGCCACAATGACACGATTGCTGCCAAGTACAAACAATGACTGCGCACCTAAATGGTAGATATGTAGTGTTATGATTGAATGGGTAAACTACAATAGAAACATGTTTTAGTATTTACAGTGAGTCTCAACAATGTACATACATAAAAATGTAATGCTATTTTTTAAATTAAATTTAAAAAAAAAAGATGAAGCATATTTTCTGTTGTAGAAAAACAGTTATGGGAAAGATAAAACTTAAAACTGTTGTGAGTAAAATGAATTTGATTGACTACATATCTGTGAACTAACCTGCAGGTATGAAACTGTTTGGTTTTATAGCAAGATCAAATTGACCATTAATATCAATGTCTTTATCAGTTACAGAAAGGTCAAGGACATTAGTGCCAGGTCCTGCACTCTCAGGCACTTTACCAAAATATGATTTCTGAGAGAATTCTGGACAATTGTCATTGACATCCAGGATGTAGACATACACCTAAGAATGGAATAGAAAGATCTCCAGATCTATACAAATTATACAAAGTTTTAGTTTCTAAAGGGTCATCTTGTGTGCCCCACACCATTTTACTTAGCTTGTAAGCTTAGCACAAATTATCATTGCAAATAATAATCCTGACTTTTCAAGGAAGTGTTTGTATACACGGCTAATCCATTACACCACATAGCTAACCAAAACCTGCTACACAGTCTCTGTTTGAACTCATTTTAGCAGCTGTCCATCTTACTACAAGTTGAAATAGAATTACTTACAGAAACAGTGGTGTTTTTTCTCCCTGTTGAATTCAAAGGACTGTCATAGGCTGTGACCTGAAAGCTTACTAGTGCATTAGTTTCTCTGTCAAACATAGAATTGGGAACAAAGTAAATCTCTCCCTGAAATACAAGAAAAACAATTTTTTCATCTCTTTCTCTTTCAAAAATAACATTTATTTAGCATGTGAATAAAAGATTATTTTTTTACCAAAAAAATTTCTTTTGTTTAATAAACACATTTTTTTAAAAATTGGCAAAGTATTATAAGAATAAAGTAAAAACCTTATATAAATTTAAATGACTTTCAATTCCATATGCAAAATGTATATATTTCCTTTGATAGGAAAGACTACATAATATTTACAAAAATACACATCCGAAAAAAAAAAAAGAGAATCGTTCGAATAATTCAGTAAGAATAAGAAAATAATAGCATAATGAAAGAGTTAATTTTAAAAGTTTGCAAAAAAAGCAACAAAAAAAATGCACACACTGTATACAGATGCTTTTAAAAATGGATTTTTATTAATATTTGCTTTAAAAACTTTACTTAATATCAAATTGCATTTTACATAATCACCCAAACTGAAAATTTGCTTGATCATTTTAAATAAGCTCTATGATAGGCTACCATTGAACTTACAGAATAAATATTGTTTCTTAATATAATGCACTAATTTTACATAATTAAAATAGACAAACTAATTTAAAGTCTACTTACAGTGGTGCTATTAATAGTGAAGTTAACAGTTTTATCTGGGATTTCATAGCGGACCACACCGTAGTCACCTTTGTCTATATCTTTTGCATTGACAGTCAAGTTCAGAGGACCACTATAGGTTCCTTCATATATCTCCTTCCTATAAATAGGCTAAAAAATACAACAACTAATCATTTGTTTTAAAGTTCAAAGTAAAATAAGTTCAACTATCAAAAGTGTAATTAAATAATTAATGTCAAAATAAGTTTTAAAAAAAAATTTAGCTAATCTAAAAATCTAATTCTGAATATTTAGATCAAATTAAATTAGAACATAGAATTATAATACAAATCTTTTTTTCTTTTTACAAAATTTGAATGGCAGAAATGAAAACGTCAATTAAAATGCTGATAAAAAAAAACCAAACTTTTCAATATTTTAAAGAAGGAAAACAAAACTATCAAATCCTTAACCTGATCAAAAACTGGAGAATTGTCATTGATATTGATAACATTGACAAGAACTCTGGTTGTATTCCTTAAGTTTGGTTGTCCATTGTCAGTGCATGTTGCAGTCAGCTCTATTGTTTCAATTTTTTCAAAATCAATTCGTTCAGACACAATCATTGCACCTAGTAGCAAAACATTTACAAAAGTATGTAAATAATCAGTTGATTTGTTATATAAACATAAAAGCTTAAAAAAACAATATTTCAGACATTTACAGTATATTTGAGGAACTCTTTATTTGAAAGATATGGGATGTGTTGCAAAAGCCAATTGGCTACCTAATAACTAGGCTCTAGATGAACTCAAACCCTCAAGACAAGTTGTGTTTGCTGAGTCCTTAAAGGCAGCATGGAATTCTTCTCCCAGATACCCCCTCCCCCAATGGTCCCAAAAAGAGATTGAACCATGGCGCTCTGAGCATGCAATACGCATAAAAGTTGAATAATACAAAAATACAAAAGCAATTTTTAAAAAAAAGGGAATCACTGCAAATGTTTTCTAGTACATCCAGGGAGTTATGGTATTGCTAAATAGCTATACAAACCTGCATCACATTTAAACAAGAAAAAAAATGATTATGAAATGTCTGCTTAATGCTTATAAGTACAACTTTTACAATTAAGACACAAATTATAACAGTTGAATATTGAATAAGGAATTTATCAAACAGAGATTCTTACTGACCTGATCCTGGTATCAAAGAAAAGTATTGAGGAAGTCTTGGACTAGTTTGGGTCAGTGTATAGCCAGATATTTTATCTTCATCATCTCGACAGTTTAAATTGACCACAAAGGCATTGACATTTTGTTCTTCGTCAATGCTAATGTTATACAGTGGAAGGTCAAACCTTGGTGCATTGTCATTGTACTCAAGGATGTAGATCAAAAATGACCCTAAGAAATAACAAAATATTTATCTATTAAACAATGAAAGCCAGAACAACAAAACATTATACAATGTCTGATAGTGTAAAAAGATGATATTTAATCTATTATAGTACATTAGTAATTTTTGTTCTGTTTTATAATTTCAGACATTCCTTCAGAAATGAAGATAATTACATCCTAGCCAATCTCTTTTGTGATGACAGTCTACTTCACATACCACATAATCAGGCCATCAGCCTGAGGTAGTACAAAACTGTATCAAATAAATGTCAATGTTGTATCAGAAATGTTAAAAGATATTTTGTATTTGGTAAGAACTCACCAGTTCCATTTTGTATAGGATTGGCAGCCACATCTTGCACTCTTACAGAATAAGTGATCCTAGCTACACTCTTTCTATCCAGTGTTGAATTGACATATATGCGACCATTGTCAGAATCAATTCTGAACATTGTCTGAAAAATAGATTCATGGGGAATAAACTTCACTGAAAGACTAAGTAGAACATTTTTCAACTGTTAAGAAAAAATACTTCATAAAGAATAATCAGTGGAACATAACATGTTTAAATAAAAAAAAAAGTATCTGCTGTCTTTAAAGTCTTATGTAACAAAATGTGTGTTATATACACACAAAAGTTTGCAAAATTAAAATAGCTATGAATACATCAAATAGCAATCTATTTGACAAACTGTTGATATAAGCAACACATTTTTATCAACACAAAACATGATTAGAGTCTTCTTTACACAAACAAAGACAAGCAGCAATACGTTATAAATTTTCTCACTTCAATGTGCAGGTAAAAACAATTATGGAGGTTCCAGACAAAAAGCAAGAGAGAGAGAAAGAAGGAAAAAGAGAGTGGGCCATAAAATTTCATTGTAACACAAGCACTAATTAATTCATGGGCTAAAAAAGTTAGGTTGATCGTCAATTGCTTATTACAATTCCAAAAAATGACCATGTTCTTCAAAACTGCTCTCTTTACCAATAGGCCCATACAAGACACTGGCCCCAAGACACCCCAATAGAAAGAAAATTATATGGAGAGCTCCCTGATTTGGAAACCACTGCACAGTTCGTCTCATATATTGGTCTAGTCATCTGAACGCTCCAACATGAAAATGAGAAGGAAGAAGAAGAAGAGACTCTGTTGTTATAATTATAAAGATAATACGTTTAAAGATTGCATACTTGAACATAATCTGCTCCTATGATATGGACAGTGATAACAATGTAGTAGTGCTTACAGTAGTTATGTACAGTATGCACATATGTTCCAACTTACACCAAAATTTGGTTTACGATATGATGTAGGAATGGATCAATGTTGTTACCCAAGGACCCCTATATGTATATACATATAAATGTTTTTAATTCCATTTGAGTTTTTACTTCTTACTCACTGAGTCTATATTCTAAAACTGTATATGTAAGTAGTCATATTATCATATTTTAGATGATAGGCTACAGCAATTAGACAAAATTACATATATTTATCATATTTCACTAAAGTATACTAACCCTAAAATCATAAACTGTAGATGTTGCAACATTTCCTGTGCCATCATTTGCCTTCTCTGGTGTAAAATAATACTTCAACCTGCTGCCAGCATCAGGATCTTCAGCCAATATTGTATAGACAGATGTACCAATCGGTGTATCTAAAAAATATATTTTAATAGTCATAATCATAAAATATTAAAATAGCTACTATTAAACCATGTGCAATTCAAGTGTAATTTACTGCCACCCTCCTCTGAAACATAAAATTCATACCATATTTATTATGGGATTGATGCAGTGTCTATCAAACTTTTGCCAGTGGGGGGCCCCCCCCCCCCAAAAAAAAAAAAAAAAAAATACATAAAAAATTAGAAGAATTTAATTTGTCAGCTATCTGGGGAACTTGGGGAGAGCCATGGGCTCTCAAAGTGAAATCTGGGAGGCCTTTTAAAAGGTAAAGAAGACAAACTTAAAGACAATTATAGTACAATTTTCTGGTTATATTTTATATTAATATTTAGAAAATGTATAGAACCCAAATTTATGTATTAAATGTTTATTAAATCTAGTCCATTTAATTATTTTTTTTTTTGGAAATAGTGTTTTGTAGATAGTTTTAAGTGTTTTATATATTAGAAGAGGTTATTTCTGGAAATAGTATATATAGAGAAGCAGCAGGCTCCCATTCCATCCATCTCCTCAGTGAGGTCCTCTGAGTCTACCCAGCTCTAATGGGTACCTGACATTAGTTGGGGAAAAGTAAAGGTGGTTGTTCATTGTGCTGGCCATATGACACCCTTGTTAACTGTTGGCCACAGAATCAGATGACCTTTTACATCATCTGTCCTATAGACCACAAGGTCTGACAGGGGAACTTTATTTTTTTTTACTACATCGCCTCCCCATTTTGATCTCTCTAAGAGGGCCCTGCCCCAGCCCCACAGTTTGAGAAAAATTGACTTGATGCATGAATTAGTCAATGGAGGAAAGATGTATCCAAAAGACATCTTTTTTAAAGTGAGCTTAAAGGGGAACAGCATAACAGAGATGCCTCCCTCCCTGGCAATACATTAAGGACCACCTCAGATGCCAGCTTTCCTTTACAGGCATAGAGGAGAACACATGGCAGCATTTTTTAAAGGCAGCTTGCCACAGATTTGAGATTCAAAGTAAAGCTATCGGCCATGACAAGTGTAGATGGCAAAAATAGAACTAAATTAACGTAGGCAACAATGGCTTAATTGTCTGCAATAAATGTAGCAAAACATGCAGTTTACAGCTAGGTCTGCATAGCCAAAAGAAATATTGCACTCCTCCTTTATCTTTGGACTTGAGGACAAGCCTCATTTGATAAGTCCCTGGAATTATTTAAATCAAAAATAAATACAGAAAACATACATACTTTCTGACACAGTGACTGACTGTGACAGTGGGTTTATTCTGGGATCCCTGTTGTTGATATCTAAAATGTTTATTGTCAAAGTAGAGTTGCCAAACTTTGAAGATGGTGTACCTCTGTCTCTTGCTAGCAACTATAAACAGTTAAGAAAAACCAGAATCATTTTGTGCTAATAAATAACCATTTGTAACATAAAACATTTTATATACTATTTGTGCTTTATATTGCATTTCTAAAAGAAATATCAGACTTGAAATAAAAGAAATTATTGCAAATAATTCAAACTCTGCAGTTTCTATCTCTATTAAATCGTAAGCTAGATCTAGTGTCATTCTATAAAAAAAAGAAAAAGGTTTATACCTCCATTACATACTGTTTTTGATTGTCATAATTAAAAATAGCATCAAGGGTTGTGTATATATCTGCAGTATAAAAACCTGTCACATTATTTAGTGCAACATTTTTGACAGTAAACTTTCCCAAGGCACCAGATTGTATGGAAATGTCTATCTGGCCATTTCCAGTTGTGTAAGAATCAGCATCACTGGCAGTCACAGTAATCACAAAGGTATCTGAAAGAAAGTCAAATCATCTCATAAATGCAGAAGAAAGCTTTAACACCAGTGATATTCTACAGGTTGGAGAGAGAAAAAAAAGAGAAAACTAAGAATCCCTAAGTTCAACCAGTTTTAGAATGGAAAAGTTATATTTATTAATTTTTTGTGTATTAATCAGTTTATAATTAAATATCAGGTGGCCGAGCCTTGCTCGGTTAAATAATTTATACTAAGAAAGGTTATATACTACTGCTACTGGTGCTACAGCCCATGGAAGGATATGGCCTGCTTTTACACATCCCTCCATTCAGATATCTCCTGGGCTTTCATCACCACGCCCTAACGGTAACCCCATTTTTTTACTGAGGTTTATAGTTAAATCAAAAGTGGCTGCAGCGTACGCAAACTCGTTGACCGCTAGCTAGATATCTTGTTCAGTGTGAGCAAGTAAGGAGTAGAGCAGCTGTGTAATCACCATTTCCTTTGTTTTGGTACGGGACATTAGACACTGAAGCATGAATACATGGTCATAATTTTACCAGCAAAATAATAATTATATTAAGGCTTGACATCAAATCCGAAGATAAATGAGAAATGCAGTATTTCCTGTGGCTACGCAGCCGCAGATGTGACCTACATATTTTGCCACATCTGGGCAAGCATAACCATTGTCCTCCGGTGGTTGATTAAGATTTTCTTTTCGCGTCTGCGTCTGTCCTCGGCAGCAAATTTTCTGTTTGGCCTTTGTATAGAGGGAATTCTTTAAGTCCGACAGTTACGCTTGACAGAGCAGTATCCTGTATGAGAGACGAATCTCAGACAAACTCATGCCAAAGGCGGTCTTTTTTTTGGTGAGCTAATAAAGTGGTCGGCGTAACACCGAAATGCTTAAAAGACCAGCTTTGGCGCCAACTGGCCTTAGCTGACAATTGACATAGAAGAGAGCACCTGGTTGCATGCGGCCTCAGAACGAGTCAGCTGGAGATCACCAGCAAAAAAAATAACAAAGTAAACGGTATCTACACCGCCCTACGCAATTTAGGTGTAAACAATTTATTAAGTTCTTAAAACGCAATAACTAATCATACATCGGTACATTTAATTTTATTACTTTCCTTCCATAGTTCTATAATAAATCAATCTTCAATAAGATGGTGCACAAGTGTTTAATTAGGTCTATTGACTCTTTCTTGTTTGCATTGTACTATGACGTAAGCAGCGTTTTTCCCGTTTACGTCATGGAAAACTTTCATTCATAAATTCTCCATTTCATTCATAAAACCTTCAAACCAAAATAAATTTTTCGATAATGAGACATTTTTCAAACCGATATAACGGTCAAACTCGAGTTTTCCCGATGTGGCCAATGAGTTGAGAATTTTTTTCTCACTAATACGCACATACCTTGAAATTTTAAAGAAAATCGTTTTCGAAATAAAATTTATATATATATATATAAATAAATAAATAAATAAATAAATATATATATACAAGAATTGCTCGCTTAAAAGTATAGGATAATCAATAAATCTATAAAGTATGCTGTTGTACTTAACCATTATATTCTTCATGTAACTTTTTATATTCCTCAAGTTTTGCCATTTTTCAAATTAACCGTAATTTTGCATTACAAAATTAAAAAAAACTTAAAAATATAGTCAGTTAAAAGTGTTGGTCTTTTTTCAATTGACTGGTGGATTTCCATTCTAATAAATTTCTGGTTCTGTCTGTAACATATATAGCATTAGGCAAGTAGCAAAAATTAAGCATAAACATTTGAACCAAAAATTTAATTAATATTATTTATTTGTTTTGCATAAATTTAGTCACTGACCTCCCTTAGTGTTTTCGTAAATGTTCTCAATAAAACTTGATGAGATAAATACTGGTGCGTTGTTGTTTATATCCTAGTCAAGACATAAAATATTTTTTGATTAATAGTATTACGCTACATGTCTACCATAAGAGTGATGACAAAACTTTTTTTTCCTTTGCAATTTTTTATACTATAATCATTTTCCTATAATTTAAAAATATTTCCTGGAAATAGGGTTAGGGTAAGCTACTTCAAAATTGTTCTGAAAGTTGGTAGGGTATGTATTGTTTACACCTTAACAAACATTTCAAATTACCCCCACCCTTTTTTTTTAAATTTTATCTTTATTAAGAATTAGAATAACCATAGAAATAATATGTATAATTCCACAATGGCATGACCTTGCTTTGGCAATAATTTACATTAAGCTAAATAAATTAAAACAATTGAATTACATTTAGATTCATTTGTCTGCAACATCTTTCTCGAATAATAATTTTACTATTAAAAAAAAGTAACTTTTTGTAAATTTGCACGCTAGAATAGACCAAGAGGATTGTGACCCTGATCTAGATAAAATATTTTAAATATACCAAATATTGATAATGACAGTATGGATGAGCTTTTTTTTCAGAAAATATAAGGTAAATTAAGCAAGAACATGTACTATTTAGTGAATTAACCTGTTCTTATATTTTAATGTCTTTAGAATCATTACTATTATTTCTCCCATGATGAGGGCACTGCTCATTATTAAATTTTAACTGAAAATTGATTCATGTTAAGTATCCAAAAATGCAGAAAATCCCCTAACAGAAATGAAAATAAGATTTGCAAATAAAAGCCACACAATCAGATTAATTTGCAAACATCTGAAGGCCAACAAATGGATTTAAAAGGTTTTGAGAAGCTAATTTGTAATTTTTTTTTATTCTCAAAATATAATTTTTTCACATCTTGAACTTCCTTTATGTATGATATCTTCCTTAGTTTTAGCTTAATCTGTCTACAAGTTGCATATTTGTTGTGTACAAATATATAAAGGGAATGAACTACACAACTTGTGCCATATTAAGTTGAATTTTGTATATTGACTTTCAACTTTGATAAAAATAATAATAAATACTAATTTTCGGGGTCAAAAATAGACAAATTGTATCTTTTTCATTTTAAAAGGCAGCATGCAACTTTCTAGTTCATTCCCATTTTTTGTTGTAATTCTACAATAGTTTTATGTTTATGACAATATATTAATATTGAAATAAGTTAAGGTGCTTGGCAAAAATACTATATTTTACCATTACTGACCATATTAGATCTAGGTACCTAATTAGCATTTTAGAAAAAATTTTTTTTTATAGTAATGTACAAGCTTTACCTAACATGATAGACTAAAAACCCCCCACTATTTCCCAATTCTTGTGATTTTGACTCTTATTGTAGACATGTACCAGTTCTTTGAATAAATATTTATATTTTATGCATAATTACATGTATAATAAACACA
>JADKLZ010003886.1:19261472-19292905 GCA_021533235.1 Biomphalaria straminea
CTTTGGTATCTATTTGTACATGATACATTTACCAAACATCATCACTGCTATTTGAGGAAAGGAAAAGAAAAAAAAGAGGATGAAAACTGTTACTAAAGGCTTTGCTGAAATATATGAAAGAACCCATCCAAAGCAACCTACAAGTGCTAAGACTTACAAGAAGTGATATCCAAAGAATAATGAGACAACATGCCATCAAAATCTGGCAGGAATTCTGTATTGTGCTGATTGTTAGGCCTATAACATGAGAGGAATGTATGAGAAAGCCCTTGGATAACTTGAGCAAATGTGCCTGCTAAGTCAAAGCAATGGAATAGGCCTACATCCAAAACTGTCATTTGTTGCAAAAGAGATGATGGGTTACACAGATTGAGAAGGAAATTTCACCAATAGCAATGTCCAGCTTCACAGCCTTATCAATCATGAAGGATCTTATTTTAAAACTGGGATAGGTTTTCTGCCAACTATGTTTAAACTAGAACCAGCTATTGATATTCTTGTTCAAGGGAAAATGGCCATAGAAGATGGTAATTCTGCAGAGATTATTCATGCTCAAAAGCCATTCAAAAACTACTAAACTTTTGCTTGTAATTAGGAAGAGTCCAAAAAGATCTAAAACATGCAAATATTCTAAAAATTAAAAAACAAAAGAGAACATTCAGATAACAATTATAGAAAAAATACTGTTGAGCATGTTTTAAAAGGCTTTTCCCATGTACAAAAAAATGCTAAAGTCCAAACATGACTTTATTAGAGAACATTCAGATAACAATTACAGAAAAAATACTGTTGAGCATGTTTTGAAAGGCTTTTCCCATGTACAAAAAATGCTACAGTCCAAATGTGACTTAAGCTTGTAAGTTGGCAAAAGTATGTATAGAATTTAGGTTTAAAATCAGTCTTAATATTAAAATTAATTACAACATTCTTGCAGAAATACAAGAGAAAAGTTTGACCTGCATCACACCTATATGGCAATGTATGAAAAATTAGCCTTATTATATATTATGACATGTCAGAACTCACTCAGTGTCACTGGGAAATTCCCAAATAGATTACTGCAACCAAAATCTAGACTACAATGCCTGTTTTGTGAGTACCTAGCTTTATGTAAGTGAGAGGAAATTCTTTATGAGGAGCTAATGAGACCCAAGGGACGTTCCAGTTTAACATACAGCTATATCTGTAAAAATTTCCGGGGTGTGGCCGCTGCGCATGCTACAGCTTCTGGGAGCCACAGGAGAGAGTTGGGTACCGAGTGGGGACCAAGAGTGGGCCAAGCCACCCTCGAAAAGAGGGTATGACTGCCTGTCCACTAGAGGTGCTACCCCTCCTAGATACCCCATACACCGGCTAAACCAGGCAGAGGGTATCTGACGTGCCCATGGCACTCAGTACACTGAGGTTTTTGTCAAACCTAGCATGTGAAGTCTGGACTTGGCGGCCTGTGCGAAACGTGAAAAACTCGGCAAATCGGACAGAAAGGCATATACCAGCACAGTGCTGTGGAGCACTTAAGAGCAGGACAAGACACGCAGGAAGTCTCTGGTCATCCACTGCACCCAAACTTGTCCCCGGACGTCTTGACCAAATCTTGCTTCCGGAAAAGGATGGGCTATAGGGCGAGAGAGTGAGGTCGACGTGTTGCGCGAATCCTCCTCACTATAATCCAAATTCCAGCGCAAGTCACTTGTCATCCCCCCCCCCAAACAAACCAAACCAAAGCCCTGTGGCGACATGCAAGCAGTGAAGCGGTAGGTGTGGGCACACTGGAAGCCGTAGCTGCAACCCTGCACACAGGCGGCTCAGGCCATATGGTCGTTCACCACTGACACAGAGCAGCAGTGGAGTCCGGCAGCCCCCTGAGCGGCTGAGCAGCCCTATTTAGGAGTGCACTGCTCACCTCCATAGCATGAGGACAGGGCTAGAAAAGGTGCCCCAAAAATTGCCTGCTCTAAACCACCCTAGCCAGCCTACCGCAATTGGCGGGAACCCTACTCAAGCGGTCGAAATCAAAAGAAAAAGACGAGGATAGTTCCTCTTAACATAGGCGCATGGAATGTGCGCACACTTCTTGACAATAACACTTCTGACAGGCCACAAAGACGAACTGCACTAGTAGCCACGGAGCTCCACCGATATAATATCGACATAGCAGCACTAAGCGAGACTCGACTTGCAGATGAAGGTGAACTATGTGAAAGAGGTTCTGGATATACTTTTTTCTGGAGCGGTAGAAGCACTGAAGTACGACGTGAATCTGGAGTCGGCTTTGCCATAAAGACATCATTATTACCTAAACTAGTCGGGCCTCCCAAAGGAATTAGTGACAGACTAATGATCTTAAAGCTGCCTTTACTAAACGGGAAGAAACATTTCCATTGTTAGCTGTTACGCACCCACCATGACCAACCCAGAGGACGTCATTGCAAAGTTCTACGAAGAACTAAACGCCACCATACGTGATATTCCAAAAACAGAAAAGCTACTCATTCTCGGTGACTTCAATGCAAGAGTCGGCTCTGACCATCACATCTGGAAAGGAGTCTTAGGCAAATTTGGGATAGGTCAATGCAACAGCAACGGATTATTACTACTCCAGACCTGTGCTGAACACAAGCTGCTCATATCAAACACAATATTCAGTCTTCCAATGAGAAAGCGAACCTCCTGGATGCATCCCCGCTCAAGTCACTGGCACCTCATAGATTACGTCATCACCAGACAATCTGACCGTCAGGACATACGTGTCACCAAATCTTACTGTGGTGCAGAGTGTGGAACAGACCACCGCCTCATCATCACAAAGCTCAACATTCGTATTCAACCTAAGAGACGTCCGCAAAAATCTAAACCCCTAAAAAGGCTAAACACTGCAAGCCTAGCGGATGACAATACTGAAAAGTCGTTCGCAGATGCGATAGAGAACTGCCTCAAGTCCACCTCTCTAATTGAATCGAATGTAGATAAAAGCTGGGAATGTTTCAAAGAAGCTATCCATAGCACAGCATTAAGCATACTCGGACCTATGGAGAAAAAGCATCAGGACTGGTTTGATGAAAACAGTACTGAGATCAGAAAACTGTTAGATGAAAAGCACAAGCTCCATAAACTGTATCTGAACAACCCAAACTCCCAGTCCACTAAAGATGCATTCACCAACATCCGCAAAAATGTGCAAAAAACAGTTACGCCAAATGCAAGATACCTGGCTTAGCAAGAAAGTGGAAAAAATACAGGAATTTGCCGACAAGCACGACATGAAGAACTTCTTCCATGCCATAAACGAAATCTATGGACCCACAAAGTCAGGCTCATCCCCTCTATTAAATGCTGATGGGACAATCCTATTGACAGATAAGGAAGAAATCCTAAAACGCTGGGCCGAGCACTTCGAAAAGGTTCTCAATACACCTTCCATCATAAATGAAGCGGCCATAGACATGCTACAGCAAGTACCAATAAATGAAAAAATGGATGACCCTCCCACGCTAAAGGAAACCGATCTTGCCATTCAACAGCTTGCAAGCGGAAAAGCCCCAGGAGCTGACTCCATTCCCGCAGAGGTCTACAAAAAAGGTGGACTACCCCTGATCGAAAGACTTCATGAGCTATTCTTAATTATGTGGGAAAATGAGTCAATACCACAAGACTTTAAAGATGCCACAATTGTTCATCTATATAAGCGAAAAGGAAACCGCCAAATCTGCGACAACCATAAAGGGATATCTCTTCTTTCTATTGCTGGGAAAATCCTTGCACGCATCCTACTAAATCGGCTCATGCAACACATAGAACATGGTCTACTACCAGAAAGTAAGTGCGGCTTCAGAAAAGAGCGTGGAACCATTGACATGATCTTTGCGGCAAGGCAGCTCCAGGAAAAATGCCAAGAACAAAATGCTGACCTCTTCTCAATATATGTCGACCTAACGAAGGCATTCGACACTGTCAGCAGGGAAGGTCTCTGGAAGATTATGTCAAAGTATGGCTGTCCACGAAAATTCATTACCATGGTGAGACTATTCCACGATGGCATGAAGGCCCGTGTCCAAGAAAGTGGTGAACCATCAGAGCCCTTCGAAGTATCAAACGGGGTAAAACAAGGCTGTGTCCTAGCACCTACACTGTTCAGTATCATGTTCTCCGCTATGCTGACAGATGCATTCACGGATAGAGAAAACAAAGGAATAAATATAACATACAGATTTGATGGTGGCCTATTCAACCCGAGGCGGCTCAAAGCAAAATCAAAAACAAATTCAGCAGTAATCAGAGACTTGCTATTTGCTGACGACTGCGCCTTAAATGCCTGCTCTGAAGACGATCTACAAAGCCTCGTCAGTGACTTCTCAAGAGCATGCTCAGACTTTGGCCTTACCATTAACACAAATAAGACTGAAGTCTTATATTTACCTGCTCCTGGGAAAGCCTACTCGGATCCAAGCATCACTATAAATGGACACGATATAAATGCAGTGGACAAATTCACATATCTTGGCAGCACACTCTCCAGAAATGGAAATATCGATAACGAAATCAACCTTCGCATCGCCAAGGCCAGTGCATCATATGGCAGACTATCAAACAATGTTTGGAACAGACGTGGTATCACCACAAACACTAAGCTAGGGGTCTACCGAGCCGTCATCCTACCTACATTGCTCTATGCCTCAGAAACATGGACAGTATACAGAAGACATGCCAAGAAGCTAAATCACTTTCACATGACATGTCTAAGAAAAATACTAAATGTCAAATGGCAGGACAGAATGCCAGATACTGAAGTCCTTCAAAGAGCTGGTCTGAAAAGCATCCACACAATCCTGATGCAGTCCCAGCTGCGATGGGCAGGACACGTGTGCAGGATGGAGGACCACCGCATCCCAAAACGTCTCATGTATGGCCAATTAAGAGAAGGCAAGCGCTCGCAAGGCGGTCAAAAAAAGCGCTACAAAGACACCCTCAAAGCTTCTCTAAAGGAGTTCAACATTGACCCAGGCACCTGGGAGACAGATGCACATGACAGAGTATCATGGCGCCGCGCTGTGAGATCCGGCGCACAGGTTGCTGAGGAAAAAAGAACAACGCTTGCGAAAGAAAAACGCCAGAGAAGGAAAGCAAGGCAAACGACACTAGCTCCAGCTGGAATTACCTGCCCAGAGTGCGGCCGAACATTCCGGGCTCGCATAGGTCTCACCAGCCACATGAGGAGGCACAAAACCCCAGTGCAAAGCCCTCAGCCCACTGGATGACAAAGTGGTCATCATCGAACCACGATGGACGAACTATATCTGTAAAAATTATGACCAGTGCACCTTTCTCAATGTGGGGGAAAAAATTATGACTTTCTTGTATTTTAACGTTTATTATTAATTTATTAGTAGTTAAAAGTTAGGCAATCCATCACTGACTACCAGAACCTCTTTTTGTTACTAAAAAAGCACTGATTATGACTATCAATAAAAGTATGTGGGAGGAAAGAGAACAAACAACAGACAGTATAAAGACCCAACTGTGCTTTCTGGTGTAGTCCTCACAGAGAAAAAAGGACTGAGATGTCTATGTACAGGAGGAATAAAGTTGCCCTGTGTGATAACCCTTCAACAAGATTTATCATGCACAAACTTCATCAAAGTATTCAAAACTGACACAAATTACCTCAGGAAGGCTTCGAAAAATTGCTGTATCATTAAAAACAGGGGCATTGTCATTGGCATCATTAACAAATACTTTTCCTTCCACAGTCTGAAAATAAAATTGATTTGAAGAGTAGAACTGTAACTGAATTTTAGAATTACTTAGCAGAATTTATTATTTAAAAAAAACTTAACAACATAAAATGAATTTTGTATTATGGTATAAAAGTTATAAAAGCTACTATATTTAGATAGAATACAAAGTTAAAAAGAGATATTTTTAAGTTTCTTATTCATCAAAAGTGTAATCTTTAATTATATCCTATTATCAGTAAAATGTTCCAATCAAGGGGCTAGTAAAAATTACTTTAAAATATTTTTCATCTAGATTATTGTTAAGAATAAAGAATAAAATGTTCCAATCAAGGGGTTAGTAAAAATTACTTAAAAAATATTTTTCATCTTGATTATTCTTTAGAAAAAGGATTTCAAGCTAACCTATCCAATAGACCCTATACTTACAACTATTTACTTGAATTTAGAATAATTCTCAATAAACATAACACCAATGACATTTTTGAGCAAATAATTGCATTTTAAAAATGTATTCCACTTATTACATTTCTACCCAAGGGCTCGCTGTCATCACACTTCAGAAGTATAAATATACCATGGATATTTAAAAAAAAGTAATTGTTAAATTGATAATTACAGAAGCTTGACCATCTCCATCCACAACTCTAATTGTTAACTTGATTTCCTGAGAAATAAAATAAAAAATTAGTTTAAGCCATTAAGTCTCAACATTACTTTTGTAATTAATAAAGTACAACGTAAAAAGATTTGCAAATCAAGGTTTCCATTTTCAATTTTAGTTTCTTATTTCACTAGAAATAATATGGACCAAACTTGATGCAGAACATCATTGACATCACCTGTACCTATCAGTTTCTTTGCCTGAAATATATCTATGACCCAGTGGACTCTTCCTCTTACATATGGGTTTGAAAATGGTTTATAAGGATAGTCATATGAAAATATGTCTCAGCTTAAACTATATAATGTGAAAATCTCAGAATGAATTTAAATTACAACCGAAGAATTCAAACTAAAAGTCTACTTCAATTGGAATGAAGTATTTTATATGTTTCAAATATTGATTTTTTTTTTTGCTTTCAATCCAAAGAATTGTTTGAATGTTCAAAAGATTTCACCAACTAGATTTTAACTTTTCTTAATAGCAATAAAATAAAGGCATTATTTTAATGAGAATCTACCTGCAAGATAGATATGTTTAAGACATGCTTTTCAGAACCTTTTATTAACTTCTAGCAATTGAAGAAATAGTAAAAATGAAGTTTATAAGTTGAAAGCCATTTACACTGAATTTAAAATAAGAAACCAACAGAGAGTTTTAGGAAGCTATCACACCAGAGATACTGAAAGATGTTGATTGGTTTTGAACAAATGCAGAAGGATGGCTTTTTGATGATATTCAATATTTTCCACCCAAGCAAAAATTTAAGTTTTTTTTCCTTAAGAATTGTATTTAAGTCCTTTTGTTCTTAAGATATTGACTTTCAAAGAGTGATGAACATTTTTTTTCTGATCTTCTGTATAGCTGCTAGCAATCAATAATGCAACATGATAATGATATACTTACCACAGATATTTCATAATCCAAAAGTTTTTTCAAAGTAACATTTCCAGATTTTTGATCTATAGCAAAATATTCACCCCCTTGTCCATCAATATAATAATTTACACTTGTACCATCTGGATCAGAAGCAATAATTTTACCAATATAGGAATCTGAAACAAAAACAGATAAGAGCCACTGTAATATTTTTATATAACTAATTGTATAATAAAAAAAAAATTATTGACAGTTTTTACAGTTCAAACAATTATTTGTATAACTTGTGTTAGATTTATGGGCCAGTCCTATCATTAATTTAATGGTGGGGAGGGGGGATTTGCCTCACATTGGAAATTTAAAATAATCAAATTCTAATGTGTGCTGGTTCTTTTATTGAAACAAAACATTTAATTTCGGCATATCCATTCTTGTCTAAATGTAGAAGGGATCATGGTAAAGAAAGCAAGTCAATAACTTTGACTAATTTAAGACTAAACAAGTTAATTATATTTAATAATGGAAATAAAATTTATTAAAACTATTACCTTTTGGCTGAGATTCTGATAAGAATCTGCCATTTAAAGCAGAATAATCTGAAATTACAGGGACTGATCTCTGTCCATATGCCAACACAGCTGAAATAGATAACTATTAAGATTAGGACGTAAAACAAAGCAAACACTCATCTATACATGACCATAAACTCTTAAAAATTTACACAATGAAACTAAAAGGGTTAGAGAAGTGTTACTTAGCTTTTTTGAAAAAAGGCTAAAAGTTAATTTTTTATTTTTTGCCAAGCATCAAAGAGGATGGGATAACAGAAATTTATAACCCAAAGATTTTTTAACTACAGCAAAAGAATTTAAGTTTCTTACAGAAGACTATTGTGTAAGCTATGACAAATTATGTAATCAAAACTGGGTCTGCTTAAATATTAGGATTATTATTAGAAGACTGTTTATAATAGTGATATATATAGAGAGAATCAACATTGACTGATTCAAACTGGTGAAAAATGTTAAACATGGGCAATGACTACCATTAAAAAATATTACAAAAATGTACAAACAAATATCTGAATATATAAGCTTTAATTACAGAAAGAAATAGTTGTTTTTTTTTCCTTTTTTTTTCATGAGCAATGAGGACAAAATAATGCACATTTTTTTTCGATTTTAGTTTTGAAGCATAATATGCTTACCAAATGAGGACACCAACACAACAAATATGAACTTCATGTTTCAGATCATCAGCAATCCTAGGGGTATAAAATAAAAATAAGATGAAATTATCATAATGATTGAAAATACAGACTTAAACATTAAAAAAAAATAATCTGGGATGTAAAAGATTAAATTGGAAAAGGGAGGACTAGGCCAAATTTAAAGTGAGTTTTTCAACAACTTCCAAACTAGACAAAAAATTTTAAAGTAGGCAGCTACTTCTAAATAAAGGTTTTATTGGGGGTCAACATAAGATTCATCATCATCATCATTACAATAAAAACATAATTATTTTGGCCAATAGGTCTACAATACACTGATATAACATTTGAAATCATCAATTACTTTTATCTTAAATATTCTTTTTTTTCCCCTAAAAAAAACTAACTTTCTCAAATGTGAAATTCTTTGTCTTTGTATAGATAAAAAAAAAAGAGGCAAGAGATACTTGGAACAAAATTGAAACAATTGAGAGCATTTTTTTTGTATTAGTTAGCTAGTATAGTCACTAACAAGAGATAGAACATCAAAGAAGAAACACTTGGAACTAAAAAAAAAAGTTTGGGGAACATAACTTATTATTAGCTGTCTGGTATAAATACACCTTACAGCATTCAAGCAAAAGCCAGGATTTGATCTGGAAATGTTGTCTTTTTACATTTTACTTCTTATGTTTAAGCTACTGGGTACTTCACGGTGCTATTAATTAGTTACCACTACATACAGTACTAGAGGAAATCTTGTCATGTGTTTAAAATAAGATACATAGATTACTTTTACATAGTGCAACTTTAATGTTTAATAGCATGCTCAGAGCGCTAACTGGGTGAGTATATGGGAGAGGTTCCCATGCATCCATTAGGTGCTCTGCTCAGCAAACAACATCTCTGCACGAGTGGGTATTCGAATTAAGATGAAACAAATGTCTGCACAGTTTAACAGTCTTTTAATCAATTACAGAAAGTCGAAGATAAATCAGACGGTTCCATTCCCTTTTACGATTTAGCCCATCACATTTGTTTTTAAATAAATAGCTAAAATTTGAATTATTTCAATTATCAGTCAATGGGTCTAGTAAAGTCTAGTTATAGGCCTACAAGTCCAGGATTCATATATATAGCCTATATTGCTAGATCTAGAGTACGTATAGTTTACTAACTTGGAATCTAAAAAGTGTGGAAGGTGTGAGACATCGTATTCTTTGAAATGGGAGTAGGTATATAGCCTATAGTAAATCCTAGCTGTGGGGAGGGGGGGGGGGAGAAATGACCATCCCCCCCCGGTTTGGACACAAAAACCCCGGGGGGGGGGGGGTAGGGATAATTCAGAAATAAGCTGAGAATAAAAACAAATTAAGAGTAGGCGGGGATGGGTCAAGGGTCAAGCGTGTTGGAGGAAAAAAATGATGTAAACAACTAGCAGCTTTCTAGCTGATCAGCTGGTGAAAAGGGAAATAATAAAATCACGTGGTCTAAGTCATGCATAAGGCCTATATAGATCAATGATGGAATTGTAAGGCGGGAAAACATGAGTACAAAATTGTAACTTGTAATCTATTGAAACATTGTTACTATTGAACCTATTCTAGATTAATGTTATAGAAATCTCCTCAAAATAAATACATAATAAAGATTTTTAAAAAAAATTCTTTATTTTTCATTTGCCTTACCCCCCCCCCTTTTTAGTAGGCCTATTAGAAATGCTACTCCGGTATAGAAATATCGAAAGGTCGCCAAATAGACTATTAGTGGTGGGCCTTAAGTGAATAAGACATGACCCACGGACCGTTGTAGGTCTGCTATTAGGTAAGCATGAATAACGGACAGGCTATATGGGCATTGGGGGCTGAATGCCCGGTGGGCCGGTAAGAACAGTGAAAGGACCACATGGATGCCACTAAGACTTGTATTAAAGTGTGGAAGTATTGTATGATATTCTTTTATAAAAGGAGCGCGTGGTGACTTACAATGTATTAGGGCGACTAATCTAACGCATTTTCCAAAATAATGTAGTAGCCTACAGGACTACATACGTACCGTAGGCCTGTATACACAGTACTACTTATTAGGCTACATGCATTTACACGCTTAGAGATTAACAAGCAACTAAAAGCCTATATTTCTTATAAAGATATAAAGTTAACAATGGTGTGAATATATTCCGATGAATCTATAAATGGAGTGAATCAGAAACGAAAAAGAAGCACAGGAGGAGCAGGAAAAAAAGTTAACGCAAATATTGCTGGAATCCTATGCAAAAAAAACAAGATTACAAAGAGAGTTTGTGTGATACACAAACTCAGAGGCGGCCCCCGTCGGAGTCGGATCCCTGTCAGATCCGCTTTGATCTCTCAACGGACGGACAGACAGACAGACAGACGGACAGACAGGCCACACAAAACTAATACACATCTTCCGTGCTTTGATCTCTCAACGTTAGCCTTGTAAAGCCGATGTTCAAGGCAACTGCCACACTTGTTTTATGAGTTGATTACTTTACGAGTAAATACTGGTATGTTACTCGTATGTTGGAACAAAAAAAATGTGAAAACATGTGCAGTATATTAGATTATTAATTGTCTTAAAGTAGGTTTCATTTATATTGCATACTAATTAGGTTTTTTCTCTTTAAATACTGTTTGCATAAAATATTTTTAAAAATTAGATTTTGAGCTTTTAGAAAACAAAAAGTAGCCGTTGCATCAGAACTTTGAATGCTCTATATTATCGTGATGTCAGATTTTCATTTTCTCTTCTACTTTCTGAGCACTAAACGGGACGGACGGACGGACGGACAGACAGACAGACAGACAGACAGACAGACGGACAGACAGGCCACACAAAACTAATAGCGTCTTTTCCCCTTTCGGGGGCCGCTAAAAAACAACAACAAACAAACAAAAACGAATGCAGTAAAATTATAAATCTGTGTCCCCAACAACCTTTGTTATATCTCATGCTGACAGTCTATGAATGAACAAAACACATCGTCATTTATTCCTGGATATCAAGTCACGTTATGCAACGAAGAAACACTAATGCCAAGACAACGAAGACGTAGACTTACATCGGAAAACAAACTTTGCTAAAACAGTATTTGTTTTCCACATAGATATTAAATTACCTTTAGGCTAAACAAATGATCTTGATGCTCTGAGAGCATATAACATTGTGTGTGTAGCGAACTCCAAGATGTAGACACTAGCAGACCCTAATGACACTAAGCTAAGTCGTTCATCTAACGAACTTCAAATTCTAGCACTGAAGACCTTCAATGCCTTCAAGCCCAATGCCATTTTTTTCATATACCAATGGGACGACATCGTTAGGTTCTGAAAGAGCAGGCCATAGAGCCTACATCGAGTTTTTTGGCTCTGACTCAGTCAAAAACCTTTGGACCATGTGGTAGTGTTTGCAGTTTTGATGCGGAGGCCATGGCAGTTTGTGAAGCCTAAAAATTCATTGACTTTCTATTTGGTGATGGACATTTGATTGTTGTGGCCACTGACTCAAAACCTGCACTATAGACTTTGCAAAGCCCTGGAACAAGGCCCCTCCCCCAATATCGACACTGTCATCATGGCTTCACACAACATGAAGCAGCGCTATGGAACCCCTGTAATACTGCAGTGGGTACCGAGTCACATAGGTGTAATTGGCAACATTATTGCAGACTCCCTGGCCCACCAGGGAGGGCAAAGTCCACCCACTGAATGGGCTATGAGTCTTCATCATGCTCTTGCTATAATTTAAAAAACAAAAAACAGAAATAGAAAATGGTTTGAATGTTGGGACAAGTCCAAAATAGCCCGCGGAGTCGGGGAGCAAATGAAGCGTCCTGACCTGGCCGCACTTCCCGTAGTGGAGGCTGTCCAGGCCTAAGCAAACTATTATAGCACAGTGCAGGGCAGGCAACTGTCCTGTTGGTTAACTTTTTCTCTCCGTAATTATTTTCCACGTTCCTCAGTAGTATTTCACCACCCTATTTTGATAAAGCCTCAATAACGCTTTCGTTTGTTATCAGAAAATGTTTTATTTGGTATAGAATTTAAAAAAAGACATGCTATTTTTTATATAAGTCAAAGTAAAGTTTATAAAATCAAACATTAATTTAATTTAATGAGCTAAGATCAACGATGGTATCGTCGATTCGGAGAGAAAAAGTTAATATTTCTAACGGCTTTGTCCAAATTTTGATTCACGGTGCCCCTCCCCCCGCTGCGGGGAAGAAGAGGAAATCGTGTCTCATATTTTGTTGACTGCCCCAGACTTGCTGATCTCCGTCTTGACAGGTCTGGGATACCAAAAATTCTCGACCTGTATGGTGAAGCCTATGCACTACGCAAGACAGCAGGGCTTTTGCAAGAGAGGCTTTGAGCCTCTCAAGCCCTCACTCAAATGGAGATTGATGATGATGAAGATGTAGACACTAAAAGATTTGGATTTGTACATTGAATTTCACTTGCCCGCCAACTGACAGATGATGCGATAGTTGCTGTTATAGATACAGAGTTTTAAAGACGCAAAGCTTATTGAAAAGGTGCATCTTGTAATTATGCTGTCTTGTACGCAAGCCAAAAAGCTTGTGAACGAATTCCTTAAATATTCAAGATGCTAATGAATAGGATGAGAAGCATCTTGACAAAAGGCACTTATACCATTTCCTGGTGATAACTGTTGAAGACGTTGTACGAATAATCCATTTGGACACAGTCAGAATATGCATGATTCGACGCCTTCCATATTTATAAAGGCCATATAGGCCTATATATTAACTATATAATTTGAATCATTTCTTCTTTGACAAAATCTAATAGGCCTATATCTCTTTGATTAGGCTTACGCTAATTACGCGATTTGTGGTTGATTTTATTTTATTTTGTAAGCCTTCTTTTTATTTGATATAGCCTAATTAAGAAAGGTTTGCAAAATTAATTGAAAAAAACAAAACAAAATGATTCCTTAGTTCTAGTTCAATAGATTAAAAGTAGCAGACGAATCTATTTTTTTAACAGCATGACAAAAAAAAATTGTTAAATCAGATTTTCAATAGCACTTTACTTTTTTTGAAGTCCGACAGACTACACAAAACCATTAGGCTTATAGTAGGCTATAGATTAGGCCTACACATAGATCTATATACTTATAGCTAGGCCTACTTTACCCCTTTCATAGGCGGCGAAAAAAAAACGGGATATTTAAATTGGCTTATTATTTTATAATTTAATCTTTATGAAGGGTCTATATAGGCTTTTAATACTTATACTAGATCAAGATCTAACATGATGGATTTCTTTAAATGTTGTTCTGATCTATTTTTTGGTACAAATACTCCTTCTTCCCTAGTGCCGATAGAGGAAGGAAAACAATTAATTAGCAGTTTCAGTCATTGATTAACATGCGTGATTAGATTGACACTTGAAATGGGTATATCTTGTGAACGAATTCCCTAAATATTCAAGATGTTAATGAATAGGGTGAGAAGCATCTTGACAATAATATGATGTAAGCTAATTATTTTCTTTTTGAAGTAACGTCTGTATAGGGCCTAATTAAAAGCAGGCCCACCTGCAACTGACAAAACTCACCCATGTCACATATGCGGCCGGCTTTTCAAAGCGAAGATTGGACTATACAGCAGAGGCGTCACTAGGGTGGGTGTCACCCGGTGCGGTAAAATCAGGGTGTCACCCCCCCAGCGTTCCCCTTATTCTTCAAATAAAAAACTATCGTTGTTCAGTTGTTGTTTTTTCTTGCGCAATAATACAGTTCGTTGATTGCTGCTCCACAAAGTTTAAATGAGTATCGATTATGTTTTTTTCTCGTACATATTATCGTTAATCATTACATATTAACATCTACGATTTTTTAAATAGAAAGAAATTAAAAGCCAACTGAGCATGCTTTCCTAAGTAAACATTAAACAGCTCTTAATGAAAACTTTTGAATATTATAATCACATATAGTGGTAGTTTCATGAGGACAACTAATGAAAAAGGAAACTTAATGAAAAGTATATTGATAGGTACAAAAATTTTTAAAGAATTTTTTTAACATATAAAAGTTTACAATAACTTTAGAAAATAAATATTTGAATTTCCTTTTCAGGATTTCAAATTAGAAAACTTATAAAAAAAACTTTAAACTCAATATATCTTGCTACTTCGTTTTCAATGGACAGAATTGCTTGATTTGATTTCAAAAAATAGTTGTTAATTAATGTTGTTAAATGAGAGAACGTTGTTAATTGATGTTTTAATAAGAGACCGATATTAGTTAATGTTTGAATGAGAGAACTTTGTTAGTTGATGTTTTAATGAGAGAACGTTATTAGTTGATATTTAATGAGAGAAGGTTGTTAGTTGATGTTTTAATGAGAGAACGTATTTAGTTAATGTTTTAATGAGAGAACGTTGTTAGTTAATGTTTTAATGAGAGAACGTAATTAGTTAATGTTTTAATGAGAGAACGTTGTTAGTTGATGTTTTAATGAGAGAACGTTGTTAGTTGATGTTTTAATGAGAGAACGTTGTTAGTTGATGTTTTAATGAGAGAACGTTATTACTTAATGTTTCAATGAGAGAACGTTGTTAGTTGATGTTTTAATTAGAGAACGTTGTTAGTTGATGTTTTAATCAGAGAACGTTGTTAGTTAAATTTAGTTTTACAAAGCTTCTTTTCACATGACGCCTTGTAAACATGCATTTAATTCAAAGGCTGGTAGAGATTCGTTGCCGTATTTCAAAACTTTGCTGCATTCTAGTATTCTAGTTTTAGTATTTCTGTTCACATATCTTGCCCTCAGGCCCAATATAAAAGAGATTGATGTACTCGGTATTAACTTCTTGCTTTCTATTTGAATAGTAAATCTTAAGAATACTTTCCTGATATTTTCATATTGTTAAAACGTATTTTTCTTTTGCATTAACATGCTAGTTTGATTTGAGAAAAGTTATCTTAATAACATTTTGAGCTAACTTTTCACACATTTCGTAGAGTAAATGTTTAAGTGCTCGAGCTTAGCCACCACTTTGAAAATAATTAACACTTTAATTTTTTATTTTTTGAGTACATCTGCCAATAAGAAAGTCAAGCAATGAAAGTTATGCATGTATTCACAAACAGCTGGCAATCATATTTGTGCTGCGCCTCTACTGTTTGTATTTTCAGAGAGACGGCAAAGATTTTCGCCGTCACACTTTCATAAAATCGTTCTTTCATGGATCTAACAGCATGAGCACACCAGCGAGATGTTCATATGACACACTGTCATTAATTATAATATCCTATCTATTAGTATTAGCGGCAAAGAAAGAAAACCCTTTTTCTAGAGAACCAAGAAAGTATAATTAGAAAATATTTTCCGATTAAGAATTTGGACCACATAGCTTAAGTAAATGGTGTACACATCTATTCAAGTTTCTTTTCTGTTCTTCATTTATTACTGCCTGCACCTCTTCATGAATCCTTGACATCGTAGCTGCATTACCATGTCCCTGAGCTCATCATATCGATACGTTAAGCCCATCTCTTTTCAGTCGTTTTAAATTATCAGAACTGATACACCAGATTTGGCCCACATTAAGAGGAATATCCTATATTTCTGTCATTTCAACATTACCATTGCTTCTGTTAATATATCTTACAACTTCAGAGATCTATGTTAGGTCTTATCTTACACTGTCAACTACCTCACCCTAAGGTCAATGCTAATCAACAACTACAAAGAGGAGTGGCTTAATCAATGGGCAACAGGAAACACAGGCAGAGCCATGTACAAAGAAATGAACATGCCTAACAAACTGGACAGTATTAACTTCCTCCCCCGCAAAGAGCAATGTACAATCTTCCAATTAAGAACAGGACATACACCACATTTAAATTATCATCTCAATAAAATAAATCCCACACAACTCCCACTTTGTAGACACTGCTCCCACCCTTATGAAACTGTAAACCATATCCTTTTTGAATGCCCCCTCCTAATCCACCTTAGGCAGACCCTACTACCACTACAGCCCAACATAACCAACACCCTTTATGGCAGTGCTGAGCAACTGAAAAAAACAGCACAGTATTTTTCCTTGGCACAGTCTGCAAAAGAGCTGACAGCTCAGCAGTAAAAAAAGCTGGTTAGAAGAAGAAGAAGAAGAAATTATCAGAACTGATACACCAGATTTGGCCCACATTAAGAGGAATATCCTATATTTCTGTCATTTCAACATTACCATTGCTACTGTTAATATATCTTACAACTTCAGAGATCTATGTTAGGTCTTATCTTACACGTCCACTATTTATCAGAGAAAAAAATCTTGCTATTGAAGTTTTCCCATTTAGAATAATTTTATACAGCAATTTCTAAGCTTTATGATTTTGCTTCTGTCACATTTTAAAGTTGGTATTTTTTATTTATTTTTAAAGTGCCTTTTTACACTTGGGTGTCACCCCCTATCGGGTGTCACCCGGTGCGGACCGCACCCCCCGCACCTGCCTAGTGACGCCTCTGCTATACAGCCATCTTCGAGTCCATAGGAATTGAGAAATGTGCTCAACTTCGAACACGAAGGAGGAGCTATATATATATATATATCCTAATATATAGGCCTAAGATAATTAAGATGATCCATAATATGCCTTTATTTATATAAGAATAATCTAATAAATTACAACGTTGATATTGATGATGCCAAGTAGCTTACATAGTCTAGAGTCTATAGATGATATGTTTAAAGTATAAAATAGATAGGCAGTGTATGCAGAGTATGTAGAGATACTATAGGCCTATAGGCCTACCTAAATAAAGTTATAGAGTGGGCCTATTATATATCTAGATAGGCCTTAAGCATGTATATAGTAGGCTATGTAGGCTTATAGGCTACCTACAGGCCCTAAAAAGCAGAACATCTTTTTATAAATTGTCTTTATCTAATAGGCCTATATGTATAGATTTGATCTATACTATGCCCTAAGCCTAAGCCCTATAGGGCCTACATGTATGTCATGATAGGCCTATCAGGCTATTGGTCTAAATCTAATATAAATCTATTGTTTAGATTATAAATGTATTTTACAGATCTACACCTAAAAGCACTTAGTGCCCTATAGAATTGATCTAGAATCTAAATTAGTAAATATTAAGATCTATAGGCCTATATATTCTTTTTATTTATTTCAAAGTAAAAAGTCAGTGACAGGGTCTATAGGATTATATAAGATAAGTTGGCAGATTATGTGAGAGATAATAAAACGCTTACCATAGTCATAACATAAACTAGTCCTGTTCTTAGAGCGAACCAAATGTTTCTTACAATGAAATTACACACCCATATTTCTAAACACAATAATTCTATAACGTGCCGCTAAACAAGAACTACAATCAAACCAGACTAAATGGAGGTATCTATTTACAGTAACGTATGTAGGGTAGGGACGAAAAACCGGTTGGGCGGCTTTTATCATATTTTATGAGAATCGCCATTGGCTTTTTTTTTTCTCTAAGACCCATGTAATAGGCTTCAAAGTAGAGTCTACTAGTTTATTTTACTTTAATTGAGGCCTCATATATTTATTTAAATCTTTAATACTTTTAGACTAAATACATTTTTTTTTCAAAGTAGTCCTATAGATATAGGCCTAATACTATTAATATTTCTTTATTAAAATTTCGTTTATTACTTATTTCGTATTTTTAACAAGCATCCCTAGTTAAAATGATGGATTTCTTTAAATGTTGTTGTGATCTATTTTTGGACTTGCCAAACCGGTAATAATGAATTAACTAAAGTGTGTACAGAGAATCTATACTGGAACAAGGGTGTGCTTGTTGGTGTACAGGTTTTAATGGCACGATTTATAAAGAGCTATAGATCTAGGTTCTAGTAGATTGTAGATCCATATTTATTCCAAAATACACATGTAAGTTGAAATTACATATTTTAAAATAATTTCAGTTTCCTGATCAATAAAATAATTAATAATAAAAATGATTAATTTAATTTAATAAACAACACTGACTATGACTTATGAGTATGACTATCACTATGAGTATGTAACTACTAGACTAGTAGTACTTACTACTACTAGTAGGCCTACTTAACAGTAACAGTAGGCCTAACACTAAGAGTAAGACTAAGAGTCTATCTCTAGTCTAAGTCTAAGACTAAGAGTAAATAACTTCAATAAGAACTTATTCTACATATTAGATTCTAGTATTAGAAATAGTAGATGTAACAGTCACAACAGTCTGAACTCCAACAGGCGAACTGATCTATGAATCTATATCTATGTCATATATGGTTATTATGATAAATGATAGAATCTGTCATAATCTAATTATCTATCAATGAAATCATTCTATAATATATGGGCCACTATGTCTGTCTATGCAACTATCATATGATTATTATGATTACTAGACTTATCAACTAGATGTAAAACTATGTTATGTATAGAAAGATCTCAGGATCTCAGTTTTATTCTCACCTATTCTACTTTCTAGATCTAGATTGACTATATTATAAGTATCATTGACTAGATCTATCATCAAGATATCTACTATCTAGATTCTACTCATGTATTATTATTATTCTATGTCATCTATGATCTAGAATCTAGATTAGATCAAGATCATCTTATCTTATCTACTATTCTACTCTATTCAATTGTATATCTCTCGATCTTGACTTGGATATCTAAACGAGTAAATCATCAATAATGATAATCATAATAATCAATCATAATGTCAATATTAGTTCTAGATCTAGACCAGTGTTTTTTCTCTGCCGGCACAGTAAACAAATTACAAAAAAAATTTGCGGCACACCAAGAAGAGCAACAGTTGTTTTAAAATGAAAAAAAAAAGATTTGACTTGTATTTAAGTATTACATTTGATGTGAAGGGTTTGCATGTTTTTGAGAGCAAATACGATCTAATCGAGGCTCCAAAGTCGACAAACAAACTCGCATTTCATCATCTTTTGTAAGAAGTCAAGGCTTGAAGAGTTGGACAAGTTCACTTACCTTGGCAGCATCATAACAAATGATGGGGATGCATACCATGATGTAGTGTGTCGAATGGGAAAGGCATTGAGCATTTTCCAAAGGCTGCAGCCTATTTGGACAAGCCAAGCCATTGGACTCGAGACAAAAATACACCTTCTCAACACAATTGTCATTCCAACTGCAACATATGCATGTGAGACATGGAAGTCATCTGTCAAAATTGAGAAGAGACTAAATGTAGCTCAACAAAAATGGCTGAGACGGATTATGAGAGTCAGTTACACAGATCGGGTCTCAAACAAGGAAATTCTATGCCGAACTGGGAGTCGAACACTCAGTGAGGTTGTGACAGAACGTCGCATGAGGTTTGCGGGACATGTAAGTAAGTCTCTCTTTTCTTAGACTTGATTTCAGTCAGTGCTGAAAATCTAAACTCACAAAACCATGAAGATGCATATGGAAGAAATATTTTGATTGCTTTTAAACTGATTGCAAGATATAACTTGTTGGATAAGATCCAAAACACATCCAGGCTTATCTCGACAAAACTTAAGAACTGCATCCTTTTTTAAATCAGTGAGCTGCTCTTCTTCTTCAGTTGTAAAATTTGTAGCTTCAAATTTCAATGTTTCCAAATGGATAGCTGACCCATCCACATTCATTACTTCCAACTGTTGGAAAAGTAATGCTGCAATGCTGACTGCAGGTGTGTTAAAGTGTCAGAATTTCAGGGGTGATTTCTTTTTTTGAAGCATATTCATTGTAAGAAGGAAAACAAGAATAAAATCAGCTCAGCCTTGAGTTGAACGAAACGCTTAAATACTTTTTCACTGGAGAATCAACGAACATTGTTATGATACAGGAGACATTTGTAGTCCAAATCCATTGTTTCACTAAGCTAAGAGAGAAGTTGGGAAGCAAGCGGTCGAGAAATAAATTGACAACAAAAGTTTTCATCGAAGAGTTTCAAGACCTCCTTGACAGTCACATAGCAACAAAAGATCTGTTTGTCATAGGCGATGTGAACTTGCAATTTGACAGTGAAAATGAGACATACGCGGTGTCAATGAAAAATGCGCTTCAGGATCGCAACTTGGACCAACTGATAAATGTTCCGACACACGTCAAAGGCCATACTCTCGACTGGATTGTTACAAATGCAAGTGAACTTATAGCCAATCTCAATGTATTAGACCGTGGCTTGTCAGATCATTTTGTTGTACAATTTGAAATGCGCCTATCAAAAGCAAAAAGGCCAAAGAAAAATGTGACTTCCTGTAAACTTAAAGCCATAGATATTGCCTCATTCAAAATGGACGTGACCTCTTTGCTGTTGCAACAGAGCAACACAGACGTTCTGAGCGATTACAATTCTTGCTTGAAAAAGTTGCTGGACAGCCATGCACCTCTTGTCACTCGTACAGTCTCTGTTAGGCCATCTGCACCCTGGATGACGGAAGACATAAAGACTGCCAAACTTATTCGACGACGTGCCGAATGTACATTTCAAAAGACAGGTCTGACGATACATCAACAAATATACATCCTAAAAAAAAACAAGGTGAACCGTATGATTAGAGATGCAAAAGCTAATCATATTCGACAAAAAATCGAAACTTCTGATTCTTCAAAGGAGCTATTTAGAATCACCGCTGAAATGTTAGGGGGAGCAAATAACGAACGTTTGCCGTCATCTATCCCAGTATCTGAACTCCCTGATTCCTTCAATAGATTCTTCATCGGCAAGATTGAGCAGATCAGAAATGACATGCCCTCCCACTCAACACAGCTTGACCACTCTCCAATCTTTCAAAATTCTCCTTTTTGCGAGTTTCAGCGTGTATCTGAAGATTATGTCAAAAGTACTATTTTAAAGATGCCAAATAAGTCATGTGACCTTGATCCCATTCCTACTTCATTGCTCCTTGAATGTTTAGATGAGCTTGTACCCACAATTACTAACATTGTGTACTCTTCACTGACTTCAGGCATTGTACCACAGCAATTTAAGCATGCACTTGTCAGGCCCTTATTGAAGAAATCCAGTCTTGACCCGGAATGTCTAAAAAAACTATCGCCCGGTATCAAATCTCCCCTTCCTGTCAAAGCTTCTGGAGCGCATCGTGTTGGCGCAAATTCTTTCTCATCTTGAACAGTACTGTCTCTTGGAAGAATTTCAATCTGCATATAGGAAGTGCCGTAGCACAGAGACAGCAGTGGTCAGGGTACTAAACGACTTACTTCACAATTCCGATATAGGCCACATATCAATTCTTTCCATGCTGGACTTATCCGCAGCTTTTGATACGCTTGACCATGAAATTATGATGGCCAGATTCTCTGCCACTTTTGGTTTAGCAGGAATCGTCCTAAAGTGGCTTGGATCCTACCTGACTGAACGCACCCAGAGTGTCGTTGTAAATGGGACAGAATCAACAAGCTTACTCTTGAAGTACGGGGTACCCCAAGGATCAGTTCTAGGCCCAGTACTGTTCACTATGTATACATATCCACTCAGCGGTGTCATACGGCCAACAGGCATCTTATACCACTTTTTTGCCGATGACTCACAGTTATACGATTCCTCAGTACCCTCAGAGGTGTCGCATCTGGCAGAAAAAATCCGTGGCACCGTTGCAAGGGTGAGCGATTGGATGATTGAGAATAAGCTGAAGATGAATGAAGACAAGACAGAAATAATTAAGATTGGCACTCGGAACAATGTCTCTAAAGTCGAGAGCACAGATTCTCTTTTTATCACGAACTGCCAGGTTTCTTATGTCCATGTAGTGCGGAATCTTGGAGTTTTCTTTGACTCAACACTATCTTTCGACCCACACATAAGACAGCTCTGCAAGGGTCTTTATCTGCAGCTGCGCAGATTAGGCCAGATCCGACCATATCTAACAACGGAATCAACAAAAACGCTAGCTGTGGCATTCATACTCTCCCGCCTTGACTATTGCAACGCCGTACTAGCAGGTATACCCGATGACAAAATAGCCAAGCTGCAACGTATTCAGAACAACGCCACACGAATAGTTCTTAAAAAGACAAGACGAGATTCTGCTACTACCCTCTTGCGCGCGCTCCATTGGCTTCCCGTGAAAGCAAGAATCGAGTACAAGGTCGCCACACTTTGTCATCAGTGTATATATAACAATGAGATGCCCTTGTACCTTAGCGAACTGATTACTCAATATGTTCCACAGAGAGCCCTACGCTCAATGGACTCAACGCTTTTAGTGGTGCCACGTTTCTCCCTAAAAAGCTACGGTCTGCGGGCTTTTTCAGTTCATGCACCAAAGGTTTGGAACTCACTCCCAATCGATCTGAGACAGACAACATGCTTCACCACTTTTAAGAAGAACATTAAGACCTATTTGTTTAGAACTTTTTTAGATTAGTTTTGTCATGCTATATGTATGTGTTTGTAATGTTTTTACAGCGCCTTGAGCCTACATTTTTGTTTGTTAACAGCGCTTTATAAATAAATTATTAATTATTAATTATTAAAGTTTAAAACTTCAGTAACTTGATCCAGAACAGACAACAAATATTTCGGTAAAGATTTGAAGGCAGGAGCTTCTCTGTGGATCATGTAGTGGACAAGTAATACATTTGGATTTTCTTTACGCACAAGAGTGGCGAATCCCTTTCTATTTACCTGCATGGAAGGACAGCAATAGGTGCAAAAGCTGACACAGTTTTTCTACTGTAGTTTGAAGAGCAAAATGTTTTCTTTCACCACATTAAAAATACCTTTGCAACTGAGGAACCTAACTTGCAAACAATTCCTTTTCTGGCAGCTTTAGGTAGTTCGTAAGTTTCTTAGATTGATTATTTTGTTGAGCCCCGATGTTTCCAAAGTATTCATTTGGTTGCGCTTTCACAGCTTGATGGTTTGTTTCCAAGTGTCTCTTCAATTTGCTTGGAATAAGCTCCTCATTTGACAGGGTTGCATTGCAGATCAGACAGAATGACAATGGAGAATCTTCAGGTCCCGCGATATAAAACCATACCTTCTTTGTACATTCGTTTGGTTCCTTGCTTTTCATTTAGCGCTTTCATTCTTACTAACGTATTTCTCCATGGATAACAATGAAAAATGCTTATTGATAATTTATTATTAGCATACACCTAAAAAAATGTCCATGAAACACATTGCTTATTATTATCGTTGCCAATTCAAGATCTAATATGCGTCTGCTAAGGCGGTCTACCTTTGAGTCATTATAATAATATATGTATAGTGGAAAATTCCATAACCTGTACAGCTAAAAGTCATTTCCGACAATATGGAGCGATCCACTACTATTACTGGTCATAGCAAGTGGGGATGTCTTCGCAACGTAAAATAAAAATGTAATAGTAGGCAGACCTGTGTAACGCTGCAAGTGTGGCGTTCTGAAAGCTCCCGCCGCACACCTGCAAATCTTCGCGGCACATAGTTTGAGAAACACTTATCTAGACTCTAGATTTAGATCTATTCAATAAATTACTAGTCGACCCACGGTGTAGCATATGCTGCTACTTTGCAGGGCTGGCCTTAGGTCACTGCTACCTATGGTGACCGCAGTGGGCTAGGCACTTTCATAGGACCTCCGCTAATTCTAAGTGTAAATTATTAAATCAAACCACTTTATAACTTATAACAGTTTTCTCATGGCCTCCTGTCGATTTACTTGGAGCTCCTAGAAATTTATGGAAATTATTAAATCTTATGAAAACTCATAAAAATCTCCTGATATGTATCTATCTATAGACAAAAATTGTCATTTTGGGGTGTCATTCAATATGGAAAATGCCAATGTCATTATGCAATACCCATAATTGTGGAATCTGGTGAAAGAAGCTTCTTGCACCTAAAACTAATGAAGAATTATTGAGGTCAACAATTCTCGTAGATAGTTCGAAGCATTTGGAAATTATTGCTATTGAGCGTGAACTAGGTAGCAAATAGAATGTTTTATGATATACTGTATGACCACGCTACATGCAAGGCTCGTAAAGTAATTCTGTACGTAGTAAAGAATGAATAAAATGCAAAGACAAATTTATTTTCTAATACAAACTGTTTTTTTCACTTATTATCCTTATCCCTACCCTAACTTGGCCCCGTGAAATTCATTAGGCATAGGGCCCCATAACATTTGAGTCTGGCCCTGCTATTTAGTGATGTGATGAGTAGATTACTTGTTCCACTTCCCTCTTTTTTTTTGCCTCTTAAGTAACGTGGGAAAGAAATAAATAAAAGAGTGATCTTTCCATGACTTCTTGTTCACAATGGCTTAGTCCAGCCTTGCTATTTAGTGACAGCTGAGTACTACTTGTTCTCGCTCCCCTCTTTTTTTTTTTCATGAGGTAACTCTAGCCTGACTTTCAGAAATAAAAGAATGATCTTTCCTTTACTTCTCAGTGTCCAAACTTTTTAGCCATGAAGAGAATTATATATAGAGATGAGCCATTGTTTATAACTTTATTTTTTCTTCTTCTTCCAGAAATATTCAGATCAATGGAATTTATCAAACTGCTGTTAAGTTTAACAGGTAATCTGCCATATCTTTGTGTGTGTCAGGATTTTCTTCTGTTGTTATTATTATTAATTTTTGTTTACATTTATAAAGAAAACGTCTAAGCTGATGTAAAAACTATTTTTAAAAAATCACTTGCTGAAATAATATATGTAATATATAAGTACAAAGTAAGGCATATATATGTATGTCCCGCAGAGAACTGTTTGACCAATCAAAACTGTTTAACCAATCTTGATCAAATTTGGCATGAATGTTCCTTAGATCATGGCAGAGACCATAGTTATGTTTAATGTCCCTCCCATAACTGGGAGGCCCTAAAAAATAAGAAAAAAAAAACAACAACATAAATTTATCTCTATTGTATATGAATACCAGGCTATAGAAACAATATATTCAGCCAGAGATTTCCATCTAGCTGTCTGTAGGTGCCTTGTAATACATCTTTTTTTAAAGGGAAACTCCCATGGTTTGGACAATTTTTGATATAATATGTGTTTTGATTTACAGATATCTCATCTCTCATCTCAGCCTGTGGTCCCTACTGGGGCATAGGCCACCAACCAGCTTTCTCCAGGCATCTCGGTTCTGGGCGAGTCTCTCCAACTGTCCCCATGTCTTGCCCATCTGCTTGGCTTCTGTTTCCAGATCGCGGCGCCATGTGTTCCTGGGCCGTCCTCTATTCCTCTTTCCTTGGGGGTTCCAGGTTAGGGCTTGCCTTGTTATGTTGGATGCCGGCTTGCGCAGGGTGTGATCTATCCATCTCCAGCGTCTCTGAAGGATATCTATTTCAATGGGCTGCTGTTTTGTTCTTTGCCACAGTTCCTCATTTGAGATCTTATCTGGCCAGCGGATCATAAGAATCTTTCTCAGGCAGGTGTTGATGAATACCTGGATTTTTTTGATGGTGGTGACGGTGGTTCTCCAGGTCTCTGCTCCATAAAGTAGTATCGGCTTAACAATAGTGTTAAATAGCCTTATCTTGGTGGTGGTGCTTAATTCCCTAGATCCCCAGGTGTTCTTCAGCTGATGGAAGGCTGCTCGAGCTTTACCAATGCGGGTTTTGACATCTGCATCTGTTCCGCCATGGTGATCTATGATGCTGCCTAGATAGGTGAAGCTTTCCACCTCTTCCAGCGCCTCACCTTGGACTATAATGGGTGTAGTGTTTGATGCCTTTATTTTGAACACCTTGCTCTTTCCTCTGTTTATGGTAAGACCCATTCTAGCGGAATTGTCTGCAACAATATTTATCTTTTCCTGCATCTGCTGCTGTGTGTGAGAAAGAAGAGCTAAGTCATCTGCAAAGTCGAGATCATCTAACTGTTTCCACAGTGGACACTGATTTACAGATAATGAATATATTATTCTTTTTTTTTTAATTTGCAAGAATAACTTAGTAATTGATGTTTTTCTGCGCATCCAAAACAGTAAGATTTTCACGTAATTTCTATGTGACGTCACGAACTGATACACAAATCCTATACTACTCTGAGTACCTGCTGAATAACGGAAAACATAACAGTAAAGTTTACATTCTTGTAAAAGAAATATATCTTCGTCTATGCAGTTAGATCTAAATATTGTAAGCAAAGAAAAAAATGCGTGTTGAAAGTAGATTTACATGCTTGACTAACCATGGCAGTGTATATTTTTATCGCCTGACCACTCAACACACAACAAACACTATCGCTTGGTTGTCTTGTTATGACTGACTACATGTAGTCTAGACTAGCCTGACACTGATCATTTTGTTCAAATCAGTCAGACTCACGATATATTTACTTCTTGGGATAGGGAGAGGCGTAGATGAAAATGTTATTTTTTTTCTCTAGTTGGTTATCCTAATGCTTTTGCATCTCTCTCTCTCTCTCTCTCTCTCTCTCTCTCTAAAAAACTATAGCATAGCTCTGGACTATGCCTAAGAGCCTGACAACTACTGTAAGAAAGAAGCAATACGATTGGTAAAATCTAGTTGCTCTTTCAGTATTGTTGGGGGAAGTGACGTATGCCTGAGATAAAAACAGAATCTCAAAGAACCCCATTTTTTAGGAGATGTCAAGAATTTACTGTCTAATTTATTAAATATAAATGTTTCTAAGCATTTAAATAAAAAATGGTAGAATGTTTACTATTACAACTTTTTATGCAGAATTTAAATATATCAATAACTCAAATTTCAAAAACTATGAGAGTTTCCCTTTAACATCTTCAGTTTACTTTTCAGTAAATCTTCACATTCATTCAGTTCACCATATTGACTAATGTCTACCATGTTCAGATCTGTGTTATCTGTTATAAGTATCCTAGTAATTAATATAATAATAATATTAATAATAATAATCTTTATTGTCCATAAGGAAATTTGTCTTACAATTTGTGCATTATACAAAACAAAACATTATTTTAAAAAATGTACATTCACACCAGACTCACAATTTAGTGACAATTTACATGTTAAAAGTTTACATTAGATTGTTTCTAGCATTTGATCTCAACAAACTTTAGACAGTTTGATAAGTTTTCAAAGATCTGTATGTTGGTGCTGAATTAACTCACAACCTTTGTTATACTTAACATTATTGAGTTATTTCTAAAGATAAAAATATTTTTTGTCTAGAGTTGAAAGAAGTACTAAAAGTGAAAATATTTGTTGTTTCACAGAGCTACCATTTCATTACAGCTCCCCCTTTCAAATGTTCTTTTTTTTTGTTATGCTATCAAAACTGTATTTTTAATTTGAAATCCTCAAATGCTTTTGTATGTGATCTTTTTTTTTCTTCTAAATATTGACTGTATAAACATTGGGTTACAATACTTCCCCCCCTTTTTTTTTCAGCTTTTTCTTTTGCTGCTTTTGTTAAAGGTAAGAGAAATTTTGAAAATTTTATTTTAGATGCTAATAACAAATAAGCTTTGTGTATGACTTCTTAAATGTTTACTGTATTTGTAATTTTAAAGTTTGTTTTCTCTATAGCTGAAAATCAGCCTCCAACCTGGAATATAGCCTCAGTAAACATATTTTTCCAAGGTGTTAGTGAAGCTACCCCAGTTGGTAAGTACTATATCAAGAAGATACAACAGTGCTATTTCTTTTGACAATATGTAAATAAATGGATTATACAAATTTTACTTGTCAGAATAACAACCCAAAGCACAAATAAATAACAAAGATTGACAATTACAATTATGTGTTTGCTTTCCTTTTACATTTTTACTATTAATACATTTACATAGAATCTTTGACTTATTACTTGTAGTAGATTTGAAGCCTATATATTTAAAATTATCTCAGGCACAAAACTGGCAGATCTTCAATGTATTGATCCTGATGGAGATCCTATAAATTATTATTTAAAGTCTGGTAAAGCAGTTACAGTTTCTTACACTGGTGAGGTTAGGCTTGCTGTTGCCTTGGATTTTGAGGTACAATTTAGAAATTTTATTAGACTAATGTTTCACTTATCAAAATCAAATTATACATTTTCTGTGATGTGGTTATAGCAGTTTTTTTAGGCTACTAACTTTTTTTCACCCTTCTTTAAGCAGTGACAGTATTATATAGAACTGTTTAATCAAATCATAGTCTCTTTTAGAACCAATTCAAATATTTGGGTTTAGCAGGTGATGTTTTTTTTTTAATATTTAATATTAGTTTTAATTTCAGCTCTTCCTTTCCCTCCTTTTTACATTTGTGCCACTCAAAACCTCTCAGCATTTTAGGTTTCAGTACCATTTAGCAATACTAATTAGAATTAAAGGGTCTCCCACTGTTGCTAATAGTTTTTATTTTTGTGCATATGTGGATGTCTGAATCAAATCTGGTTCTTACTTAGCTACTAAATTATTTAACAAATTTTTTTCTGCATAACTAAAGCTGTTCATTCATCTCCTTGTTTGTAGGCAAAGGATACCTTTGGCTATGATTTGACATTTACATGTGTTGATGTTAACAGAACTACAGGATATCAACTACATATACCGGTATGCTCATTTAAAATTTTTTTTTTGGGGGGAGGGGTGGCTAATAAAAACTGCTAGGGATAAAAGTATACAAAGATCCAACATGGGAAAGTAGAAAGGTTCCTAAACTTAAGCCAACATAATAGAGAAGACATCATTTCTTTCCTCATTTGATTTAAGTATTGTGTGCTTGGGACTGTCATCCCAATGTCCCTAGTTTGAAATATGTATGCTGTCATTTAGGGCCGACCTTATGCCACTGCAACCTTTGCGGCTGCAGTGGGACCGCACTTTCATAGCTAGGTGTATATTTTTAAATTAAACCACTATAACTTATATATAATAACAGGGTTTCTGATGCCTTCTGGGAATCTCCTGAAATTGTAAAATATATAAAATAAATCTTTGAAATCTCCTGAAATTATTAAAATCTGCTGATAAATGGACAACATTGTCATTTTGGGGTGAAAAAAACGCATGAAAAAAAAACACAGCATTGTCAGCTTTCCTTTAAATGTGCTGCAAAGGGAAATGCATTTTCTAATACAAAATTCTTATTTTGAAATTATGCTTATCCCCGCCCTGACTCGGCCACGCCTAATCTGTTTTGCATAGGGCTGCGCTATTGTTAGGACGGCCCTGCTGTCATCCCTTGTTTTCTTGCTGAAGGGTTGGGCTAGGATGTAATAATCTTCTTTTCTGAAGGAGCATCATAATATAAAAAATTGGTTTCTGAATCCTGATACTTGATTTAATATTCTAAAAGGCTTGACTAGTAAGTAAACATTTAAAATGATGTTAGGCAAACTTGTACATCTTTTTTTCTTTCATAGTCAAGTCAAGGCATTTAGTATAGTAAATTTGTTTTCTTGTACTTTAACCATAATTTTAGGTTGAAACACGTGTTCAAATCAGTGTCGATGATGCCAATGATAATCCTCCCAAATTTGAAGTGGACAATAAAGATGGCTATTCATTTTCCATTCCCGAGGTGAACTTTGCTTTTAGATTTATTTATTTATTTTTGCTTCTTTTTTTGCATCAGTGTATATGATTTTTTTCATTCTGATGTTGTTGGTAATTTATTAGATACAAATAAGTATAACTTTTTTTTTCTCTTACAGGATGCTCTAATAAATACAGTCCTGACTCCATCCATAAGAATCAGAGATTTAGACAGAACAGTGAATGCCAGGCTTGATAAGCTGTATATCATTTGTAACAGTCCCTTCCAGAATGAGCTCATAGGTCTACCTGAAAGTGTAAGTACACTGTGACATTGAAAGCATAAAGTAGTTAAAAATCTTACAAATAAAAAATTGAACTGTATCACTTATGTTTTTTTTTTTTTACTTTAAAGCTAAACCTTCTGCTAAATGCCTTTAAGAGAAAATCCAACTGTTCATTTTTCATAGAACATCTACCTACTAAAAGTCTGTTAAGAGTAATGTGGATTTCCACTTAACATCTTTCATTGTACATCTAATTATTTACAGAGCAGAGCCACATGTGTGCACTTTAAAATTGACTATAAGCAAGAATCAGAAGGTCTGTACATTGCCAATCTCAGTCTAATAGCTCCACTAGATTATGAGTCCAGACCTGTGTATACAACTAAACTTGTGGCTATTGTAAGTAGCTTTGGCAGAAAGTATTCATTACTTTTTAGATGTGTATATATTACAAATAGCAATAAAAAGTTGAATATATCTATACTATGCATTATAAGTAAATAGCTGATTTAGATATGTTTAGTTTACAATGTCCTTATAAAAAAGAAGTCTTGTTGTCGGATTTCTATAGGAAAGGTCAAATCTAAATGTTAATTAGATCTATAATGACTATCTACAAATATATACTATTCACTATTGTATTTAATTTTGAAATTTCATTTGTATTTGAATTTTGTGTTCCATGAGCTTTGATTATTTCTTCTATATATTTTTTAACTGGTTAATTTCTTATTAGGATGCTCCTGGAGTGACACCACAATTCACAACCACTGTTAACGTTCAGATAAATGTCCAAGATGCTCAGGATGTGCCCCCTTTTTTCACCAATGCCGGAGCCTCTACAAGTGTCAGTGAAGGTGCTACCATTGTAAGTAATGTGTGCTCTTAGATTTAGATATTCTGACTCATCATATTTTATAATAAAATCTTTTGATGTCAATACATCTCTCACTTTTGTAATTTGAATACTATTATACTTTCATCATCTGTTTTTATTGTTTGTAGGGTAGCCCACTTAATTTTGCCATATCTGCTAGGGATGGAGATACAGGGGATAAAAGGCCAGTTGTAATTGAAATCCTTAATGGTAAATAAACTCAATAAAATTTCATTAATATTTTAATATTGTCATAATCATCAGTCCCTTAAATTGCATGTAGGGGTGCTGTGACAGTAACTGTCTTTAGTATACTGAGA
>JADKLZ010003886.1:19296455-19307295 GCA_021533235.1 Biomphalaria straminea
TTTTACATCTGATTCTTTTAATATATGGATCTGTAAGATTGTGCATGGTCAAGTAGATTATTCAGAATTAAACTCATAATTAATAGCCTTATTAAATCATGGATTATTATTTACATTTTAAAGTAATTCATAATTTGAGGATAAGATAACATAATTTATTGGTCCAAACAAATGGAAATTCAGTTTGACTACTGGTGTCCACCTCAGCATAACTACTATAGCAGTAACAATTTAGATACCAATATGAATAGCATTCACACACAAAAGACCTACATACTCACACACACAACCAGCTCTTTATGACTTAGGTTTCTCTGTACTTCTCAGTGATGAGACATTCTGACTGAAAATGGGTTAAAGTTTTTAAATCTTTTTGTTTAAGCCCTAATGGAGATTTTTCTTTCATAACCAGGCTGTGGATAATGATGTTGGTTCCAATGTAACCTACAGAATAGTTAGTGGGCAAAGTCCAAATAATGCCTTTGTCTTGAACCCAATTACTGGTGTTCTAAGCCTGAGGGATTATCTCAATTTTGATGACACACCTCTTGACGTGACTGGAAAAAGAACGTCATTGTAAGTACAGCTTATGTGTGACTTAAGGATTCTTATCATAGAAACTTTTATACACTTCTAATCATAGTATTTGTAACTTTTTTTTCTTCTCTTGATTTTGTTTATCAGCTTTGTGTTAAAAATTGAAGCTTCAGATAATGGCGTCCCACCACAGACAAATCAAGTTGAAGTTATAGTCAATGTTATTGTAAGTTTTGTCCTCTAATGTATACATTTATAATCTATAAATATAACTATGTATCTCAGATTGGTATCTTCACAGAATAATTGTTTTCATTGAGTTTTTCTATCGGATGTGTATTCATTATTTGCTTAAGTCAGCAATTCTCAACCAATGGGGCCTGATATGAAAACATGAGGAAAGTGTGCTAGGTATATAAAATGACAAGGGGAAGGTGGGCTAGTTATATCTATTTCATATGGAAAAGGGGGGCCATCAGATTCTATTTCTTTCATCAAAAATATTTCTTTTTCAATTAATTTTTTAAATTCTTTTTTTAATTTTATATTGCTTGCAGTAATAATTACAAATTGTTAATTTTTTTTTTAATTTCATGACTTTAAAACAAATGTTCAATTTTTCCTAATGTTATCAAAATACCAACATCATAAATATCTACTTAAGAAAACTATCTAAAAAATATTTCTATTAGTAATATTTTATTGAACTTCACATTCAACTTTACATTTATACATTCACACATTTATTTTATTAGGATGAGAACAACCATGCTCCAACTATGACTGTGACACAATTTACAAAGACAATCTCAGAAATAGCACCTTCTGGTAATATTTGTATTTAGTTATTCTTACATTTACATATTCTTACATTCTTGCTTGTACTTCTTTAATCAGCCATCTTGGCTCGCAGAATAGTGTCCCCTATGAATGGGCATAACGTTCCCTACTATATACAATATACCTAAATGGGGGGTAAAACACAATATTATGTGAGTTACTGCAAGGGCCATATAACATTTCATCAACACTACTCCTGTTGTCACATCTTTTGATTTAAAAATAAAGAACAAACTGTTTTCATACTTTCTAATCAAATGATTTTCAGTTTATGTGTCCTTCTAGAATAATAAAGCCTTGTTTAAGGTTACTCTACTCTACTGTGTTCTTTATTTATCATTACAGTTTAACAAAGCTTTTATCAACTCACTCTGTCTGGTAATTTTGCACAATTATTTCTTTTAGCTGACATATACAAAATCAGTCAACAAAAAATTAACCAGTTAGTTGATTAACTATTGGTAATTAATTATTTCAATATGGTATCTTGAACAAGGGAAAGAGTTGTACTTAACTGAAGTGGTCATAAGCTGAATCAGTTCTCATTAGGAGTCATCATCTGAGGCTCTTCAAGCACTTAACAGCAGCACCTCAAAAAGCCCAAGAGAGTTGACAACACTAAAAATGTTAATACACCAGATGATGACCAAATTAAACATCAAAATCATATTACAGTGGAGCCCTGGACACATTGGTGTCATGGGAAATGAAAGGGCAGATAAGCTCTCAAAGGTGCGATCATCTATGTATCAACCAGATAAACCTGTCAACTACCTCACCCTAAGGTCAATGCTAATCAACAACTACAAAGAGGAGTGGCTCAACTAATGGGCAACAGGAAACACAGGCAGAGCCATGTACAAAGAAATGAACATGCCTAACAAACTGGACAGTATTAACTTCCTCCCCCGCAAAGAGCAATGTACAATCTTCCAACTAAGAACAGGACATACACCTCATTTAAATTATCATCTCAATAAAATAAATCCCTCACAACTCCCCCTTTGTAGACACTGCGCCCACCCTTATGAAACCGTAAACCATATCCTTTTTGAATGCCCCCTCCAAATCCACCTTAGGCAGACCCTTTTACCACAACAGCCCAACATAACCAACACCCTTTATGGCAGTGCTGAACAGCTGAAAAAAAACAGCACACTATTTTTCCTTGGCACAGACTGCAAAAGAGCTGACAGCTCAGCAGTAAAAAGCTGGCTAGAAAAAGAAGAAGAAGAGGCTTTGTGAAAACAAACATGAAATAGAAACAATAGATAACTATACGATCTTCCATGTTCATACGCTCTTCACTAGCTAAGTGGTTATAGTGGTTTAATAGGTTTAATTTAATTAGCTAAAGACACTTAATATTGTTTTTATCATAGGCAGGTTTATTGTTATTAATAATGCATTGCATAAAAAAAATAAATTTAAATCATTATGAATTTCTCTGCTACTCACTGTATTTAATGGCATCAAATTGGTTTGACTCCAATTGTAACTGATGGATGTGCACAGAGAAGAAAATGACTTATCAATGTATATTTATGTTTATCCTTTATATGCTTACCAAATCAAAGTATCATATTCAGTCAGAGAAATATGTTATTGAATAGAGGCAATAAAGTTTCAAATAATACTCAGTTTATTTTTATTGCGGCCATTCAGTATATCTTCACTGTTTTTATTTCAGGCACATCCATTGCTCAGTTATCGGCCATAGATCTAGATGGTGGTGACTTTGGAAAGGTTACTTACAGGCTTGGACCAGGTCAATCAGACAATTTCTTTGTTGACCCCAACAGTGGCTTAGTTACTGTTAATCAAAACAGTGCTTTTGATTATGATATTGCTAAGAGCTATTCATTTATTGTGAGTAAAATTATTTTTGCATATTTTTATTACTGTAGCTTATGTAGAATTAAATACCATCCCAAACTTGTTGAAGCGGCTCTTGACATGTTCAATAATTTACTTGCATTGCCCACCATGGCAGATTTTTTTTGTCTAGGACTCGTAAGCCCTCACTCACAAGGAGTTTGATGATGATAATTATTTAATATTTAAAAGTAAAAAAAATAAATAAACAAATTTAGGAAGTTGAAAAAAGCTACATTTTTGGTTAACTTCTGATGCTGTACAATGCTAGTATTTTTTAAAATCTTTATATTAGAAAAGCTCTTTTTGTCTGATACAGAACAAGAAGACAGACATTTTGTCTTAGTATTCATGATGTTTATAGTTAAGCTATTTTCATTTTGTTTCCTCAATCAAATAAAAGTGCTCAGACTGCAGTGTTTAAGGTGAACCATAGAAATGGAATGTTCATAAAGCTTCTTTCTGTTCTAAACTTCTTGAAAGTACACATTTTTCACATTTATCAAAAATGAAATTTGTTTTATTACTTAATTTTAAAAAAATTAACTAATTAATTTGTTGTTTTTTTTTGTGGAAAAAAAATTATTTGATTTTTTTAAATGTCTGGAGTTACTTTCCTTTGATTCGCAGTTGAAAGAGACTTTATAAAAACCTAAAAAAATTGAGTAAAGATATTAATAAATATAACTTTTAAAAGAACAATCTACACAGCCTAGTGGGTCTTCACATCATTTTACATGAGATCATTTTTTGTTATCAATGTTAATAAACATTTTTGTTGTCCTAAAGATTTATGCTGCTGATGGTGGAGCACCACAGAGATCTGCAACTGCCTCTGTGACTGTGTATATAACTGATGCCAACAATAAGGACCCAGTTTTCAAAGATCTCATTTATGTCAAAGAAGTTGATGAATGTAAGAGTTAATTTTTTTCTAACTAGCTAACTATTTTTACCTATCTGTTTGTCCCAATAGAATATAAATGAAGACTAAGACTACTAATAGAAATACTGTAATGTCTAGAAAAAAAAACACTGCAACAATTTTAAAATAAGCCTTTTGTTTTAGTTCTATTAACAAGATTTCAATTAGCTCAGGGAGTAAAGTTTTGTAAGCCAAACACATTTCTGTTTCTCTATTTACCAATAAAGGTCATATAAACATTTAAATGTTATATTCTGTTGCAATACATCTCATGTTGTGACATCCGGAAATATGCCCACAAAATTATAAGAACCAAAATTATTGTTAGATAAATTTAAGTGTGTAAGATGAATCCAATCAATATAAGTTTCTTTCAATGCACAACAACAACTTTGTCAAATAAAGTTTCAATCCTGTGCCTGACTTTATCATTTCAGTGACTCCAGTTAACACTGTAATCATGAGTGTAACTGCTACAGATCAGGATTCAAACAACAGCTTGACTTACTTTGTGGACGCCAACACCATCATTGCCTATGACAGCAATGGAAACCTGCTTACCACAACCAGTCAATACAATTACAAGGTACTGAGACATTAATATTAAAGCTAATGCTTTTTCATTTGTTTTGATGTTATAAAAAAATAATTTAGAGTCCAATTTAAGTCTTAACAAAAAAATAACAATATGATATTAAGTTTTGTAGTCAGCAAATCACTGATTGATTTGTAAATGATGTTTCTAACTAGGCTTAGGCATTACATTTTTACATAAATAAGGGTAATGTTCTTTTGGTCTCCAATTTAGCTAAAAACTAAATTGTTTTTGTGGAGTGAGGACATTATGTTTGTGATTTATGATGTTGCTACATATTATGTGTTCTAAAATTTTACTTGTGATTCTGGTTGGGATACTGGTCTGTTGTTTTATGGATCAGATTTTGCTCTTTATGTAAAGTAGGGGAGTAACCCAACTTCTTTCTATTCTAATGGAACCTACCCTGAAAAAGTGATGCCTAAAATGTATTTGGAACACTGATGCTTGTGGCTTAGTTCTTTCAGCAATCTTGCTAGAAAACCATCAGGTCCAAGCTGTTTTTGGATTTCTTTTTCTTGTACATCTATATCTACTATGTTTTCAACGTGGTTTAAAGTAAGCAATATGTCTTGCAATATGTCTTTGTCTCCTGGGGCTGACAATGCTGATGCAGAGTATTTTTTAGAATTTCAATATCATTATCTGTTAAGTTATCTTCACTTTTTAATCGGGCTACTCCTGTTGTTTCTGATTGTAAAAAGTGCTTACAGTGGCATAGTATAGTTAACTTTTTGTTAACAAATCTATGCTTTGAGATGTTCCTCTTGTAGTTCTGTCCGCGGACATAATCTAGGGTGTGTTTAATTCACTTATGAATCCTACTGTTAAAGAAAGAGAAATGTTTCTTTTGTTAAAAATTTTATTCTAAAAAAAGCATTTTGAAAAAAAAAAGTTTAGAAACATTATTTTCGATTAATTAGTTAAATTGTCTTAAAAAAATGTTTGCTTGTTTGTTTGTTTTCTAAGTTTTAAAACTTTCTTCAGAAATGAAGATCACTACATTACTTCCTAGTCTTCTGCCGGACAGAAAGATATGAAAGGGGAAAGCGTTTGAATTAGGAACAATCAGAATGACAGTATGATGTGCAGTCCACACGACAAAGAAGTCACACTCTCTCTCTCACTCTCTCTTTATATATATATATAGGTATTGGTGATACCACAGGACCAAGACTCTATGTTTTTATATATATGTATGTATGTTGTGTTTTACAGATTGCCTTTGATGTCAAAGCTAATGGTGATGTCTATGTTAAAAGTACCTTGAACAAGAACTTGGCCCAAAACATTCAATTCACTCTTTATTGTCGTGACCTATACACTCAGAAGGGAAATGGTACAGGCAATAGTAAGTAAACTGTATGCACATGTGGACTTTTTGTTGATAAAAAAAAATATATATACATATATATAAATACCCTCTCTATCCTATATCCTATCTATTTATCTATCACTATCTATATATAAGCATATACAGAGAGAAATGAAATTAGATATGAAACTTTGATCACCTTATGTTTGAACTTCTTTGTCTCTTGTTTAATCAGCACAGATAGCTCTAAGTATCACTGGCAGGGCTGAGAATGGCATCTTTTGTGATCCTGTCAATCAAATATTTATTAATGAAGATGCTAATATTAACAACAGCCCCATCACTGTGACAGTACGTGATCCTAATAATATTCCAGTCAATAACTTTACCAAGCTGAGTGGATCAGATTATTTCTTTGTTGAAAAATTGACAGGTAAATTAGCTGAATGCTAGACAAATTGCTGTCTTAAAGCTATTTTTTCTTAATAACAACATTATGAATATTTTGTCCAAATGAGTAGTTGCAATGATGCAGTTTTGTAAATGAATGCACAGGAACACATCACATAAAAATGTAATTGATCTTCAATTAGAACTAAATGCATAATACAATCAGGCACACTTATTAACAAAATCCAAGTCCTAATTGTAATTGAACATGAATAATGAATCAATCAAATTTGCTATACGTGGGGTATTAATGGCTTTCCAGTAAATACTTCTAAACAGATTGTGTTTCTACAAGACCAAGTCTAACAGTTGACCTGCTACTGGAGTTAAAGTACTCAACCAGACAAAACAGCTCTCACTGAAGAGAGTGCAAGTAGATGACACTTTTCAAACCAAGAGAAGATGGAGTTTGTCATCTAAATAAAATGATCCTTCTTGGACCCAGAACTCTTATTCCCAATCCCTATTTCTAAGACTTCTTGAGGCAAACCAGATGGAAAATCAGAAGTTGAAAGGGAACCATTTAGGGTTTACCATTTGCTGCCTCTACAATTAAGTTGTTCATACAATCAAGAGAGAAATATAGTGCTTGGCATATCCCTATGATTTTCTTTCTAAAGTCTCAGATTAAAATGTGAACATTTCTTTTTACAAAAGTTTAATTTTGTTTTTTTCAGGGAGAATCGTACTGCAAAAGAAACTAGACTATGAGAATGATGCAATGGCAGATCATTTACATCGGATAGTGGTTGGAGCTTACCTGGGGAATAACAGTGCTACATGTTCTGTCACCATATCTATTGTCGACATCAATGACAATGCACCAGTTTTTCAAAATGTAAGTTTGGTAATACACATGAAATTTAAACATATAGAAATCATTTTTGAAGTAAGTGACTGCTATTTGTTTGTATAAATATTTTTTTTTATTTGTAAATTTATTTACAATTTATGCCTGCTAGCATTAATACAGTTGTCTATCAGACACTGTCCTAGCCAACAATAGCAGCAGGACATCTGTAGCTTGCCATTGTCTTGCAGTTAACTTTTTGACACTAGTTACTCTGCTATTCTTTGTTGACCAAAGTGTACTGGGCTCATTGCTATTTGTATTGCGTACACTATTTTTGATTTATTTCCAGCATAACTATGAAGCTTTTGTGTCCGAGTCATCCCTCTATCCAACAGACATTATCTCAATCTATGCCACTGATGCTGACAGCAAGAGTTACGGGCCTTTAAGGTTTACAATCTCTGGTGGTGTGGACTCGGATTACTTTTCTCTTTTCCATGAAGTAAGTCAACTGTTCAATCTTTTATTCAGTAGCATTAAACTTTAGAATTTTGATTATAGTTTACAGAAACATTTTATTTTTAAAAACTTTTTTCTTTGTTATAAATTAAGTTGATAAATTACATCTGCATATGAATCATTTTAAAATGTGTGCACAAAATCAGAGTATTTAGTGTTCCTCAAAAATTGAACTCCTTTAAGGAATTCCTAGCACTGCTGTCCTGCCATTTTCTAGAGGGACTCTTTATAACAAAAAAGTCAGGCAATTATTTGTTTGAAATGTATGAAATAAGTAGCTAGAGAAGGAGCCTCAAAGGCCACATGGTGGCTGAGTGGTACTTAGCTTCTGAACTGTGGGCTCTTAAGCTTGAATCCCAATGAATACTGGGATTTTTTTAGGGTGCTCCTGTGTCCATCCAATTCTAATGGTCGTTATGCTGCCAACATGAGACTCTTGTTTACCATAGGCCACAGAAAAGATGACTTTTAAAAAAGCTTTAAATGTGTCCAATAAACATTTGTTTCTAAACTTTAGTTCTTTAAAAAAGAAAACATTTCCTGTGATAATTTAGATACTTGAAAATTTAGATACTTGAAATAAATTTAAACACTCCAGGACAGAAAACTAAATTAACAATAATAGACTAATCCATACCACACCAAAAGAAAAAAAACTTAACTGAATAACTGCAAAAGACAAAGCATAAAAATAAATTTCTTATTCCATATGCTAGGACACATTCATATTGGAACTATTTGTTCCGAAGTACCATTATAACATTATAGGAATTGCCTGAGTCAACCAGGACAATGAATGACTTGAAAGAATTGTAATTTCTTATTAAATTGAAAGAAACTATGTTTCGATTATATTGGAAATTGACTTTTGTTTTTATAAAAAGTGTGTGTGAATTATTTGAAGACAATTATCTGTTCAGCTCTAACTGTCTGACTCCTCAGCCTGTACCATCTGGAGCATTAACAAACAGAAGAGCTCATGTCATTGTTGCAGAAGGCAAAAGATTGGATTACAATCAGCGCAGTCAGTATGACTTGACCCTTCTTGTTGGGGACAATGATGATTTGTTGTATTCTAGCGTTCGTTTGTATGACACAGCCACGGTAAGTTACTGAAATTTTTTTCCTTCAAATGTTAGAATAAATTGTTTAAAAGTTCTGTTATAAATTTAAAAAATACATTAATATTATAGTTATATGATTGCCAAACTTTCTAAAAATATTTTTTTTAAATTATAGTTTAACTATCTATACATAATTATATGTGTGAATAGTTTACCATAGCAGACAATTTTTTATTTCAGCTTAAAATCACTGTTATAGATGAAAATAATAATGTCCCTACCTTCAAAGAAAATAGTCGATCCATTTCTGTGCCTGAAACAGCTGAGCTAGGCTTGAGCATTGCAACAATAGTTGCCACTGATGAGGACCGTGGAAGAAATGGAGAAATAACATACGAATTTGTGGCAAGTGGCTCTATTGACAGTCTAACTGGTGAGATAAATTCATGTTATGAAAAATTTTAGAAAATTGATTTCTTGTTGTATATACTCTTGAACAATCCCATGTTTGTTTTTAAATACACATTCGTGTGCTGATCTCTATTTCACAAAAGTGCTATTAGTTATTTAAAGCATCTACCCTCATTCAAAGGTTTTTGAAAGTGGCTACACTGTGATAGCAATGATTATCTTTGCTTTTATTTTATTTGCTTATTTACTTAGGCAACAACCAGCAATTAGTTGGATGGCCGGTTGAAATAGTAGGTAGGCTTTTACAGCTGGTACTGAGAGAAGAGATTTGTTCTTTCCAATAATTGCTACTTTGCAATTTTAATTTTACTCACCTTTTTTTTTACTTCACTTTTGTATTGAGTCTGCCTTGCCTAATCTTATTGACATGTCATGTTACAGATCATTTTTGTGTACTTTTATTACTAGGAATGTATTTCCTTTTTTTTAATGTTCTGTTTCACAATAAATGTTAGGAAATCATTGTCCCTTGGCTCCTTTTAAAGTTACCAAATCTTCCTTACCCTAATAAATGTAGAAATGTCATTGTTTTTAACAATGCAGGCACACACACCCACACATGTGTGTAATTTATGTGGATGTCATACTTGCAACTCAGGAAGAATCCTCAATTTGAGTTTGTGAAGTCTGTGATGATGTATTGATATTAACCTAAATTTAGTCATTCCTAGAAATGACCTGATTGCAGACAATAAAATGAGAGAATATATAACATAACTATCCATTATCTGTATTGTTAGGGATGCAGCTCTTTTCTCTATTGCCTAACACTGGCACCATCAATGTGATGCGTTCTCTACTTGGACTTGGTGGTAAGAAGTACAGCATGTATGTGCGTGCCTGCGATGGAGGAGATGTGCCAAACTGTTCCCAGATACCAGTGGACATTTATGTTCTGAGTACAGAGAATGATGACGGCAACCCTAAGTGGATCTACCCATCTGTTGGGTTTGTGCTCTATGCTCCTGAGGTTAGTTGGAACTCAAGATCAATGAACTGAATTACACACAAAATTAATGCATTCAGTCTTTCTTTAATACTGTACAAAGTATCTAATCTGCCGTCAAGGTGCCGAGTTATATGTTCCTTGCTAGATAACAGTTTTATTTTTGTTATTCAGGAGACTCCAAATTATGTTCTGAATGTCAATGGGAATACAAAGATTTTTGAAGTCATCCCTCGCCGTGGCAATGTCACCACATATGAGCTGTCACCATTAGGCCCTGATGCCAAAAGTTTTAAAGTGAACAGTACAACTGGGGAAATCACTGTAGTGGACAGACTGGACAGAGAAAAACAAGAGACATACAATGTAAGTTTCAGCTCAAATTAAACTTATACTCTTTCTCAGGTCATGTAGATTGAACTCCTTTTGTGGGCAACTGGCCATATAGATTGAACTCATTTGGGTGCGCAACTGGCCATGTAGATTTAACTCCTATGTGTGATCAACTGG
>JADKLZ010003886.1:19321890-19332739 GCA_021533235.1 Biomphalaria straminea
TTTTTTTTTTTTAGTGATATTGATTAGTTTGTTTATTGTTACGAAGGTCTGCTAATACGACTGTGTTTCTCTCTCCTAACAGTGTTACAATGTCTGGTCGCGGAGGCCAAGCTAGCAATGACAACAAATCCAACCAATGTAATCCAAACAATTCATCTTACCAAGGTCACCAGTCTGGCTACCAGGTAATTTTATCTACCTTTGGATAGCTCATATGCTGACATATAAAAAGACAAGCATATATCCTATCAACATGCTTTCCAGGTACTTTGTTAACCTATAGATAGCACATACGTTGTCACATAAATCGACATCAATATTTCTCTGATTACCAAGGACTTTTGTCCAAAGACAGAGAGAGCACTGACCTTTACAACTACATCTGCTTGCACTACTGCTTTGTATTTGTCTGGATTGCTGCCAGGACATGGTGGAAACTCCCAGCCTACTCGGTTGATGGCCCTGCCAAGTGGGGTAGTAGTCGGTTGCCAATCACACCTATGTGATTCAGTACCCACTGCATTATTACCGCGGTGTGTTGGTTTATATTGTATGACGCCATAATGATAGTGTCAATATTTGGAGGTTATGGTTTATTGCTTTGCAATGCTACACTCATGGGATTTGGTTACCAGTTTTCTTAAGTTCATTTATTGAAAAGGGCGGTTTTAACGTCAAAATCCACTGAAGAGGGGGTTTAAGCTAAAAACCATGTAAAGGGAGGGGTGAGTTCCCTTAGCTACATTCATGGAATTTTTTTTTTTGGCAAGTGACCGTTAAGCATTAAAATCTCCTTTGTAATAAACAAATTAAAACAAAACAACAGCCAGGGAATTTCATTCCAGAGGGGGGTAGGTTAAAACCCGAGCCCCACTCCATCCGGCTACGCCCATGCCGCGAACCAAGCTGTAAATAATACAAGTCCATGAAACTTCTATGTGTTTAGTGCAGCCAAGCAAACTGTAGCATGGAGAATCCCATAATGTTTGAAATAGAAACGTTGCGAGTCAATGAGATTAAACAAGATGAACAAGAATTTTGTGAGTCAATGAGATTAAACAAGATGAACAAGATATTTTGTTTAAATATAAAAGTTTATATTAAGTTTGTAATGATCTATATCGGCAATAATAAATATAAGAAATATTTTAAACTTTTTGTTTTAGTTTAGCGCAGCTTCGTGCTTTTTGATTTCTCAATGGACTATTATCCTGTCACATGTTTGGACCGATTAAGAAAAAAAAATTGGGGGGGGGGGAGAAAGATGGAGATATCTGCGTGAATGTTACAACTATCGCTTTTGAAATATTTGTGTCAAAGTTGCGAGAATTGCATTCAAACTTGTGGGCTCAGGCGTGACCTCCGTGACCTGATATTTCGTCTTGGAAATGTTAATGGCAGATCTGAAAAAGTTAATTAAAGTTTACAATTAATATTTTGAAAAGAAATGCAAACTGTACATAAATATATAATGAATAATACATTTATTTGAATAATATATTAATAATTAATAGATTTAGATCTACATAGTCCTAGTAGTAGTGAAGCCTAGACTTAAGTCTAAAGTAGTATTAAAATTAAATTCCTATAAAACTATCCACTTTTTATAATAATGATTTATAATCATGTCAATCATCAAAAGCATAATAAATTAATAATCTATTAATTATTCATAATACTAATATAGCCTACTAGATCTTAGAGATGTTAATAATAATAACTTACTTTAAAGCACTCCTTTAATGGTACCTAATCCTTTTAAGGTAGATCTACATCATCTAGCAAATCTTTTACCGCTGGCCATTTTTTCTTTCTAAGCCTAAGGCTTAGCCTCATCTTTGGCAATCGGGAAGCATAGATCTAGATCTTTAAAAACTAGATCCTTAACAAAACGAGACAACATTTGTTCACCATTTTAGATCTGTAATTGTAATTTAATCCATTATGAAGCTCTACTTGATTTAAAAGAAACATTTCTAGATCTACACTTCACAGCACACAGTACACGCAAGCATCATCAGTGACGCAGTGATTAGCCTAAGCACTAAACCTTGGCCTCTGACCAGTGATGACGCGGGGTCTCGCTGACGTCAGAGCTAAGGCTTTCTATTTCCCGTTGGCTGTGGCTCAGGCCTCCGCAGACCAATAAACTAACCACTGTGCCAGCGAAGTGCTTATGAATATAGAAGATTTTAAAATTATCTATTGTTAATTTAAGTATAAAGGGGACTAATTCAATTTATACGACTACACCTGTCAAGTGCAATTTCTTTTCCATTTCATTACCAAACAAAATAATGTATTACCAATAGCTAATTAACTAAATGGTTAATTGTTAGCGCCCCCAAAGGGAAACAGACACTATTAGTTTTGTGTTGTCTGTCTGTCCGTCCGTCCCTTTTGGATATCGTAAACTAGAAAAAATATTAATAATCCGAAATCATGTTGGGGAACCACACAAGAACCGTCACCCTCCTTTCTCCATTCTTCTCAGTCATTTGCCTTTGTAGAATTTCATTCTGAGATATTCTTTCTGAAAATATTGAGACCTACCTTTTTACCAGCCTGGGTGGACTACTTCGGGGGGCCGATTTTGAGTTTGTGTTTCCACACAAACTGTCTTTGTAAACTTGTTTTTTTTTTTAAATGCTAGTTTTGTCAGGTGCAAGAAATAATTGTGCGAAATTTGGGCTTGACCTGAGATTGGGTGTGGGAGCAATAACGTGTACAACCTTTTGACCAGACAGAAAGATAGAGTGAGTTCATATAAGCTTTGTGAAAATAATGCAGCAAGTAAGACCAGGAATAGTGAGAATGGAAAAGTTAAATAGTTAACGCTGGCTTTAGCGTGGATATCACCATTAGACGTACACGATAGTGGCCTAAAATAACAACTAAGAGAAGTAACTTTTTGTGAGAATCAAATCTTGAAGGGGGTAACAAAGTATGTGTGTGCAGGGGAAGTGATGAACACATTATCATGTTTGAAACACAAGAGTCAATGTATTTAGAAAGGAGCAGGGCTGTCACAAGAGATATGGAAAGAAAATATAATGTTAGAATCTATACATAATGATCGGGTCAATAATACTGATAAAAATATTGCTGTTAACAAATCAAGGGCGTCACCTGGAGCGATCAGCACCCCCCCTTCTCCCATTCGAAGATATGATTATTGGTCCCTTGGGGGAGCTCTATCTCACATCAAGTTTAGTTTATTCATATTTTCTTGTCAGGGAACTGGCACGAGGGCTGACCTAAATAACCATGGCAACCAACTCAATCCAAACAACACACGTTATCAAGCACCGAAAAAGTAAACAAGGTGAGTTGTTTCTCAACATATATGACCTATAGAAAAAGTGTAAACTATCAACACATATCATCATCAAATATACTTCTTCAGTAGAAAGACATCTTTCTGAAAGGTGCTTCCTTCATGTTTGAAAAAAAAAAAAAAAAAAAGAAAAATTCCTCTTTCAGACCTTGCGATCTATGGAGCAGATTTTCTAAAGGAAAACTGTTTACGTGGCTCACGATTAACGAGGGTATCATGTGACCAGCACAAAGATCAACCGCTTTTACTTTTCATTAACTAATGTCAGGTACCAGTTAGAGCTGGTTGGACTCGGTAAAGATCCCGAAATTATAATTCCTGACTTCTCCAGGATTTATACTCGAGACAATTCACTTCCGAAGCCAATCGCCTTACCACCTCCATTCCTTCATGTATTAACAATTATTTTGTTCTTTCTTTTTTTTTTTCAGAAAACTGCTTGACAACAAACATCTTGGAAACATGAAATTATTTCAAATTATTTTTGTTTAGCCAAGATCTTGCTTTAAAAATGATAAATGTTGATTTATCTTTCTAAATAAACTTTTTCTCCTTAAAACTTTTGTGTTGGCTTATGTATCAATCTGTCTGTAATACAGTTTAATATTATACTTGTGCTGGCATGGTACTTTTTTTTTTTGGTTCATGTCGAACATGGAATTAGACAAAGTTACTATATTTAGTTTATATAGAGACGCACCATAATTGACGAATTTTGAACATGACTAATGACGCTAGGACTTAGTTGGGTTAGAGGCTACTTAGAGACAGTAAATCCGTTGGTGATAGGATTTCATAAGGGTGGGATGTATTTATCGAGAGAGACATCGACTGAGGCCTTTTTCTGGATTAAACTTAGTATAAATTGTTCAATGTTGTTTGGATTGATCTCTCTACTTGCTAAAACTAGATGTGTCTACAAAGTGTATTATTTCTGGTATGGGAATACTATTTTATGACGATCTGTTTTAATGAAAATATAATTATATTGTATGAATCAGTATATTTTGAGCAAGTGGTACATGGTAAAAGGCTTGGCTGACAAAAAGATTAGATGGTCTATTTGTAGTAGGCCTAAATGAAAAACTGTCATGGAATCCCCATATTGATGAAACAATAACAAATCTAACAAAGCATTAGAGTTTATTAAAAGAAATTTCTATAAATCAAATAAGAACATAAAACTTAAATGCTATTTAACCTTGGTTAGACCAATAATAGAATATGCCTCCTCTGTTTGGGACCCCTCAACTCTAGAAAACATTAAGAAACTGGAACAGACACAAAATAGAGCAGTGAGATTCATAACAAACGAATATTCACATTGGCTAGAGTAACACCTTTAGTAAAATCACTTAACTTACAAAGCAATTAGTAGCAATTATACACAAGACACTGAACCATTATCTTCAAATACAATAACAAAATTTAATAAAATACTCATAAAGACAAAGGTAAAGGCATATTTCTCGTCCCATATGCTAGGACTGATTAGTACAAAAGCTCTTTCTTCCCTAGTGCCATTAGAGTATGGAATGAGTCGCCTGAGCTAGCCAGGATAAACAGTGACTTGGCAGAATTTAAGATTGGTTAATAAGAATGACTAAATGCATAACGCGTAGGACGTAATCATCTTCTTTTTGAAGTAACGTCTGTATTATATAAGATAAGATCTGTGCATTATGTCATTGAAGCAATGTTGGAGCAAAACATCACCACAAGAGGCTTCATCTGTACAAGAGAAAAGTAAAAGTAACGGTTTCTAATGATCATCTTGATATCTTCAAGTTTTTAGTTGCTGGCAGTGTTCTGATAACTAAACTTACCACAGAAATTGACCTAGTTCATATGTTAAAACATTGATTATATGTATAACTAAACCTGTCAGAGGTTGATTTAATTACCTTTTTTTTCTGTATTATCAGCATTATATTACTGTTACATTTATTTTTAATTACTGTAACATTTCATAACTGAACATCCAACTTTTTTTTTAGCTCTAAGTTGAGTTCTGACAAGTTTGACTACATTCAAAGATAAACAAGAAAGATATAGGCCCTATAGCTATCTAATTAAAAATCATGAGATTAAGTCGCTGCATCTTGGTAAGGGACTTCTGAGATACAATATAAAAAAAATCGGATGAAGGCTGATAAATCGGCCATATTTCTAATCAGAATACAACTTGACATATGCACCTAATTCAACATAAACCATGTGATTTTGTTATCGATAGGAATTGGTGGAACTCTTTTATATATTCACTATACATTTAACACGCCCGTATAGACTAAATCTTAAAGTATTAGAGATTGGCATCATTGGCGGAAAAGCTAGCTTTCATTGATACGCTATGTTTGTAAAAAGTTATACAATAATTTCTGAACACTTTTTATCACTGCAGAATTTTCTAAGTTCTTCCATTTATAGCAGTGGTTCCCAAACTTTTTTGTCTCGTGGACCCCTTGACATGTTTTCTGGTTTCCCGTGGACCCCCTGTTTAAGTTATATTGAATTTTTGAAAATTCATCAATTTCAATTTACACATTTTGTTTAAATAATTTCCAACCAGTGACATGAGGAGTGAAAAAGTAATTTAAAACTACATTTTAAGTTAAATTAATTCTTATTTACAATAAATTTATTAACAAAATTGAAATTTAAACCAATTATGTAACAGTTAATATGTATCGTTAACTATCACTAAACACATTGGAAACTTTTTGTTTTTTAATGGTTTGCAAACTCGACTTCCATTGCTACGGAGATTATTTCCCATATAGAAATATGTTGTTTTAATAAAAGGTTTCACAAAGAGCTGTTTTTCCTGGATTTCTCGAGTCATAATAATATGAATTAAAAAAAATACATCATTACCAGACAAGGTTGACTCGGCCAGCTGTATAGAGAAATATATTGTTTGCAGAAATATGTTGTTTGCAAAGACACAGTAGAAGAAAGAAATATTTAGCTATATTCCAACAGAGCTAAATAATTTAGTGAACTCTTCTACAATACCATTGCCCTAACAGAGTTTTCATGGATTGTTCTCAGAAAGCCACCACAAATGAAGGAGCTGGAATGCTCATTGAATGGCCCAATGGAGAAAATATAATTAAAAAATTAAGATCATTATAACTAATGAGCTCTATGAGAACCACAGAGAAGAAATAGGAGCACTGCATCATAAAAAATGGCACATTAACACTCTCTTGTTTGACAAGGAAGTAATGAAGTCAATTTCAAATACTTAACGCTATACAGTCTACATTTCTATTTGTTAAAGTTATAACTCGACAAAACTACACTATGCAAATATAGTTATTAAATTGAATAAAACAATTTTTCACACATACATCATGTACTCCTTTGTGCTGAGAAATAGTTCTGCTGTAATTTGGTCCTCTCCAGGTGCTTTGTGATTCAACTGATGAATGTTCTTGTCATTTTCTCTTCACATTTGAGCAAGTAATTGCGTATTTAGTTTATCATAACTGCGTTGATAACAAATTGAAGATATTCCTGCAATCAAGATCTACTATTGCTCCATTTGTTGCCACTGATATAGGCCCTAATAGTTACAGGGTTTGCTTTTTCTTCGAACGATTCCTTCAAAACATCAAATGTGTTTGACTTTATTGTAAATTATCAGTTTTCACAAAACGAAATTTTGTCGTGAATTTCTTTATCCATAAATAAACGAACGTGTTCCCAAAAAATGCTTCAAGACAGGCACAACTTGGTTCATATATAGACCTTTGAACTATTAGTTGATAAGAAGAATTCTTAGCAAATATCAGATGCAGGTTTGTGTATAAAATAGTTTTAAAAACTTCAGCGGCTGGCTTAATCATTCATTTTTTTGCCTATTGTATGTCATTTTCATATTTTTGCAAGATATTTTAAGACACAGCCAACCATTATATTTTCCTTAAAATTTGAAAACCAATATTTTGTCAATTATAGATCTTTTCTCAACTATATCATGGAGTGTTCAATAGTTTTTCAAATCTTATCAGGGTGGCTTTGTCTCCAACGATCCTCCAGCTTAGGTGGTTTCATGGTGTCATTACATAAAATGTTAAATAAAAGACACATAGGCAATTTAAGTTCGACGAGAAAAGGAAAAAAAATTGAAAATTAACACCACCGTTTATTTTACATTTAGATTCAGCCATGTTAAATATAAGTTATCTCTAGACCAAATTGAGCTATTTAAATGAGCTATTAAAATTAAAAATATGTTTTAGTATCTTGTGATATGATAAAAATTTAATGGTCTAGTATAAATAATGTATATTTGTATAATATAATAGGTGATTCCATTAATATGAGATTTATATTAAACTAAATTCCTTCTTAAATGAGATCCACTCTCGTGGACCCCCATTTGGATGTCATGGACACCCAATAATTTTTTTCACTCTCGTGGACCCCCTGGAAGTCCTCGTGGACCCCTGGGGGTCCATATGGACCACTTTTGGAATCACTGATTTATTGCTTGGTAACATTGAAGTTGAATTTAGCGTCCCTGATATTTGTTTATTATATCCTGAACATTCTCAATGCTTGTTTGTTTTCTACTTATAGTAAAGTAAAAAAAATAAAGTTCCCCTTTCAGACCTTGTGGTCTATAGGGCAGATGATGTAAAGGTCATCTGATTCTGTGGCCCACGGTTAACGAGGATGTCATGTGGCCAGAACAACGACCAACCGCCTTTACTTTTCCCCAACTAATGTCAGGTACCCATTAGAGCTGGGTATACTCAAGGGCGCCAGAAAATCCCGAAATAAAAATCCCAGCCCAGGGGCGTAGCTAGGGGTTCGGGGGCCCGGGGGGATCAACCTCTTTGGGGGCCCTTTGCATTTTGGCATTCGACATATAACATGGCATAATGTACGCAAAAAATATATAAGCCCTAGATTAAATTAGTTCAGTATACCAGTAAACTTAACAAAAAAAAATTATCATTAAGACTCTTTTAATAAATAATACCGTTGTTTATTAGCTAAATAATACACACGTGACAAATCTCAATTCATATCTCTTCACGTCGTGCACTCTGTGCAGCAAAGACATCTATAGCATCATCTACATCGATACTTTCTAGTATTTGTGACTTCACTGACATTAAAGCCATGATAAGTCTTTCTTGCGTCATTGCGCTCCTGGGATAGTTTTGATGAGATTGAGCTTTGAGAATGACGCAAGGGAGGGGGCCTGAGTTAGCGGTATTCAGAGGAGGTTGCAAGGTTTGAGCACACGTTATTACCATATGAAGCCCGTTTCCGCTATATGTCTATTGTGGATCGTATTACTGGTTTGTTGATCAAAACTGCTCGTACATCAGTGACATCTTTGAACAAGCGATTTGCCATTTATTTCATCATACAAACAGGAAAAAGTAACAGTTTGTCATAAGCGTGTCATCATCCAACAGGTGTCTTGGTTCAAGAAGAAACCAAAAGGTATTCATTTTTTCCAGCCTTTGTAATCTGTCCTTCATCACCATTTGAAATCTGTCCAGCACTTCTGTCGCAACACGTTTAAATTGCAGTTCAATTGACAGTACTACATTAGAACTCAACTTCCCATCAAGTCTTTTCTTTCTTCTGGTTGTTTTGATTACAGGAAATCCATAGAATTCACTACCTTCTTTTGCTTTTTCGTTGCATTTGGGTGATCAGTTTCGTCAGTTTCTCGTCATTTAGCTGAAAGCATGCTCGAGTATAGAAATACTCCGATAAGCATCACAGCTGCTGATGAGTAGAAGACTCAGGGACATTAATCCAACTGATCCAAAACTATTGAAACCATCAGTAACTGAAGATGCAGATACATTACTCAACGAACGGCAGATGAAAAGCAAAGTGAAATACGATGCAAAAGCAAGACTACCTAAAGATTACTCTTTCAGAGAGAAAGTGATAGTTCGTTTAGAACAAACATGGCAGAAAGTAGTTGTCATAAAAAAAAACATTCCTCACCCAGTTCTTACATCATAAACAAACGATTTGGAAAACATACAGAGGAAATCAACGCTTGTTGAACATGGGTTTCGATCACGATATCTTTGGGTACTATGATACCGATGAAGGCAAAGAACATAAACTGTTAGAACAAACGAAACAGACAGTTATAGACCAACGTCTAGAGAACCTGTTGTGCCAGTCAAGACAACCACAAGTGGTCGAATTGTTAAAGTTCCTAGTAGATATCAGTTTAAAAACTTTAGTAGGAAGGATGTGATAATAACTTGAAAAGGAAGGATCTCTGGGGTTAATTTGGAAAACAAAAGTTGAACAATTCAATATTGCTTTTGGATTTATGCCTAACAGACGTATTCGCTAGCCAGACAGACGGCCACTCATTGTGGCTGCGTTATCATAGGTTTCACCAATGCATCACGCTGTTTTGTAGCCCCACCCTGGTCAACCCGAATAATGGACTATTCTAGCATTATTAAGAATAATAATTATTAAGAATACGCTGTATATCATACAGTTTTATTCGTGGCCAGTAGCGTCCTTAGGGAGTGGTAAGTGGCGCTTGAGGGGGGCCCCGCGATCGGAGATTTTATTGTCACAAACTTGATCACCACATATTTTCCTAATACAATCCGATTGGATGTCGATGTTTTGTATACGAAATAAAATATATGGATTGGTTGCTTCCGTCTATTTGTTTTTTTCCCAATAGGCTATGGCCTTGGGAGTAATTTTTTAACTTTTTTTAAAGTTGAAAGAATTCTCTTTATGCAGAACAATTACAATACAGTATATATAGCACTTAGCGCGGCCAATAGTAAGCCATGAAAGGCTACGCAATTTTCTATGTTTTGTAACACAAAGGAAGGCCCACAGCAGACATACTGTCTTGTTATTGTTATAGCGTAAGAGACGGATTAGCAGGTTAGCGTGATGTGGTACGGTATATATAGTTTATCCTTACGGGGCCCCGAACATGACACACGCACAGGGTCCCGCGCACTGCTAAGGACGCCTCTGTTCGTGGCAACAAAGAGAGTAATATTCTTAGTTTTGTCTGCAAGCACGTTTGATCTCTTTTGAAAGTAAAATAAATCGGCAACAAATCTATTAAAGATTTACATTTTAAAATGTAAAACGAACTTTAACTTTTCTCTTTCGGAAAAATATTTTAAAACATACTGGTACTTGACACTTGACACTATTTGTCAATCAAATATATTAATTTATGTATTTACAAACAAATTTTGGACACCCGTTTCGGGCCCCTTCCCTCCCCCCCCTACGCTACGCCACTGTCCCAGCCTTCACCAGAATTTGAACCCTGGACCTCCAGTACGGAAGCCAAGCGCTTTACCGCTCAGCCACCGCGCCCTCTTTCTACTTATAGGGATTGGAATTTTGAACTATGTTATTGAAGATTTGCACATATGGGGGATAGCTATAAAAAGCAAGTTAATTCGGTGTTTCTGATTACAGAATATAGGAAGTGTAGAGAGGTTTTATATATATATATATATATAC
>JADKLZ010003886.1:19354077-19369098 GCA_021533235.1 Biomphalaria straminea
CCCCCCCCCCCCCGGATCCGCCAGTGGGCTGCCCACGGAAACGCTTCAATGACCAGTTTAGACGTCAACTTTCCTTGGCTGACATAGAGCACCTGACTGCATGCGGTGTCGGAACGAGACAGCTGGAGGTCACTCACGAAGACCGCAGGATACACATTTGAGACCAAAAGAAAATCTGCTGCCGAGGACAAACGCAGACGGCGAAAAGGAAATCTAAATCGACAACCTGCAAACAATGGTTATGTTTGCCCTGGATGTGGCAATATATGTAGGTCCCAGCTGGGGCTGCAAAGCCACGGGAAATACTGCATTCCTCACTAATCTTTGGACTCGAAGACAAGCCTTATTATTATTATTGCTTCTGTTTCTTATGCAACTCCTGTTGAAGTACACGAACATTTTCTGGGGGTTCGCCCAACAACTAGAGAAGAACTTTGTGACATCATAAGTAAACAAAAAATTAGTTCCCCTTTCAGACGTTGCTATGTATAGTAACAAAACTACAAAGTTACAATTGGAAATCAGAAATCTTAAAGGGCACGAGAGATACGACAACGGTGTGAATATGAAAGGAGTCCAGGAATGATCTACAAAATGGATTTCAATCTAAGGGCGCTTTTTGATACGATGACCAACTCAGTCTGAATGAAATTCTTTTCTAGAAAGAAAAGGGGGCGGCATTTTGTTTTTAATTTCTCCCTCAGGCAGCCACAACCCTCGCGGTGGCCTTGATGAATATACAAGAGGTGAAAGGAAGTAGTGTACTGCACTAAATTCACCCAACATTAAATGGGTACTTGACTTTAGTTGTGGAAATGTAAAGGCGGTTGCAGGGGCGTAGCTAGGGATTTTCCATCATTTGGGGCCCGAAGGGCTTGCCATCTTTGGGGGCCTCTGCATTTTCGTAATATTTAATTTTTATATCAAAAACATTTATTTTGGGGCCCCCTTCAAGTGAGGGCCCGGGAGATTTTAAAATTCTCCCCCTCCTCCCACCACCCTAGCTACGCCACTGGGCAGTTGGTGGTCATGCTACTACCCACATGACACCCTCATGACAATTGGGCCACAGAAACATATGACCTTGACATCATCCACCCTAGAAACCGCATGGTCTCTACAAGGAGTACTTTGCATTCTTTTCAAAATGATTTCTAGAATGTTTGCCGACTGATGGGAAGTGTTACGTCAACATTAGGCTGCTTCCATTTGGCAGCCTTTGATTTACTGATATGCTTCGTCAAACACGGCTTCAAAACAAGTTTTATTTTTTTATGTCTATTTGTGTCTTTTTTTTTTTGGGGGGGGGGGGGTAGAATTTTGTCCTCTTTAGGTTCTCCTGTGGGTGTGCACTTGATACTCTTACAGTGTACCCATCGTGTAATGATGTAACACAAAGTGTTCATGCGTTGACTTATGTGTTGCCGTCAAGAATGTTTCGGTCTGTTAAACCATTTCATATGAATAAAAAAAAAAGGAAATGAATAGTTAGCCTTCCTTGTATGAAGAATGAATTAGGCGCATTTTTAAACAAGCTTATATCAACCACTATTTTTGTCTGTCTATCTGTCTGTCTGGTAAAACGTGTGTACATGTTATTTCTCCCAGACACAATTTAAGATCAAGCTAAAATTTCGCACAATTATTTCTTTTACCTGACAACTCAAAAAATAAATTTAAAAAAAAAACATTTCTTAAATTAACTATTGGTATTTAAGTGTTTTATTCGTGTCTCAAACAAGGGAAAGAAATAGTACGTGACTGATGTGGTGGTAAAAGTTGAATTAGCCCCCTTCATACTTTGTAGAGTATTGCTTTAAAGTTTGATGCTAACAAGAGATACTTATAAAACCTCCTGTTTGCATAATTGTGTCGCTAGCAGAGTGGTTAGTGTATTGGCTTGAGGAGGCTTTAGCTCTTGAATTCAAAGTCAGGTCGTTCCTCCTTGTTTGTTTGTTTTTTATTATTCATTTAAAAAGCGATCATCCAGATTCACCCTTCTTTCTTTCCCTAGCCCTTTCAACTGGTCCTGACAAGTTGAAATTTAATTGCATGACTGACACAAACTTAATGATGACTGATCCAAACTAAATGATATAATATAAATAATAATCTTTATTGTCCATAAGGAAATTTGTCTTACAATTTGTGCATTATAACAAACAAAACATTTATAACTATAAAGAGAAACAAAATGTTCATTCAGACTCAGTCACAATGTACATGTCAAAAGTTTACATCAGATTGTTTCTGTTTAATGATTTGATTGCCAGAGGAACAAAAGAGTTTTTGTTTCTGTTTGTCTTTGCTATCGGTGTCTTGTATCTCTTTTGTGATGGTAAAATCACAAAATCCTCACCCAAAGGGGGATTTTTTATCTCTAGAATCTTTTTAGATTTTGTAAGGATATTTGTTTCAAACAGCTGCCCAAGCGGGGTTTGTTTTTTGCCAATGACTTTACCAGCAGCATTTAGGATTCTCTGGAGTTTATTTTTATTTTTAGTGCTTAGATTGCCATACCAGGCAGTGACATTAAAATGTAAAATATTGCCGATGTGAGCGTGATAAAACATAGCCAAGACCTTTTCTCTAACATTAAAAGATGACAGTTTTCTTAGTAATCGTAATTTTTGCTGCCCTTTTTTGCTGATATAATCAGTATTAGCTGTAAAATTTAGTTTATTGTCTAAGATTGTACCAAGGTATTTAAAGGTTTGCACTATTTCAATAGTCTCTCCAGCTACAGTAACAATATCATTTTCAATCTCTCCCCTACGAAAATCGATTATCATCTCCTTGTTTTTTTTTTTTTTTACATTTAATAATAAAAAATTATCTTTACAGTACTTTTCACTGTGTTCTATTTCTCTGAAATACTCTTTTACGTCTGAACTCTCTGAGAGTAGGGCAAGAAGAGCCGCATCATCAGCTAATTTTGTGAAGGAGCAAAAAGGACTCTCGGATTGAAAATCATTGGTGTACAAAATGAACCATAATGGCGATGTCACAGCTTCCTGGGGCGCCCCTGTGTTAACGATGCGTGCATTTGATATAACATTGTTTACCCTAACCCTCTGAGGTCTCTGGGTCAAAAATGATGACTGACCCAAACTAATTAATACAACTACGTTTAATATTAACTTTTTTAAAAAGTATTGTTTATGTTTTTATTGTTAAAAATGCATTTATCATCTGGTTAGAAAAGAATAAAGGTCCAATGGCTTGTCTCTAGGCACAAAACACTAAGTGATGCCAACTCAAGACGTTCTATCCCAGTCCGTCTTAAATATCATGTTGAGAAGTCGATTTGTCAGAGCATAGTGGCCTAGATGTTGATTGGCTTGAAGAAACAATCAATTTAGAGTGTCGAAATTACAACGAATGCTCACTGCAGGCAGAAATGGTTTCCATTTTTTTAAAGGCATGATTTTTTAGACTTAATTTGACATTATGAATATATTTCCTCCAGTTTAAAAGAAGTGAAATTAGATCACTAAGACTATTCAAACCTCACTTTAACAGATTATCTTATCATTTTAACAATCTTCGAATGCACTCTTGTGCAATTTTGCCAACTTAAAATGAATTTTGTTTCAGAATTAGATTCTATCATGATGATGTGAACAACATAAATAGACAAATAGCATTGCACCTTTGAACACTAGAACTCTTTTATTTCCTTAACAAAGAAATCATTGAATAAAATCCAACATTCTCATGTCAACTGTATGGTCGAGCGATTTGCATGCTGGACTGCCGCAAATTGAAGTCCCGATCCGAATATACTCAAATTTTAGGTTCTTCAACACAAAACATATTAAGGATGCGGCTTCATACATATGATAATAATAATAAATACATATTATAATAATAATAATAATCTGTATTATTCATAAGGAAATGTGTCTTACAATGTGTGCATTACACCAAACAAAACACTATAACTATAGAAAACCAAAATATACATTCACATCAGACTCACTCATAATTTACATGTGAAATGTTTATATCAGATTGTTGAATTGTAACTGACGTCAGGGGACAAAAGAGTGTTTGTGTCTGTTTTCTTTGCTATCGGTGTCTTCTCTTTCGTAATGACAAAATCATGACCCCAAAGGGTGATTTTTTATTTCTAAAGTCTTTTTAGCTTTCTCATGTACGTTTGTTCTCAACCAGCTTCCACTATGGTTTTTTATTTTCTTCCAATGACCTTACCAGCAGTGTTTAGCTTTTATGAAGTTTGTTTTTATTTTTAATGTTCAGATTGCCATACCAGGCAGTGATATGACTACTAAAACTTAAAATATTGCAGATATGAGCGTGATAAAACATCGCCAAAGCCTTTTTACTAACATTTAATGAGTACATTTTTGTAAGTAATAGTAATCTGCAGCAAAATTTAACTTATTGTCTAAGACAGTACTAAGGTATTAAAAGGTTTGAACTATTTCAATGTTCTCTCCAGCTACAGAAACAATTAACACACACATTTGTGTACACATTCTTCAAACACTAATCTCGTACAGAAAGACTTTAAAAAGACGTGTGTATACAGTTGTACAGCCTCTACAGCCTCTACTGATGGTGTAAGCATGTTTATGTACACAGGTTGTATGTTGTTTTTTCACAATCTATACGGATGCTTGTTGCAAACACAACCAATAATAATTACAGTCTTCACAGTCTGCGCTTGCTGGGAATGCTTATTGTATCGATTTTAGATTCTCAGCTTTGCTTGTGGCTAGAAGCACAAAATAATTATTTCCTGTTATCTTGCTCTGTAACACGAAATGAAATCTTGAGTATCATATCGAAACTAAAACATAAAATTACCACTTCCTTGGAAAGACTGTCACGTGATTCACTTATCAGGAAAAAAGGGCGGTACTGGTACTTGGAAGGGTGACTATAAAAGACACCAAACCAGACACCTCGTTGCCGTGTTCTTGCCTTTGCTACAGAATACTTCCCCGGGTTTTCTTCTTTCAGTATTACACGTGAGTAATCTCTTTGGTTCTTGTGGACATTGTGCAAATATGCCCCATGTATAATGTTTGAGCGTATTTGTTTCTAACTGTACAGCCTAATTATAAAAAATGTGAAAAAATAAATTAAATTATAGCTTTTACATAGCTCTACACTTTGCTGAGAGCGCTTTGGTCCAATCTCATTTGTGGACCGGTGGGCGAAGGAGTATCTGGGAAAAAGTTAGGTGCTCAGTAAACACAACTCTGCTCGAGTCGGGTGTCGAATTTCGAGCCCTCTTCTTAGGTAGCCAAGAAGCAAAGCGTACTAAGCCTTTCGACCACGCACCCCACGTTCTACGGCAGTGGCGTCATAAGAAGAGTGGGAAAGAGTCAGCTGCAGTGTCGTAGCTAGGAATTTGCCATCATTAGGAAACACGGGGGGAGCCTTTGACCTCTTTGAGGAGCCCATGCATTTTGCGTAATATTTAATATTTAATGTAAAAAAAACTCATTTGGGGGTCTCCTTCAAGTCAACATAAATTATTCAAATGTTTCTTTTTTTTTTTAGTGTTTTTTTCACTATGATTAAAGGGCAAGTGAATAGTAGGAACTGAAAAATTGCTTTCGTAGGAAAATATTATTCTAGAAACTGTATTCCAGAATATGTATTATAGACATGTGGCTTTGGCTGGAGTGAAGCCATTAGTGAACTTCACAGGGGAAATGGTTAACCTCTCCACCTGCCTACATTCGGGGACTGTATACACCTGTAAAGGGACACATGTGAACTTAAATGACATGGCACCCGGGGACTGTGTACACCTGTAAAGGGACACGTGTGAACTTAAATGAAAAGTGACATGGCACCAAAAAATTAAAAGCTTTGTGAGTGAGTAAATTGTTGTAGACGGTCTTTGACGAGTAACACAAAACTTCTGGTAAAAAATTACACCACTGTAGTCACGGCGCGGTGGTCGAATGGTTAAGCGCTCGGCTTCCGAACCTGAGGTCCTGGGTTCGAATCCCGGTGAAGACTGAGATTTTGAATTTCGGGATTTTTAGGGCGCCCCTGAGTCCACCCAACTCTAATGGGTACCTGACTTTAGTTGGGGAAAGTAAAGGCGGTTGGTCGTTGTGCTGGCCACATGACACCCTGCTCGTTAACCGTTGGCCAAAGAAACAGATGACCTTAACATCATCTGCCCCATAGATCGCAAGGTCTGAAAGGGACACTTTACTTAATTTTTTTTAGTCACGTTATATCATAACTTATAAAACACGAAAGAACTCGAGTACCTTCTTTGTGAACAAAACTAAATATAGCTTTTATTACAATGTCAACAAATTCAATTTCATATAATATGTACTAAATATACAAGATGTAGAATTTAGTACTGATATAAAATGTTATTCTGAACAAAATGTAACTAACACATCTTTACAGTCTGGCAATATGGAGTCGTATGTCCTAGCTAAGACCGCTGATGAAAACCCCGCTTATCTTGCATCCTTTAGAACCAATCGCTAACCTCTTCCCACCGTTACCATAGAAACACATAAACACACTCCATAACATTAATATCCATGTATGTCACTTGTGTATACTAAATGTAGGCCTATGTCAATAGCCTTTATATTAACTCTTTCTCTCCTAACTTACGATACCAACGTTGATTCCATCAGAATGTGGTAAATAATTACGGAGAGAAAGAGTTAACACATACCTTAATGTATTTCGCTGCAGGTACTGTTTCATCAGTAAAAATAAATTTCAGTCATCATGTCTGATCGTGAAGCTCAACAAAAGAAAGCAGATAATGACAACAAATCAAACCAGAGCAATCCCAATAATGAGAGATACGAAGGTCATCAACCAGGGTATCAGGTATGTTCTATTTGATCCAGTCTACTCTAGGAGAACCTCATTATCTCCCCTGATCATACTATAACGAAAGTAAGGAAACAACAAGGTTACAAAGACAGTTTGTGTGGAAACACAAACTCAAAATCGGCCCCCGAAGTGTAGCACCCAAGCAGGCTTCAATATTTTCAGAAAAAAAAACATCCGAATGAAATTATATCAAAGACAAGTGACATATAAGAAGAAGGTTTACAGATCTTATGTACTGCCCCAGTGGTTCAGCAGATCAAAAGATATGTGATAGTTAATGTCAGGGTTCAATTATTTATATTTATGTTTGTTTACTCTTGGCTCTCTCTTGGTTAGATGTGGCTCACTAGGGGTATGATGATTATTCTCTTCTTAATTTATTTATACTTGCTACTCAAATATTTGTTATACAAAACACTTAATAAATATATTCCAACTCGAGTTCGAATAAATCCAAATCCAAATACTTTATTAAACTATTAGGCACATAATATAATATGAATACACAAGACCAGTCCAGGAAGCACACGTCCAACCTTCCTGGACCGGGAGCAAAACCTTACTGACTAAAACATCCACAAGCACATTCAACTAAGACCAAAACGTTCAGTCATAACCCGTGCAAACGACTATTTACATTCACAACAAGCTATCATACTAAAATAGCACACTAACAATCATTCTCGCCATACCTCACCGTGACATCCCCCCTCTCACGATAATGACTGTTATTAGATAACAGTCATTCCAAAATATACATAATTAAACATACATGCATACACATACTTATATACATATATATAAACACATATCTCTACACATATATACATGTATTAAAATAGACAAATGATACACTAGGAAATTAGTAGTGCCTACTGTACCTATATACAAAAGTGTATCAACATGTATGTTAATTAGCTCATATTACCATAATAAAAAAATCCTAGCTAGAGCAATCATTTAATAAGGAGAACAATATTTACATCAAATTAAGAATAAGGAAACAAAATTGTGGCAAGAGTAGCAAAATGACTGATTAACATAGACCTACCAGTTTTACATTTAATTTGTAGAAACTGTAACATGATTAAAAAAAATAGAGGAAGGAGGAGAAAAAAAATTATTTATATGTTTTAACAATGACATACTAGGAAGAAAACAATTAAGTCGAGTCAGCTTCTAAAAAAAAATACAAACAGTTACAACTATGCTACGTTGATAGGTTAGTCTTGACAGTGCATCAACTCGTCGACAATGGTCTGGTCAAACTGGATTGTGAATTCACACGAGTATCAGAGGTATCTGTCTAGGCGTTCAACACTGACGCTACAGATGACGTGATGCTCCTCTCCAGGGAACCACCTTGTTCTGAGCTACTATACCGTATGACGGATACGTCTACCACACTCAGCAAGCTATTTCTGTTTAGATTAATAAATTATACAAGGGTATTAAGCTAGATACAATAAAAATTAAAATACATAAAAAAAGGACAGAAAAAGCTGAATCTTCTTCATCGCTAAGTCGCACTCGGGGATTCAGGTGACCCTCGTGGACATTTCCCTTCTCAGTAACTTGGAGAGGGGAAATAACATCAAAACTTTTTTTTCTCTTTCTTGGAAGTTTTATGTACAAAAATATTTGTAGCCTTCTGGGGTCTGGCTTCAACTTCCCCCCACCAACAACATAATAAACACATTTTGTTAGGTTTAGTCTCTTTAATGGTTTGTCTACTCCTTGAAATGGTCTCAGAACTTGAACAATGGTATTGTCACTAAACTGACAATCATCAAGTTTCATAGTAGTTAACAAGATATCATTTTCCTCTCTCTTATTTGGTATGTCATTAGCAATATACTGACAATCATCTATTTTATTGTACATTAATAATGCATTTTCAGTTTCTTCATTACCTTCTATCTCACTGTTACAATTAACAATATGGTCATTTAAGTCATAAATAGTTAAATCCTTTTCAATAACTTCATTATCTTTCATAGTATTACAGTTTAGGTCAGAATAGTCCATGTCTACCATATAGGGCACACTTCCCTGTAATGACAGTTTTACTTCTAGTTCTCTTTCTAACTTTTTGTCCTCCACCTCCCTTATTTGTTTCCTTTCCTCTGCTTTCCTTGCCTTTATTTCAAGTTCTATAGTTTGCCTCTCTACATCTAATTTTTGCCTCTCTAAATCTAATTTTTGCTGGTTCAATACAAATTCTATTAATTCCTTCCCCTCAATTCCTATCATCTTAGCCTCTTCTATTAGTATATCTATGGAACGCGGTTTAAAGTCCCCCATGGTAAACAAATAAAGAATATTACTAATTTTAAAATGTAAATTAACTTACAGAGGTTAAGTTGAAGGTAACACTGTTTACTTATATCTCACAAGAGATTATAAAAGATCAACAGAAAAAAAAAAGTAATCTCGCCCTTTATCTCAATTACTGACAAGGTAATGTACAATTCGACCTGAGCTGCCCGATACAACCGACAAAAAAAAAAAAGAAAACTCAACTTATCTGTGCTATATTTGATGCCAGGGAAGAGATGACAACTCTTTCCACACAACAGTCTCTTTGAAAATGAAGAATCTTCTAGGGTGTCAGGTCACTGTTCATCTTCTGTGTCAGCACCTCAGCACGCACGGCATACATAAAAAATAAATAAAAAGAAAAGTTTGTTTAAATTGCAAAATAACAGCAATAATAAGAATGATGTAGATTATGCCGTAAATACTTGTTACAATGATACAAAATGATACTAGGTACTCCAATAATCTAATTAGTTTAATACTTGACACAATAGTAACTCAGATCAGTACTCCACAATATACGATATGTCCTTGCAATGTCACATAATACAATTAGCTGGATACTTGAAAATATATAGATCTGGTAGTCCAATCATTTAAGAAGTCCACAAAAAATGACGAGAAGGTACTCACATACTCCAAATAGTTCGATACTTGACAATATAATCATCCACAATATACGGTGTGTCAAAATACATAAGTGACGAAGTCTCTCGAAAACGGCGATAACTCTTGAAAATGGCGATAACTCTTGAAAATGGCGATAACTCTTGAAAATGGCAATGTCTCTCGAAAATGGCGATATCTCTCGAAAATGGCGAAGTCTCTCGAAAATGGTGAAGTCTCTCGAAAATGGTGAAGTCTCTCGAAAATGGTGATGTCTCTCGAAAATGGCAATGTCTCTCGAAAATGGCGATAACTCTTGAAAATGGCGATAACTCTTGAAAATGACGATAACTCTTGAAAATGGCGATAGCTCTTGAAAATGGCGATAGCTCTTTAAAATGGCGATAACTTTTGAAAATTACGATAACTCTTGAAAATGACGATAACTCTTGAAAATGGCGATAACTCTTGAAAATGGCGATAACTCTTGAAAATGGCGATAACTCTTGAAAATGGCGATAACTCTTGAAAATGGCGATAACTCTCGAAAATGGCGATAACTCTCGAAAATGGCGATAACTCTCGAAAATGGCGATAACTCTCGAAAATGGCGATGTCTCTCGAAAATGGCGATGTCTCTCGAAAATGGCGATGTCTCTCGAAATTGGCAATGTCTCTCGAAGTGGTGAAGTCTCTTAAAAATGGCGATATGTTCAACTTGTTTCTTGTGATGAGCTCATTAAACATATATATAACAACATATACGTTGTCAATGTTGACGCAAATAATACTCAAGTAAAAAAAAAAATTTCATTCAGGTTTATTATGAGGAAAAACTTTCGTGTGTTGATGTGCTGGGGTCACGATGAACTTGGGTCAGCCCGTGAACCAATTCAAAATTTCGGAGCTATGTGACGTTACGTGTCTAGACTTTTAGACTGGCTTTTCTTTATAACGTGTTGATTGAAACATAGTAGAAGAATATCTCAGGCTTGAATTGGACCGTTAGTTAAGTCCCTTTTTATAACTTACTCTTGTAGAGAGAAATACAAACTTGATTGACTTGACGCTTTTACTGACGAAAAAAAAAAGTATCTCCGTGTTCACGTGTGCTTCCAAATGTAAATAGTGTTCCTCAGTGTCTCACTCTCCTGGCCTAACGAGGCGCAAAATTTCAACGATTATTAGATGAAAAACATAAACTGCTTTGAATCCGTCTTTAAGTGCAATGATTACTGTCCATGACCGGACGAATCTCAAAATATCGATATTCTTTTCTCTGCTTGTGCTGCTTATGTCAGTATTCTTTTCTCTGCTTGTGCTGCTTATACTTTATTTCTTGTTAGTAACTTTAACGTACAACAGGTACAACAGACCTGGCCGGACGAAGCCCTCAGATGTCAGGGTTCAATTATTTATATTTATGTTTGTTTACTCTTGGCTCTCTCTTGGTTAGATGTGGCTCACTAGGGGTATGATGATTATTCTCTTCTTAATTTATTTATACTTGCTACTCAAATATTTGTTATACAAAACACTTAATAAATATATTCCAACTCGAGTTCGAATAAATCCAAATCCAAATACTTTATTAAACTATTAGGCACATAATATAATATGAATACACAAGACCAGTCCAGGAAGCACACGTCCAACCTTCCTGGACCGGGAGCAAAACCTTACTGACTAAAACATCCACAAGCACATTCAACTAAGACCAAAACGTTCAGTCATAACCCGTGCAAACGACTATTTACATTCACAACAAGCTATCATACTAAAATAGCACACTAACAATCATTCTCGCCATACCTCACCGTGACAGTTAATAGTGTAAAAACATTTCTGCGATGTAGAAGATAAATAAAATCGGAAGTAAAATGTTGTTTATAACTTTATTAATTATCTTAAATTAAGTCCAACTTATAATGCATACTAAATATATTTTCTCTCTTTAAAAAGTAATAAACATTGTTTGTGTGTAAAAATAGTACTTTGTATAACATAAGTTACATAATTTTAACAATTAAAATATGAAAATAAAATTTACAACCGTTTGCATATTGTGTTAAATATAATGTAAATGATCGTCTCCCCTATGTAGAGCACACAGGAATTTGTTACTAAGATAATCGATACTTTGGCTTGACATACAAAAATAAACATGTTTTATAATATATTATATAACATTAATAATAGTCTTAAATTAGGTTTACTTAGTAATAGGGTTTTTCTCTTTAAAAAAAACTGTTTGCATAAGTGTTTTTTTTTTTAATTAGATTTTGAGCTTTTAGAAAAGAAAAAAGTAGCCTTTGCATCAGAACTTAGGCTAAATTATTGTGATGTCTGATTTTCATTTTCTCTTCTACTTTCTGAGATCTAAACGGGACGGACGGACAGACAGACAGACAGGCCACACAAAACTTATAGCGTCTTTTCCCCTTTCGGGGGCCGCTGAAAATTGAAATATTGTGTCAAGAATACAAACTCTCTTGTACAAAACTTTCAAAACAAATGCACTGCGTGCGTGGAAAATTCACCATAATAATAAGTCTCGTTTGGGAATAATAGTACGTACGCTATGATAAGTAGGCCTTATAAAAAATAATACGTTTCACTGTCTGAATCTACGAATACCAAGAAGACGGGAAAGTTGAGCAGGGATAAACAAAAGCTGAAATCTACCTGGATTTGCGACTTTTTTTAAAAATTCGGTGCGAAACATAGATCTCATAGGTGGTCAACCCGGTTGATATAAGCTTAGCTTGTTTTTACTCACTGTCTGTCAGTCTGATAAAACGTTTTTAGCCTAAATGTTATTTCTCCCAGCCACAACCCAATCTCGGATCAATATTAAATTTTGCACAATATTTTTTTACCTGACAAATCCAGAATCAATAACACAAAAAGTAACAATTAGCTAATTAACTATTGGTAAAAAAAATTTGTTTTGTATTTAACAAGGGAAAGAAATTGTACTTTATTGATGTGGTGGCATACGTTGAATTAGCTCCCTTTAAAGTTTGTAGAGAAAATTTGGTCTCTGTTTTAAAGTTTGAAACGAACAATAGATTACTATAAAACCTTCTGTTTTCATAAGCACTTCGCTGGAATAGTAGTTAGAGTGTTGGCCTAGGGACGTATCGAGCTGGAATTTAGGTCATTCAATCTTTTTGTAAGTCATGCATATAAAAAGCGATCATGGTAACATTAACACAGATACCCTTTTCTTTCTCTTTCCTCCTTTCCCAACTGGTCCAGTCAAGTCATAAAATGTTGACATTTTGCACAATTATTTCTTGTACCTGACAAAACAAGAATCAATTTTTGAAAGATTTAACTAAAAATTTAATTGACTATTGGTAATTAATTATTTTTTGTTTGCTATCGAATAAGATCTAGACTACCAATAATAAATGTGTGCTATTAGAACTATTTTTTACAAAGCTTATGAAGTTATAGGTGTGCGCGTGACGTGTGCTTGTAAAACATAAATGCAGCTCCGTATGTACGGCAAGTGCCCGTCAGCCCAGGGCCTTACCCACTTCCTAAAATCCGACTCTGTAAAGACCTGCAATATGATCTTTTCATTGTTCTCTGTTCTTTCTTTAACCAGGGTACGGGAGACAAACCAGATCTTGATAACCATGGTCAACAACTGAATCCTAACAACGAGAAATTCCAAGAAAAAAAATGGTATGGTCAACTTTTTATCTCGTTGTGAGGTGTTTGTGAGACTCTGGAGTGTTTGTTGCTTCATTAAATTAACCGCAATTGTTTTCTTTAAGGGTCTTCTAAAATAGTTTGAATTCAGAATTGATCAGTGATGTCCTACAACGTTCAATTTGTTGTTCTTTTTTTTTATTATAAAGCTTCTATCAACTCACTCTGTATGTCTGTCTGTATGTTTGTCCGTCTGGCCAAAAGTTTGTTCACGCTAGTTCTCCACACCCAATCTCGGATCAAGCTGAAATATGGCACAACTATTCCTTTTACCTAACAACACAAGAATCAATTTAAAAAAAAAACCAATAATTAATTAACTATAGGTAATAAATTATTTTGTTTGATATCTCAAACAATGAAAAAAAATAGTGCTTGACTGAAATGGTGGTTTTAAGCTAAATTAGTCCCCCTTATATATTTTGTTTGAGGCTTCTTACAAATTTAATTACATGAATTATCCAAACTAATTGATACATTTAATATAAGCTTTGTTGTTGTTGTTGTTATTTTTATTTTGCTTGTGTCTATTTTCTCCAAAATCAATACATATTTTCGTTATGTTTTAATCATACTATGCCTCTGAAATCTAGTTGAAGCTCTACATTTAGCTGTAAGAATCAAGCGAAGTTTGAAATACTTTACTTATTATTCAAAGTAAACAAAATAGGATATGAAAATAGCTAAACTCGTCGGAGCCCAACTGGTCACTGGGATCGGTCATTCGCATACATTATTTAAATCCCTATGCAGTGTGAGATTATATATGGCATGGGAGATGAAGAATCAACATGAACAAAATCTTGTTTCATAAAAAGTGTATATGTATGTGCATACAAGGTGGATGATTTAAAAAATAAACGCACACTGTTTCTTTAGTCAATTAGAAGCTGTTTAGAAAAAAACAAACATACTTGTCAATTTTTTTTAATTGTACTTATTTGAAAATATCAAAACTGAAGTAGAAATAGTTTATTTTCTCTGCCCTTGGGATCCCTGGTGATACTGTACTATGAGAAAAGGACTATTAAATTAAATTTTACTTTTAATGCATATTTCATTTCAAAAAGCAAAAGAGTTAAATTTTCAAAAGATCAACACTAGCTGTTACCGTCAAAAGGAAAGACGAGGTCTGGCATCGTCGGGGAAAGTATAAATTACATCTAACACTGCTACCCTCTGCTACCCTCTGCTACCTCACCTTTCCCCCCCCCCCCCAGTTATTCTTTTAAAAAAAAAGACAAACTTGTTCAGACACTTAGCATGTGTTTTGTTTGGACTGCCCGTGTGCAAACTTGATTACACATTTAAAGTACCAGGGAGAGAGGGGAAGAAAAGTATCCTCAAAAAATGTTTCAGAATGCTTCTACTCTAGTGACCAACAATGCTGAATTCAGTAAAGGCTTCTTTATAAATTTTAGTACTCCTAGATATGTTGACTTCAGTTCTTCTAGATATATTAATTAATTTCAGTTATCCTATATTTGTTGACCTAAGTTCTCCTAGATTTGTTGA
>JADKLZ010003886.1:19379606-19391064 GCA_021533235.1 Biomphalaria straminea
AACCTTTTAACACATACACATATTTTTAGTAATAAACAAGTTATGATAAATTGATCCCTAGATGCAGAGGAGAAAACTAGTCAACTCCAGACTGAACTAAACTTGGACCCAGATATTGAAACAGAAGGAGATGAAGAAGAAGGAGAAGTTGGTGCAGAGAATTCCGATGATTGTATTCTTGTTGAAAGGCCAGTATCAGATGAAGCCAATACTATTGAGTTGTCAGAGGAAACTTCTTCACAAGAGTCTGAAGATGAAACTACAGATCACTCAGAGGGGGAACTGACTAGTAGTGAAGATGACAGTCCATTAGATGTGACTCCCAACCTAGAATTCAATCTGGCTGGAGGAATGAGTGCCTTACTTTCATCTAAAAGTAAGTTGCAATAAGCATTAATAAAATGTTTTAGATAGCAGACAAGATCTATGGTAGTCTATATTAAATACAAGACTTAACAGTCTAGATCAGATCTAGGTTGATCATAGAAATAGATCTAGATAGCACCACTTCAGAACCTTGTGCCACAGACTATTTTCCTTTTCAATGTAAAAGTCTAGAGGCAGGTTTCTTGGACACCAGTGTAAGTCGGGATAATATGTCTTATATCTTGGCTAAAACTACTGTTTTAAACCATTTTTCAACAAGCAAAGTTCTGTGCTACTGAACCTAGAATTAGGTTGTCATTTTAGATGTAATTAAGATGTTAATGCTAAAAAAATTTTTTACAGATTTGCTTTACATATATTGTGTTTCCATAATAGATTTTAAAAACTTTTGATCCACTTATAAATGGCTTTAATTTGTGAATGTTTGATAGGTCCAAGCAGTGAAGAATGGAAAATAGATGAGCAAGACCGTTTCAAAACGAACAGCCTCATGAGTCGTTATTTCAGTCCACTTAAAGTACAGTGTCGAAATTGCAAAGTAGAAGGTCATTTATCACGTGATTGTCCTAAACCCATGGTGTGCTACTTTTTAAAATGTTACTGTTCAAAGATATTTTTTTAAGACATTTAGTTTTTCTGTTTTAAAAAGTCAAATGTAAACATGAACTAAAATTGTATCTGATCTAACTAGAAAAAGAAATGTGTGTTTTGTGCTGAAGAAGGTCATACTAGCGTTGCATGTCCGGACGCTATATGCTACAACTGCGATACACCTGGTCACAGAAACAACGAGTGCTCGGAACCAAAAAGAAACTGGCATGGCTTATGTAATCGTTGCTGTGTGGCTGGCCACAGGGAAGAGGTTTGTGAGGCTGTGTTGACTTTTAGTCTATCTACATATCTATCAATGTATGTTTCACATTTTTACTAATGGTAAAATGGAACATTAAATATCGGTTTGTGAGGTCAAGTACTTGACTGCTGAATTGAACTTTGATTAATAGTAATTTTTTTTCACTTAATTCTTTCATGCCACCTTGTATTTGTTTTAAGGCAATATATTCTTTATTATGTCTTGAATCCCTCCCATTTTTTTCTTACTTATAATTTTAATGGATCCTTTTTCTATTACTTATAACAATGTAATACTATAAAGTTTAACGCTAGTCCATACATTCCTTTGGCCAGCTAATTCTAGTATCACAATGAATTGGACAAATCTTTAGATTCTATATTGCATCACTCTCTCCTCCCTTCACAAATCTCCTCAGTAACAAATAGGGCCTATCGAAATATTTTATTGGCTCAATGATATTTTTTGGTCTGGGACTTTTTTCATATTTCATATTGCATACTGCAAATGCTCACATAAAAATTTAGCTGTGCCCCCCCCCCCCACACACACACACACCTTTTTTTTTTCACTTTCAATAAAAGTACCTGCATTTCAACATTTTGCCCATCTTATTCTAGTATATGTTGCGTTGAATTGGAAAGCCCTCCCAAACACACTCACTTGTGAACTCTATATTACTTTCCCCTCCTCCTTTTTTTTTTTTTTTTTTTTTTGTCTTGACCCTCAAAACATTTGAATTATAGTATCTGTTATGTCTAATTGGCATGGCCCACTTTGTAACGCTACTCCTCCCAAAAACATATTCTTTGCCAGAGAATTCAGTTACCAAAACCACATATTTTACACACACACACACACACACTACGCCTTAGAAAATGGAAAATTCCCTTTCAACTTTTATGTAGATGGAATAGTCAAAATTAAATTGTGCAAAAAAAAAACTATTTAAAAAATATTTTTAAACTTTTCATGTAAATAGGGACTTGAATTCTGACCCTAAGATTTATAGTCTGATGCACTACCAACTGAGCTAACTGAACATTATTAATATCAGAGGAAATTACCACAAAATGTATAGTGCTTACAAACTATAATATATAATTTTGTACTTTTCAATATCTTGGATTTAAAAAAAAGTGTTAAAAAAAATTAAATACCCACACGCACACTCGCTTACAAGAACAGCTCTATAAAAACAAAAGTTTTGATCTAGATTAATATGCATCATATTTACTGTGAGAATTTGTTTTTTTTAGTTTTAAATCTATATTACATGTCCATCTAGATCTATATTTTTATTAAAAATTACAGACATTACTTTAAACAGAAAATGGCCATAATAATATAGTACTTCAGATGCTAAGGTTTTCTTTTCTAGATTTATATGGTTAAAAAAAAAACTGTAAATGTGTAGAAGCTAACTTTGGCCTATAATCTGGTGTGAAGAGGAAGTTGAAGTTTTTTAGCTATTATAAAAAGGATGTGCTAATTTTGTACTATTTTGTTTTTTAAAAACACTATGGGTAAAAGTTGTGAATAGTGGATCATATATGGTAAATTTAATTGATACAGTTTTGGTCTTACTTGTCCTAGATCCAAGTGTAAAAAAAATTTGTGATGGGGGGGGGGTTTATCATCCACTTCAAGGGGGAGAATTAGTGATGAGTACATATATAACAGATTGTCAGACATGTCATAAATGTCAAACTTATCCCAAGCTTTTGTGTGTTTTTGTGTTTGAACAATAACATTAAAATATCTGATCTGTAATTTTTTGTAGATGTGTCCAGATAGATGGAGACAATATCATATATCGGTAAATAAAGACTTTTTACATTACTTTTTTTTTTTTTTTAATGTATTTAAATAGGTATAACACATTGTGAAAGTAGTCATGCAAGACCAAGCAGCAGTGACTTGACATATTAGTTTCAGGATTGAATATTGTGAGTCCTAGCCCAAACCTCCTGCAGGAGATGGCAATGTTCTGGCTCCCAGTCTGGAGCACATACCACATGACCAATTTTATAATAAAACATTCAAACTTTTTTAATAAGGAGATGAGACACAAATTTGTTGAAACCCATTTTCAGTCAAATTGTGCATAAGAAATGTTAACTTTTAAGTCATATACACATCTCCCTTTGTGATCCAGATAGATATTCCATTCATTACTTCCATTCAACTTTAACTAGGTCCAATTAGTAACAATTGTTAGAACTTGCTTAATCTTTACCTTTCAACTAAAGCTTTTCTCCAAATAATAAATGCCAGTATGAGTTGCTCTATTATTGTGTACCAGCAGTATTTGGTTCATGGCATTGTTTTTATGAGTTTTATTTTTAAAAGAGAAGACTTTTGTTAAGAAAAATAAATTGTAAAGAATATTTTATTGAAGAATTCTAACTAGAAAATCAAGTGAGATTACCTCTCTTAAACATATTACAGAAATTGATACTTTTGAGCAAGATTCAGTGACCTTTCAACTTAAGCATCTTGCAATGATAGCTTGAACAAAATGTCATTTGAAATAATCTAAATATTCATGTTCTATAAATTAATTCACCTTAATCTATTATTAAGGAAACAAATTTGTTGTTTTTTTTTTATGGTGGATCAAAGTTATTTTTGCATTTGACTTTGATAAAATGGAAGTTTGATTGTATTTTGTAGATGTGTTAACATATAATTATAGCTAATCAAAACACATTACTACTTTCTATTTTATTTCTATATTTCACAGACTGATCCTGATTGTTTTAATACTCAGCGTAAAGATGCAACCAACGATCGTGTTTACTGTTATAACTGTGGTTCACAAGGGCATTTTGGTCATGTAAGTTTTGTTGTGGTTGTCATTGCAACTTTAAAATTGAATAATAGTGTTAAAATGCAACTTAAGATGTAAGCTGTAAATTATTTTGTCGAAACTAGTCTTCTAATTTTCTTATTCATTTCATTGTCCAGGATTGTCGGGCAGCAAGGTTTAATAGATTTGTACCAGCCAGCTATCCATTAATAGCTCATTATGACACAAGTAAAAAAAGGTTAAAAAGTAATGACACTGCAGCAAGGCATAAAAAACATTCAGCTCGTGGAAAGCAAGGGCGATCAGAATGTAAGTTTCTATTTATTTTCTTGGTTTAACATTTCCTTTCTGACTGGAAATTTACATGCTGATGAAATTCATGTTTTTGCCCCAATGTGCACAAATGTTAGAGAATAGTTTCATATCACAATCTAATAATTATTCTTTCACTTTTTATATGGGCATGGGTTAAATATAAATTTAAAAAAATGATTTATACGAAAGGCAGTACTAATGTTTTGAAACATTTGACTGAATGTTAGTTATGTCAGGTATGCCTTGTTTCTTTTAATGCTCAACAGCGGATATGTTAACCTTGATTGACTTTGAAGTGTCTGGGTTTCTGTTTTACTTTTTCACCACAATTCAGATTTTTTTTTTTTTTTCCATCTCTCATAGTCTTCATATACACATTTCTTCTTTAGTAACCTGACTCTTCAAACATGGTGCATTGTATGCTAATGATATAATAAAAATGTCTTTGTTTCTTAACACTGTTATTTATGTACATCTGTGTCATTTCACAAATTTGTAGGTCTGTGAATATAAATTTTTAAAAAACTATTTTCAGCTGAGAAAGATTTGCATAAGAAAAAGAAAAGGTCTAAAGCTGGCAAAAATGATGAATTGAAAGAAACTTCCAATGAGTTTGTTGCACCTGGCAGCTTATTCAAGAAAAAGTCAAAGTCACATTCAAGTCCTAAGTCTCCCAAAAACTTTTCTAAGGGAGATCATCAGAAACAAGTCTCTCCTGCCTCTGGGAAGTCCAGGAAGCGACAGCATGAACTTTATGAGCCTAAAGATGAGACAGAAGATTTACAAGACGACTTTGAAAGTCACCAGGTGAACCACAATGAGTGGTGGAACTCAGACAGCAAACAGCCTCCCAAAAAAATGAGAAAATTTGGTAGAAATCAAGGGGACCAATATTATGAAGGTATTTTTTTTTTAGGTTGTAAACAAAGAAGCAGCTATTTTGTAATGACATATTTATGTAACATATAGTGTTGTAACCTTTATATGTGTAATGTTGTGTAGCTAATGGACAACATTCCAAAATAAATAGAAAAAATGTCTTCAACTCCCTAATAATGTAACTGATTAGTCCCTTCTAACTATGGTACATGCATATGTTTAAAACAGTTGGCACATATTTCTTGGTAAGTAGTACTCTACTGACTAAATGTCATGTGGGAAGAGCATGCAATACTCTACATAATTCACTTAGTATTAATAAAGGCGCTACTTAGAGCTAACCCTGTAAAGAATCAAGCCAGATAGCAATAACATTTGAATTTGTTAAGTGTTTTCATTTGTTCTTATAAATTACAAATGTTCCTTCAAAGAAGGAATATTTCTTAATGTTAAATATTATTAACAATTTAGTATTCTGATTATTTATTTTTTTCATTTCTGAAGAGCGCTGGGATGGCAGAAGAAACAGAGCAGATCTTGAGGAAAGTAGATCACAAGGAAATCATGAGCAGGGGAAGTTCTGGGATAGGAACTACAGAGAAATGAATCATTATGGACCCAGGCCTCCAGCTAATGCTCAATACATGAGAGGTAATATAGGGAGAAATTTGATGGAAGAGCGTTTTCATCAGAGCTATCCAGGTTCTCAAAACCAAGGATTTCAACAGAGCAACCAGCCCAACAGAGACTACAGGCAGGGCAACCAGCCCAACAGAGACTTTAGGCAGGGCAACCAGCCCAACAGAGACTTTAGGCAGGGCAACCAGCCCAACAGAGACTTTAGACAGGGCAACCAGCCCAACAGAGGTGGCATGAAACATTCACAGTCATGGCCTGTTATCCAGTCCAAGAAAAACACTGGAGGATTCCAGTTTCAGAATGACCAGTTTGCAATGTTGAAAAGTAATTGTGATAGGAATCAATATCAGAAAAATTGGTGACATGTTCACATTTAGTTTTGTGAAGAGCTCTGTATATTTGTACTAAATGTTAAGTTGTAAATATTTAATTTATGACTTATATAGGGAATTTTTCACAAACATAGATTGTTTATAATGAAAACAATATGAAAGATAAATTGTATAAAAATTATGATTAGTTTAGATTTTATTTTAATTTGCATATATTGAATGATTTGTTTGTGGGGCAGTCATAACTTGTAGGAACATTTGAATGTAATAGCAGCAAATGTAAAGATGCTGTTTTCAAATCTCATCAGTAAGTTTCACTTTCTGAAGCCTGTCAGTTTCGCTTTGATGTGTTTAGAAGTCATTTATTTTGTGTTACACAGAACAAATCTCTAGTAAATCTGACAAGGCTGAACATTGTCTTTGGAACTGTACCCACAAATGAATGATATTGTAGGAATACTCTATTTGCTTTTACTTTTCTTTTTCAATAACAGTGAGTCAGTGAGGGTTTTTAGGGATTTTTCATCTTTGAAAAGGCTGATTGACTTGAAGTCAGTATTTTTTGCCAATCAAAGATTTTGAACATTTAAGTTTTGGCCTTTTTATTATTAGTCACAATAAAATTATTTTCTTCCTTTTCGTTTCTCTATATTAATAATTTAAATAATGAGACAAACTTTTTTATTGGCTACAATAATGGGAAAAAAGCCTCTTAGTTTAATGTAGTCTGTCACTTTTAGATCTAAAAAAAAAACTAAATGAGCTATTGAAATTTCTCTATCTTTGTGGCTTCAAAGCTACTACTTTACAAAGCAAACTGTTTTATTTTTTAAATAAATTATGCAAACTGTTTTTTTTTCCATAAAAGTACACTTCTTTTAAAACACTAAACTGTAGGGGAGAATATATTAACAAAGAAATAGTATTGTCTATTTTTATGTAACATTTAGACATACTCTCAAAACATTATAAAAAGATATTTTTTTATGTATTACTAAATTGTGTCTTCTTGTGTATCAACTACTATCACTTAATAGAAAAAAAAATATCTTTATTTTTATTTTTTTTTATAATGGCGCACATTTTATGTTCATATCTTTGCCCATTTTTTAAAGTGACATTTAATGCTGCAATAATATGCAAATTATGAACCAATTAGTCAATCATAAATGTCGGGTTCTTAACATCTTCTTTAATTATAATTGACGTCACACTATCCTGATTTTCATTTCTTTAATTTTTCAGTCTTCTGTATATCTGTTATTTTATTATAGATGATTACATAGTATCATTTGTATTCAACTGTAAAAAAAACAAAACAATAACATAAACAATTAACACAAACTAACCAAAGAAAAGAAAGAAAAGCATGTTAACATGAATACTTATTTATATACTTCAGATATTTACATAATTACATACTGGTACACAAAATATTATACTTAGCCTATACATAAAAGTGGTCAATGGTAAATCTGCTTTCATCTGCAATAAAGATACGAGGCAATCCTGTTGATTGAAGCTTTAGGATCCATTTTTCTCCATTGTTCATGAAATAGCAATGGCTCTTGCTGTACCCAGACTCAATGGAGTTGGTAAAACCAATGCTGGGTGCCTTTTATAGAATGCATAGAGCCATTATTTTGTCGGTGTCCTAAGATGGCTTTGAGCTGTAGGGTTTCCAGAAACAATTAATGGCCAAGGCCATCTTTTGAATTTGTTTTATCAAACTCATAGCTAGATGAATAAATCGCCATTTTTTCCATTTCTCTTCCTCGTCATAAGTTAAAAAGTTTCGTGAAATGATGGGATGCTTATGAAATTTTGCTGCTGCTATGTTGAAGTTCATAGATGCTTGTCTTAAAACAACATTTATCATTTCTACTTGCTGGTATAGTAATACTTTACTGGCACAAAGACTTAGACTAAATAACTAATTAAAAAGCATCGTAAATCACTCAAATACAGCTACCATCTCTTGAAGAACCTTTTCAAGAAAGATGCCTTTCCAAAACACGATTCTTAAAGACAACCTGCACCCATTAAACCACTGTTACATAAGATCTGAACGAAGTGGTCCTCTTCTTTCCATTAGGACTAAAACAGAAAGATTTTTAAAACCCCTTTATCCCACTTTCGGTCAGAGTTTTACAAGATCAGCTGTCATCATTGAGAAGTACATAGAAGTCAAATTCATAAGCGCTGGTTGCAAATGTGTATCGTGTGAACGTTGTTTGAATATTTCAGCTATATTGTTTTTGTACAGTAGTTAGGTTGAGGTTGTTAATTGTAGTTAAACTGAATTTCCATTTGATTGGATCAATAAAAATTATCTTATCTTATCCACCACTCTTTTTAGACCCAAACATCTTTTTTTTTTATTCAAGATGAAGCCATAGAGCAATCTACGTAATGGGATATAGCTGGAAATAATTTATAATGAAAAACATTAGTCACATCATTTGGAATTATCTAGGTTAGATTTACATTATATGAAAATGGCCAAAGAAAGAAGGACAAATCCTTTCAATGGAGGATAATAAAAACAAAATATTTTTTTAAGACAAATTATGCTTTGAAATAAAAAACTAGGCCAAAAATTTAATTGATTAAAAATGCAACTAAACAATGCATTGTAAAAAAAAATACTTTTTTTGGGCAGGATGAGACATGCTCTCAAAAAGGAGGAAGTATCATTTTACCGTACGTCTGGTACCGGTAACCATAAATTCTATGGTATGTAATTTTCTCTAACTTTTTTTTTATTTAAATATACTAACATATACTGAATATTTCAATTCAGATCATCTAAATTGCTATGTATTCAACTAAAAGGGCAGGTATAATAAATAACATATGGTGTTGTGTAATAACTTTCTTTAAAAAGGTAAAACCTGGGTGAGCAGCTCCAACATATTTAGTTCAATGCCTGGGAGATGGCAATGAAATGACATAGTTTCAAATCTATTTATAAATTTAAATAATGTGTCTCATGCATGTGATGGGTCATCATCATAAAAAAAAAACCTAAACCTTGACCTATGCTGCTTTCCTGGAACTTAAAAATGATGCACAATTCCACACCCTTCAACTTTAATTAATATATGAAAGGAAAACTTGTTTATTAGAAGCATAGAAAAAAATGGAGCATCCATTATTTACATTACAGTACTGGTAGTTTCGCAAAAAAAAAAAAAGTACAATTAACTTTCAACAAGTTGGGTAATAATGCCTATTCAGTAATAGTGACTACAGTAGTCAAGATATTACTTTTATCAATCAAAACGATTCCATGGGATTCCTTGTAATCTTAGATCTATAGAGTTAAAGCTTTTTTACTTCAATTATAGGCCTAGTAACCAAAATGTAGACTGCCCTATAAAAATACACATTAATTCCGTGTCTCACCTGTAAATAGTAGGAACTCACCAGGACTCCAATGTTGACATAAGATCTCTTGGTCTACAAGTAGAAAATCATGCAATGCTCATAAACAGAAAGGTGATAAGTTTATTTTGGTGTAAGTGCAGGCAATCCAGCTTTAACATTTTATAAGCAGGGAATTAGGATTACAGTAAGTGGTACCTTTAAGTTCATATATTCTGACAGTACAGGTATTTCTGAAAATGTCGAAATAGTCAATTTCCCTGCATTACTCAAGGCCTGCTTGTCAATATAATTAACACAAATTCTTTTTGTAATCTTGTTTCTAATATCTTACTGTCATTATTTTTCCATACAACTTAACTGCTCTCAAATTGACAAACAGAAAAAGTAGGCTATTTCACAAAATTTAAATCAAAGTGGATAAATATTAATAAACTTTATTGAGATTTTGTTTTGACTGGAAATAACATAAACTAGTTGGCCGGCGGCATAGCATACGCCGCTATTTTGCAGGGAAGGTCTTAGGCACTGCAACATGTGCGATAGCAGTGGGTCCCGCAGTTTCTTTGGCTAAATTTTAGGTGTATAAATTATTAAATTAAACCATTCTATAACATTTAACAGATTTCCCTCGGCCTCTTGATTTACCAGGAACCCTGGAAATCTCCTGAAATGTTATTAAATATAGGACTAAGAAAAAGTCCTGGAAATCTCCGGAAATTATTAAAATCTTTTGTACAGTAAAAGTAAAGTAAAAAAAAAATATCCGGAAATATATATAGATAAATATCCGGAAATGGAAGTGAGATTAAAAGGAGCAAGTCAGTGAAATTATTATTTTAACGTAATTTGTGATATTGTAATAACTTCAGGGAAGGCAACTCAACGAGGACAACGATGTTTATTTACATGACATAAAAGGTACATAAAACAACAACTTCATTTAGCACTGTTTCTCCATCTTGGCTCTCCACTTGGGCGGAAGTCGTTATTCTCACAATGTCAATATCCTGTTCTAGTCCGTTCACTAGAGGTGCGCACCTGTGCACTAGCCTGAATGATGGTGCGCAAGTCAGAGTCATTACATTGCCCCCGTCTTAACACTTTTCTTCTCGAAAAGAAACACTTCAGATGAGTGTCGATCAGTGGGAGCCACAGGCTGCAGGTAGGGTGTTCCCCATAAAGCCATCCGAATTGTTCTCCTCCAGTGCCGCTTTCTCTTTCTCCAGTTGACCAGGCTGTTGTTGAGACGATGACGTGGCCGTTTGACACACAAAGAGATAGTGTCGAGCACTGTTTTCGTCAGCACAGCCGTTGATCGGACACGCTGTTTCAGCAGACCTGCCCGACAGACGCCTCTCATGGAAGCTGCAGGTTCACATGCAACCACGTTGCAAACAAAGTCCGATATGCCGCATTCATCCACAGCTAACAGTCTAACATCCAGGAGATAGGTCTCCTCAAGTTCAAATGGAAGATGTTTTCCTCTTGACAGCTCAGACGTAGAGTGGGTTGATTGACATTCATCCATGCCAATGTCGATAATGATGGCAGAAGTACACATGCCTTGTTGATGGTTTTCTTGGCATCCACATTCCCAGTGTGATGCGCTGCACGTACAGTTCATGCTCAAGTTCTGGATGCAGTTGTCGAGCTTCACATTTCCCTCGTGAGCACCGACAGATAGGCAGAGGTCTTTAAGGTCTATAGCAATAGGCTTAGACGCAGACCCAACGTTGTCTTGATCTGTCCGGCTCATTGAGGTACTCGTTGCAGTTAAATCAGTGTAAGCTGGTCAGGTGGCACTAGGCTTATTTCAGCTTAACATGTAAATTAATACCAGCAGCCAGATGG
>JADKLZ010003886.1:19429362-19470750 GCA_021533235.1 Biomphalaria straminea
ATTTATTTTCTACAATCAATTTATTTTCTACAATCAATTTATTTTCTGTGATGTTAAATTTTACTGTAAGGTTTTCCTTTAGGCCCTATATATTATGTCAATAGAATTAAGCAATGAAATTAGCTTTCTTTCTAAAGGTTTTAAGACTAGGAAAAAACTGCATACATCCATACATTTCTCTCCAAGTAAACAAACTTAGTGTCATCATCTGTTGACCTATAGACAATGTCAATATGTCTTAACAATTTGGTAAATCCATTCTGGCTTAAGAATGGTCAATGTCTATCAATACATTGTCATGGGTTAAACTAATAAGAAGTTAAGGTTGTTGAGTCTCTTGAGCTCTCCCTTAAAAATACCACTGGTCAGTGTATGTTTGGCTTGTAGTCCAGCCTCCTAATTGAGACTTAACTCAAAGTAAACAAACTTATTACCCGGCCAATAGTATAAAAGGTGTGGCTTGTGGTCCTTTGATCCTTTGATTGACAACCTATCTCATAATAAACAAACCCAAACCAGATTAACCTTATAGAGAGATGGCTTGTAGTCCCGCCCCTTAATAAAAATTTTTCTCCAAGTAAACAAACTTAGTTCCCTCTTTAGATAGACCTCTAGACAGTGTCAACACGTTGACATCTGGCTTAATGTGGTCAGCTGCCTATCTGTGATCTCAATGTTATGGACTAAACAAACAAAAGGAGGTGGGGGCTGCTCATCTCTAACTCTGCAGATATACCCACACATCTAGACAGATTATCAGTGTGACGTAGTTAATGAATATTACATGTTTACTAGAACACTCAAAGGTCAAAACAAGCTTTTAAAATGTGCCAGAAATCACTGCTATGTATGTAATGCGAATTTACAATGAACAGTTTTAATTCTATTTAGATTAACAGGCCTTGTCTTCATACTAAATAAGATTTGGTGCATAGTCATTGTTTATTGTTTTAAAAACAAAAAAAATTTTTATTTGAAACAAAAAAAAGTTAATGTATTTCAGAACTGACATTATTTAATCATGTCCACTTTGTGAATATTTGTATATTTTTATGAGGATGGAGATTTAGTTTAAACTTCTTGTTGGACATCGTTTATCAGCGTCGACTACCTTTATATTGTTTGTCTTTCGCCTGTGTTGTTTCAATATTTAAGTGTTACCTCCGTAAGGCGTATCTGGAATAGACTTAGCGTGTAGAGGCGCCTAACAATATTAAAAGAAATACAGGTACTACGCTGTAGTTTTTACTATCCGGTAGTGATATTTGACAGGAGCCGGATAGTGAAAAAGAGCCGAATATTTGTCAGGAGCCGGAGCAACTATCCGGTACACCCCTACTTTTAAATGAATATTTAGTATTTAAGATTTTTTCTAAATATTATTTTAACATTTCAAAATATCCAATTACATCTTCACTATCTCTTGCCATAATTATTAATTAATCAACATTGAATTACACTGTAAGTATTTGAATACTCAGTTTTGTATAATCAGACCTGGTCATTGGAAGAAACAGATATCTGAGACATCTGGCCAACCATGTGGACCCAACTTGTACCAGTGGCAGACTTCTCATTCCAGAAGTTATCCTCACCACAAGTACCTTTACGAAACCAAATCTTCAAACAAAAAAAAAAACATCAGATGTTAATCAGAAAACACATGAGCTTAATTATTATGATATGAATATAACAATTATCAGAATTAAAACTAAATTCTCCATTTCTTACTTGTCCATCTCTGCTAAGAGCCCAAACAGCATTTCTACCAACACTGACTTGAGAAAGGCGAGTATTATCATTGGGATATTCAACAAGTTTCCAACCTGATCCTTTCAGAGCAAATATGTGAAAACTAGAGTGTGGTTATCAATGCTTATTATGGATATTTAACTTTAACAAAATGTATGTGCATAAATAAAGACCATTTTTTTATGTGTTTACTGTAATACAATAGCATAATAGTAAACCATTTCATCCCTGTCAAATAAATTGTCCATATACCTGTCTGTTATTTCCTGTCTCTCAGCTTAATTAATGAGTATTCAAGGTTTATGGATGGTATAAGAGGAGGGCCAAGGAAAAGATCAAAGGATATTAGTATAAGATGATCTAACAGTTCAACAGTCCTCACAACTAGCTATATATCAGCTGTTGGTAAACTAAACAATATCTTCAAGGTTCGTACATTAGATTGTTGGCTGAAGTAATCAGTCTAATTCAAATATCTATGAAGGCTGGAATGTTGGTTTTTTTTGGACTTGCTGGGGGTGATTTCATCCTGATCTAAAAGACATATAACTAAGAAATGTAAAGTAGTTGTGCTGAACTCATGACAACCCTTAACAACCCATGACAAACCTTGAAAAAAAAATTAATTACTTTAAAGGAAGCATTTTTTAATCCCACTTCTGGACCACTATAGGAGAAATAAGAAACACTGGATGAAAAAAAAAATCTCACCATAAATTGTATTGACTGTAATATCTGTTCTGACCATTGCTTGACCCTGCCAGTTGATTGCCCAAATAAGGTATGTAGCACCAACTGAGATGTTGATGAGCCCTTTAGTCTCCTGACTGTCTAGATGCTGCCAACTATCTCCTTCAGGGTTGTACTGGTTCACATTGGTCCTTGTATACACCTAAACAAACACTCCATTCCTTGGTGAATACATTCTAACATGGATATTGGATAACGTCAAGTATTCTAATATACATGAAGAATAGTCAAGTATTAATATTTGAGCAGAGGATAATTTTTTAAATCCCTATCCTTATAATACCTTGATACTTTGAATATAATAACATCTTTGGAAGCATTTTGCAACATCCTATTTATTTTTTAGGTATGTGTATTGTATATTTATGCAACTTTTAATTCTTTGTTTCTACAAATAAAAAAAAATAATCTACTAGAGTCTTTATATTAATCTGAGGGAAAGTTTGGCTTTTTTTAAATTAAAAAAAATAAACTTTCATAAATATTAATTTTCATGCCGAAGTGGATGTGAGAAAGATTGTTACAATGGAGCAGGTTTTACTGAATTTGATCAACGTCTTAAGTGATGGTAGTTTTTGTGTGCCAGTGATTTTCTTCTGTTGTGTGTTTGCAACTAAAATATTATTGTTTTTTATGATTTGATTTAATTTTTAATTTTTTGGCCATCTTAGGTCATGTCATGCCCTTAAATCTTTCAAGGATTAGCTTTCTTTATTCATTATAAACAGACGGATTTTAAAATATAATTTACAATGCAAGTATTAACATTAGATTCTGTAAAATTCAAAAATAAAAATTATAGTTAAGTGTTGGAAAAAAACTTAGGCAGGTTTAACACCAACAAATAAGTTGGGTGTTAGAAGATCACATATTTACAGCAGGTTTAACAACAAAAAATAAGTTGAATGTTAGAAGAACATATATTTACAGCAGGTTTAACACCAACAAATATGTCAGGTGTTAGAAGAACACATATTTACAGTAGGTTTAACAACAACAAATATGTTGAGTATTAGAAGTACACATATTTACAGTTCATGGACTAAAGGTTTGAAACCTGTTTCCCACAGAGCTCAGACAAATTGCTTTACTAGACTGAAGAACATCAGCATGTATAGCACCAACAAATATGTTAGGTGTTAGAAGAACACATATTTACAGTAGGTTTAACAACAACAAATATGTTGAGTATTAGAAGAGCACATATTTACAGTTCATGGACTAAGGGTTTGAAACCTGTTTCCCACAGAGCTCAGACAAATTGCTTTACTAGACTGAAGAACATCAGCAACAAATATGTTGAGAGAAAAAGTTTTTTGTTGACTAGGTTATTGCTCCTAAGAATGTTTTGCTAACCATGCCCATTTATGCATTATCCATTATGTCACATATGGTACAGTCATAGTGACAGTTTGTCTGCAAAAGGCTACTATCTTTCCATTTGGGTAAAAAAAAAAGTTACCTTTCCAACATGAGTAATTGCCCAGACTGAAAGAAATCCTACTGGCTGGCTAGGTAACAGAAATCCACCTACACTGACATCTATAAAACGTTCATTGTTTTTCACTACATCGTCATCAGATATCTATAAATATTCATAAAACCATATTGATTAATACAATTGTGACAAACAAAATCCATTAATAGGTCAACTTGATTGAATGAGTGAATCCTTATTAAAACATTCTATATATACTTATAGTGAGCTCACCAGAAGAGAACTTTGGTAAACTGATAACCCCATATTTTCCCCAGAGAGCCCCTGTGCTCCATGGACTTAACTCTAGTGGTTAGAAACATTTTTCAGGCCTTTTCAATACATGGACTAAAGGTTTGGATCTTGTTTCCTAATGACCTCAGACAAACCACATGTCTAGAACATCAAAATTTACCAGTTCAAAATTTATAAGATTAGTTTGCTATTTGTTTGTTTTATGTCTGTTATTTTCCCATTGTGCTCTGATTATACATTATGATTGTTAACAGAATTACAAACATATTATTATTAAAGGCAAAGTAAAAGCCCATAGTGTTCTCACTAAACTTACTTTGACCCAAACATTTGTTGCTGAGAATCTCCTAAAGCGAATCCATTTTCTCCTTCTCACAAAACTGTTCCAGTGTTTTTCTGGGAAATATTCTCTAGGGAAATCCACTGCATATTGCCAACCCTATAAACAATCATTAAAACAGGTTGGAAAATAATCTTAATATTTTCCATTTCAATATGGACTAAGATCAAAAAGCTACTTGTTCAAGATTAAATTGAATACTTACTTCTCTTCCAATGACCTCTCCACGCAAGTTCTCATCAATACCCCAATCACCTTCCCAAACCCAATATGTTGATGGTAGATGAAAACTTTCCTTGGGTTTGTCTAAAACTCCTGTCTCATCACTCCATGCGTAGCGATCAGTACGCCACATTGCATTTTTAGAAAACGTATTGTTAATAGGATTCCACCTCTAAAAAAAGAAACAATATATTTGCCTATAATTCACTTAGAATATATTTATTGTTATTTAGCACACACAAAAAAAAACAGAATAACAAAAAAAAAGCAACAATAACAAGAAAAATCTTGTAAAAAAAAAAAAGTTTATATAAACAGCTGTACTTTTATTTTTTTTTGAGGGGGTAGAACATTTTTGATCAAAAACAAAATAGATGCTTATTAGTTAAACCACAAATTGCAAAAACAAGTTTTTAGTAATGGGATCTAGGGTTGCAGACCATTTCAAGCTTTAATGATTATTTAAACAGAAGAAAAATCATTTGCTTACAGCTATTAACTTGAACGATGTAAAAAAAAAAAATATCTGACCTGGTTCTCATATGTTGTCTCTGGTACTATAATGGGCTCATCAGAAGATAACACATATACATAGATTCTGTTGTTGTTTCCCAAAGCCCAAGAGCACCAGTGGCTAGCATTAAGTTTCATCACAAGTAATGAGTCATCCCAGGTGTTCTCTAGCTGTTTAAACTTCTTTTTGGATGTGCCTAAAGTGAAGACAGATCCAGAAAAGTTGACAAGCCACAGGAAGGATTCAGGCATTGTGGCTTACTAAAGATTAGTCTTCACAGATTTGTCAACAACTGAAATAAATGAAAATAGTAGTTTACAAGCATTTTTACTTATTCAATAAAAACTGTATCCTACTTCAGATATTAAAATTAAAACCAAAAAGTTTGTATTAACCAGCTCAATAGATAAACAATACTACAATAAACTGATAAATTTTGTTTGAAAAGCTAATACAATGTAAAAATATAAATAGATTTGAATTTCTAAGTCAACCTCTTTTACACAAAAACTGGTAAAAATCAAGAGAAATATTTTTTAACAGATTTTTTTTAAAGAACATTTTTTTATGATTACATCCTGCTCATTCAACATTTACTTGCACACTCTTCCTGTATTATGCCATGATATTTCAGTAGAGGATAACCTAAAACCTTTCAAGCATTGTTACAGTTTCAGGAACTTAACTAGTCATTGGCAGTGCTTCATCAGTATAGAAACGAGATATTTAGTTGATGGTTTTCCAGACATGCCTCTACTTTCTATGATGGACCCTCTGGTTTTCCATGGAGTGGCTAATGGCCCATAAGTTCTTAAAAAATGTTGAAATAATCATCAATTCCTCTTTAAAAAAATTATAAGGACAAAATCACAAATGTCATGAGACTTCTTCCGAAAAAAAAAAACATACAACATAAGAAAGTTCCTAAATGTATCATGAGAAAGTACCTAAATGTGTCTTGTTAATGTATGCATTGAGAAAACAATTTCATTTTCTTTTCTTTTAATACTTTATCACCAAAACATTTAATGCAGACATGGTTTAACATTGTTTACACTGTCAGAGAAAGGCTTATGCTTTTGAGTCTAATTTTTACAAAGCTTATATCAACTCTGTCTGGTAAAAAGTTTGTACACATTTTTTCTCCCATACCCAATCTCGGATCTAGTTGAAATTTTGCAAAATTATTTCTTGTACCTGACAAAACAAGAATCAATAAAGAAAATTAACCAATCAGTTAATTAACTATTAGTAATTAATTATTTTGTTTGGTGTCAAAGAAGGGAAAAAAATGTACTAGACAGATGTTGAATTAGTCCCCTTGAGCCCTAAGTTCAAATTCAAGTCATACAACTTTTTTTTTATAATGTATGCAAAACGGGATCATATGGTAACATTCACAACAATACCCCATTCTTTCGAAGCAAAAATTGCACTAATCAAAAACAATCAGTAAAAAATATTTCTTATCACACAGATTTATTATTGTAAGTCTAGATCTAATACAAATTTAATTAATTTATTAATTTAATGATCAAATTTAATTGATATCATAGCACTTAACATAAGCTGTTGCTTGTTTTTTTTTAAAAGTACTTTTATGTTTTTCTTGTTACATCCTTTATTGTTGTCTTGCCAGCCAATTACTATTAAAACCATGAGGGTCAATTAAGGCTTCATAATGGTTAATTAGTTATTCTTGTTTTCTTTTTCAATTATTTTAACACTCTAGTATTATCTCTGGGGTGTAGTGTGCCACTTGCTATCGTGCAATGCCTCACTTTTGAAGTATGCGCCATAGGTTGGACACCCCATTTACTATTTTGGTTTGGGGGGATAAGGGTATGACTAAGTAACATGCGCTGATAATGTAATGTTACAATAATCATTCATTAATATAAACCTAAGTCTAGTATAGAATCTTGAAACTCTACAAATATATTTATTTTATAGTTAAAATTATTATATTATGAGTCCATCTATGTCTATATACTCTATAAAAAGACTATATATAGATCTAGTATATTGTATGATATATTATCATAATGTCATAATTATGTATGAAATTGTAGGTCTATTTTTATATTATTATTTGAATTATTATATTTAATTATATATAGTCTAATAAATAATATATATATATCTAATTCTATTGATTAATATATTATTATAACTTTTTAATATTTTGATAATCAGAAATTATTATTAGTATTAAATAAATATTAAATTTTAAATTAGATCTAGATCTATGTTACATTAACTTACATAGATTCATACTCATAACTCATACTCATAGATCTAGTTACAATCTAGTAGAATCTAGATCTAATAAAATAATCATCTGCATTGATTATTGACTGTCCCCTGTATGTAGTGATGTAGAGTAGTCACTGAGTAGTGTATTCTGTTTGATCTATCTCAATATTCTCAATCTCAGTATCTGAATATATCATTCTATTTCTATGACTATGTGTATGAAAACGATTCAAAGGATTGGTGATTGATTGATAATGATTATCTGATATCATTATGATTATCATAATCAAATGATTATCAGATATGTCAAATATGTGACATTTCATTAAATAAGATTATATTATTATATTAGATCTATAATTATTGTTAAATTATAACTCACTGGCCTGACTGGGGCTGGGCACTGCCACTGGGTCACCAGCTACTCGGTAAGTCTAAGTCGATATGATGAATTTTATGAATATCATGAATTGATTATTTTTATTTTAAGTTAATAATTTAAGTCATTTTTAATAATTTTTTTATTAATAAATTTAATTATATTATTATTAGATAATTAGTTAATAGTATATTAGTTAATTAGTATTATTACCATAAAATATTAAAAAATTTTATTAAAATGATTAAAAATGGCATAAAAAAAATAATTTAATAATTAGATCTAGATCTATATTATATGCAGGCGGTGTGGGCATAGATAATATCGACACTGAATCAGTCATAATTTAGATCTAGATTTCTAGACTACAGAATAAGATCTAGATCTAGATCTAGACTGTAGATAGATCTATCTAGATTCTAGATCTAGCCTATACACTAGTCATCAAAGTCTAGATTTCTAGTAACTGAAGAACCAAAAGTTATTTTCAGCAGAAGAAAATCACGTGACAGAAACAAAAAAAATACAAAGCTGTCAACTACTGCTTTTTTATTCTTAAGTACAAAAGATATATAGAGATCTATATATACATATTGTGATATGTAGACTATTGATCTAATTATTGAAGTAAACTTTCTGGAATTTTAATAAAATGTGTTTTCGTCATGGTTGTCGAACAGCAATTGCGCAATAATTTAAGTGCGAAATTTCAGCTTGATAGGATAATGAAACGTCAAAATAATTTTTTTTTACTTTGACGAAAACTCAAAGAGAGAGGGGTAAAAGAAAGTTTATAAAGAATGGGAATGTGAGGATGATTGCAACAGTTTACTAATTAGATTTATATTAAAAGATTAGATTTTTAGCACAATGAATCTCAATGAATTAAAATCATTACAATGTTGAATTCGTTGTCAAAATGATGGAATCAGGCATAATCTGCGCAACTGCAGGTAGAGTCCCTGTCAGAGCTGTCTTGTATGTGGATCAAAAGACAAAGTTGAGTCAAAGAAAACTTCAAGATTCAATGCAAACTTCAAGGGATTTGAAGGTACTGTAAGCATTGGAGGAAGAAGAATTACTAACTTGCGCTTCGCAGATGACATTGAAGGCCTAACAGGGACAGAAGAAGAACTAGCCGACCTAATGATGCGCATTGACAAGACTTCCGCAGCATATGGCATCCAAATAAAGGCAGAAAAAAAATTATGACCAATAGCCAACAGGGCTTTATAAGGGCCATCAGTATTGGAGGTGAAAAACTAACTAGCGTTAGCAGCTTCAAATACCTCGGAGCTATTGTCTCGGATGAGGGAACAAATCCGAACTACTGGTCCGAATAGCACAGTCCACTGCAGCCCTTTCAAAACTTAAATAATATGGAAAGACAAAGGCTTAGTCCTCGGCACCAAAATCAGACTTATGCGCCCCCTGGTCATGGCCACATTTCTATATGCGTGTGAGTCTTGGACGCTGACTGCAGAGCTAGAGAGGAGGATCCTAGCATAGCAATGGAATTGAGATGCTACAGAAGGATCCTACGCATAATATTTAAAGACCGCATCCCAAAACAATAGATTAGAGACAGGGTTACTTCAGCGATCGGACCCCATGATGACCTTCTAGCTACTGTGAAAAAACGCAAACTTAAAATCTATGGCCATATTACAAGATCTTCGGGGCTCGCAAAGACCTTCCTCCAGGGAACAGTACCAGGAAAAAGAAGAAGAGGCAGACAGAGAAAGCGGTGGGAGGACAAGTCTACAAGTCTTGCTTGGTGCCCCAACGGTCCACAGACTAAGGGATAGTTAACAGTTAACAGGTAACATGGAAAAATGAAGCCCGGCAAATCATGATTATTAGGGAATCTGTATAGGCTACTCCTTATTTTATGTATATTTTTTAAAATGTTGTCCGTCCAACCGCCCGTTTGTGGTTTTATAGTGAGACCTATATTAGAGCATACTCTCTGGTTACAATCTGGACATGCTACTGTAGCTGGTGGCTGGGGCGATAATCTTTTCACTCTGTTTCTGCGCTTTAGTTCTGTACCAACTTGCGAACCAGTTCACACCGTAAGGCAGCAAGAGGAATCAAGACGTTTTGTGACTTAGTTTTGTTTCCAAGGAGACACTATTGGTATTGAACGCCGGGTCCGACTTTAGATAATTGGAAGCTCTAGGCGAAGTGAATTTGATGACCCCAAATGAAATAGAGAAATAAACAGCGAAAAAAATGAAGCAATTTATTTAAAAACTATTAAGGCTAGTATAATCCCGAAAAAAAAGAAATAGAATAGTAAAAAAATGCATGTGACAAAGATGCAATATCATGTATTTATAATTTAATCATAAGGAGAAACATTTATTTGAAGACTATAATGACAGTTGCTTAGCGATGAAACCTAAAACTTTGTATATGTACATAAGGAGTGAATGTTTTAGAATAAATTTAGAACATTATCAAAAGCACAGCTACTTAGGCTTATGATTTTATAGTTGAGGGTCGCCACATAGTGTAGAATCGTAAAAGGTGATCGCCGACCTAAAAGGTTTGAGAACCGCTGTTCTACATTCATTACTGTTGTTGTTTTTCTGAAAGAGATAAACACAAAGTACCTGTTCTGTTGTCACAGATTAATAAACTACTGTAGACTTTACAATTTAACAATAAATAATGTAACGAGACTTGTCTTCATTAAGGTAGACATGGAGAGAACTCTTTTATTTCCGCTCTATCATTTACGTTCACTCAAAAACATATACAACAAACAATGACGTAATATATTTTATATTAATTTAGCACATCCTTCCTTTTAAAGTTCTTAATAGGGCCTACTGATATCTAGAAGGAATCTTAACAACTCGGCCACTTCTGGTTGTTTTGACTGGCACAACAAGTTCTCTAGACGTTGGTCTATAACTGTCTGTTTCGGTTGTTCTAACAGTTTGTTGTTCATTGTCTTCGTCAGTATCATAGTACCCAGAGATGTCTTCATCAAAACTCTTGTTCAAAAACCGTTGGTTTCTTCTGTAGGTTTTTCCATCATTGGTCTTTATGATATAAGATCTGGGTGATGGATGTTTCTTAATGATGACAGCTTTCTGCCATGTTTGTCCTAGACGCACTCTCACCTTCTCTCCAACAGAATAATCTTTAGGCAGTCTTGCTTTTGCATCGTATTTTACTTTGCTTTTCATCTGTCGTTCGTTGAATAATCTCTCTGCATTTTCAGCTATCGATGGTTCAAATAGTTTGGGATCAGTTGGAATTATGTCCCTGAGTCTTCTACTCATCAGCAGTTGTGATGGTACATAGCGAGATATGGATCTTTCCCACTTTTGTATGCTTTGTTAAATATCTGCTTTACGATACCAACATACACCTCACTTTGACCATTTGATTGAGGGTACCTGGGACTTGATGTAGTTATCTTGAAATTCCATTCAGAAGCAAACTCTCTATATTGATAACTGTTGAATGGCATATTGTCGCTCACTATTTCTTCTGGTATGCCATGTCTAGCAAAAATACCTTTCAGTGCTCTGATAACACATTCTGCTGTTTTGTTCTCCAGTCGTTTTATTTCAGGGTATTTTGAGAAATAGTCCACAACTAACAAATAATCATTGTTTCGCCATTCAAACAAATCTGTCGCAACCTTTTTCCATGGTCTGTCTGGTACAGGATGAGGTAACAATTTTTCCTTCACATTGTTTCTTTTAAATGTTGCACAGGTTGAACATTTCATTATGGTTGAAAAAATATCTTTAGACAGTCCTGGCCAAAACACACTCTGTCTTGCCTTCGACCTGGTTTTCTCAAGACCAAAATGACCTGTGTGCAACTTGTCGAGAATTTCATTTCTCATGCTTGAAGGAATTATGATTCTGTTCTCGTAAAACAATATTCCATTTTCTTCGTGAATACTGTCTTTAAATGACCAGTACACCTTTACTGTTTCATGCACTTGAGCTTTCAACTTTGGCCAACCTTCTCTGACATAATTAATTAATATTTTCAATTTAGCATCAGTTTCGGTTTTCCGTCTAATTTCAATAATCTTCTGATCACTTCCCGGAAACTGTGCTGTTGCGCTATGAATCCTCATAACCATGTCATCATCTGAATTTGATTGTTCTTGACCACTGATGTACGCACGTGATAACGTATCAGCTATTTGCATCTTTGAACCTGGAGTGTAAGTTACTGTTAGTTGATATCTCAATAGTCTTAACATCATCAACTGAAGTCTTGGTGAAATCTTGTGTAAAGGCTTCATCACAATAGTTTGCAAAGGTTTGTGATCTGATTGTACAGTCACAGTTCGTCCAAAAATATAGTGGTGAAAATGTTCAGCCGCAAACACTATAGCTAACATTTCCTTTTCTATCTGTGCATACCTGCACTCTGTTTCTGTCAATGATCTTGACGTATACGCAACTGGTTTGTCTTCTTGCATTAAACATGCTCCCAACCCTTTAGAAGAAGCGTCACACTGAATAGTAACTGGTTTTTCAGGGTTAAACAGCTGCAGAACCGGAGCTTCACTAAGAGTTTTCTTTATTAGCTGGAAAGCATTTTCTTGCTCTGCATTCCACTGCCACAATACATCTTTCTTTAGCAATTCACGCAACGGACTTGTGATTGTTGACATGTTTGGAATGAAACTTGACAGAAAGTTCAGCATCCCTAGCAGTCTTTGAATTCCTGTGCGATCTGTTGGTGCTGGCATCTCCATTATTGCTTTGATTTTAGCTGGATCTGGACGAATACCATCTGCTCCAATTTGTCTTCCGAGATAATTAACACCAGAAAGTTTATATTGTATCTTGTTCTTGTTGAACTTAACACTGTTCTTTCTAGCTCTCTCCAGAACATTTTCAAAAATTTGATCATGCTCTTTTTCATCTTTTGCTGCAATCAGCATGTCATCTGACATGATATGTACACCTGGGATGTCTCCGAATACTTGATAAGCACGTTTCTGTAGTACTTCACTTGCTGAGGATATACCAAAAGGCATTCTCAAAAATCTGTATCTTCCAAACGGAGTATTGAATGTACATAAATAAGAGCTTGGTTCATCCAACTCAAGTTGTCAACATGCATCCTTTTGATCAAGTATACTAAACACTTTTGCTGCTCCCAATGAAAAATTGATTTGATCAAATGTAGGTATAGTGAAATGTTCTCTCATTATATATTTGTTCAGTTCTCAGGGATCTAAACACAACCTCAAAGAATTATCTTTCTTCTTTGCTATAACCAAGTTATGAACCCATTCTGTTGGTTCATCAACTTCTGTGATCACTCCATCTTGCTGCATTTGTGTGAGTTTCTTTTTCAATTCTTCATACAGTGATGGTGCAACTCTGCGCGCACATTGAATAACTGGTTTTGCATCTGCCGTTAGTTTAATGTGATACTTCATTTTGTATGTACCGAGTCCTTCGAATACTTGCTTATATTTTTTCATCAACACTTGTGGAACTTTATTCTGTTGCTTGACATCATGTACCTCAACATTTCTCTTTGCTTCAATTAGTTTTAAAGCAATAGATGTCTTCAGTCCAATAGGATTTATACTTTTCTTGATCACGTATAGATCATCTTTAACTTCTACATCGCCGACTTTAAATGTGACCGATGCAACTCCCTTCAGTTCTAATGCTTCATCCCCTAATGCTCGTAGGGTAGTATTTGACTGTTTTAACTGACTTTCAGTTTCTAAAGTGTTCCACGTTGACTCTGATATCACATTGGCTTGTGCTCCTGTGTCAATCTTCATTTTGACTATTTTTCCCATAATATTGACATCAACCATCCAAACTCTGACATTGTTGTCAGTACCAATTGCCTCAAACCATAACTCATTTGCCTGGCTTGCTTGACTTTCATCTACCAGTAAATCAACAGCCTTGAAATATTTCGAACGACATTTTGCATCGAAATGATTTTTCTTTTTACATTTTCGGCATGTCTGTCCGAATGCTGGGCAATTGTGTTTTCCATGCGATCTACCACAAGATCTGCAATCTTTAATGGTTCTTGTTCCATGGTTCCTTGCCATACTCTCGTGTGAGTTTTTAACTGGCATTCTGTCTTCTGTCCTCTTTTCTTTACTAGCAGCATCTATTTGTAGTCCTTTCATATCCACTTTCATATCCATCATTTGGTTCTGTGTATGCTCGTCAGCACGAATGATGCTTGCTGCTTTTTCTAAAGTTAAGTCTACGTCTCTCAGAAGTCTCTCTCTCACTCGATCCGACTGTATGCCACATACCAATCGATCTCTTATGAGTTCCTCACAAAGGTTGTCAAACTTACATTCTTTGGACAAATTCTTTAACTCTTTCTCTCTGTAATTATTTACCACATTCTGATGGAATCAACGTTGGTATCGTCAGTTAGGAGATAAAGAGTTAAATCTGTATAGTACTGTTCAAACGTTTCACCGTCCTTCTGACTTCTTGTGAAGAATTTAAATCTGTCATAAACAGTGTTGGACTTAGGCATAAAATGATTCTGAAACCTTTCAATGAGTTTGTCTACAGTCTCATCTTCACATACTTGAAAAGTATTGTAGATGTCTCGAGCGGGTTCACCGATCAGGTGTAGCAGTAAAGCTTTCTTCACTGGTTCAGGCTTCGTATCCTTTTCAGTGGCGACCATAAATAGTTCAAAACTTTGTCTCCATTTTTTCCATCTTTCAGATAGATTGCCGTCTAGTGACAACGGTTTAGGAGGATCGAATAATTCCATTATTCGTAGAGCGTATAGATTCTAGATTCTATGTCTAGATGTCTATATCTAAAACAATCCAAATAACGTTGAATATGAACTAGTCTAGTGATATGATACCACGGCCACTTGGTACAAATACAATAACAATGTACTTAAAAGCAATTTAGAAACGACTACCTTCCAGATCTGTCACAAGATCTGACACAAGATCACAAGATCTGACTCTTCTGACAGCAGATCACAAGATCTGACCCTTCTGACACCATGTTCTGTTGTCACAGATTAATAAACTACTGTAGACTTTACAATTTAACAATAAATAATGTAACGAGACTTGTCTTCATTAAGGTAGACATGGAGAGAACTCTTTTATTTCCGCTCTATCATTTACGTTCACTCAAAAACATATACAACAAACAATGACGTAATATATTTTATATTAATTTAGCACAGTACCGGTAATACACAGATAAGTCAGTCAAGTTTTTACGGATAACTTTATTTTATGAATTATTTCCCTTGCTTCAAGCTTGTTAAAAACTAGTTAACCTGCCAAACAAATTTTTCAAGGTGGTAGTGCAAAAATTTTGTTTAAATTAATTTCATTTACCTTTTTTATAATAATAAACAAGTTCAGAAATTTTTATTAGGTGCTATAATATATATAGACAAGAGTTACATTTTTCTTCTGTTAGTTTATGTGCCACTTGAGTCTAGATTGACTAGATCTAAATCTAAATTCTAGATCTATAATCATTATATATATCTAGTAATTTAAAGTAATCTAGTGATTCCAGTTTCTAGTCTAGTGCTAGTCTAGATTCTGTTGTAGAATTTGGAGTAACCAACATTTTTTTTTCTAAAGAAAAATATTTTATTCGATCAAGCCCATGTTAGAACAAGCATATAGAAGCTATACATTTATTTCAATATTAGATCTAGATCTTCATCTAGTTCTAGACTCATGAGATACAGTAAAATAACTGTCATCGTTTCACTGTACATCTAAGCCTGTAAGGAAATCAATGAATGAAACTCAGCGCCGGTAGTTTCGTATCGTGGATCGCGTGTGCGCAGACCAATCACGTCAGCTAAAAGGGGGCATGGCTGCTAACATGACCAATCAAAAATGGGCTTTTATTTTCGGCGAAGAGAAGGGAGGAAAAGAGGGGGGGAGGGAGCCTTCACTAAGCCTAGCAATAGTTACTTTCGGCGAGTGGAAGATCATTGCAGACGATACACACTATTCCCGACTGGTTTGTTTCTTTATGTGAAGATTCGACTTTATGTGTTGTTGATATTTATTATTTCGTGTTTATTTTAAAAGACTGTGAACTTCAGTTAGAGATCTATAATCTAGATCTAATAAAGAATAAGGATTAATAGTTCAATTTTCACTTCTTAAAAAATAAGGAAAATAAAAGTTGCTTTTAAATTTCTCGCCTAAAGAAAGTGATAGGATGACCAACACAATGAACGGAAGCAACGGTGTGACTAAGTCGGAATTGCAATGGAAAGTTGGCTTGATCAACAGTGCGGGCAAGTATCTGACCGCCGAATCTTTCGGATTTAAAATTAACGTCTCCGGTACATCATTAAAGAAGAAACAGACCTTCATATTGGAACAAGACAGCCAGGAGGAGGTTGTCTACATCAAGAGTCACACCGGCAGATATCTTTCAGCCGACAAGTACGGAAATGTGTCGTGCGAGGCCGAAGAGAAAGACCAGACGGAGAAATTCGTAGTGGAGTACGACAAGCATGGCTCAGGGCGCTGGAGCTTTAAGAACGTCGCCCATGGGAATTACCTAAGTGGAAATGAAGACAATTTTAAATGTTTTGCCAAGACCGTGACAGAGACGGAGCTGTGGGTGGTCCAGCTGTCAATCCACCCACAGGTCAATCTCCGTAACGTCAACAGAAAGCGCTACGCTCACCTCAAGGACGAGGAGTTGCAGGTGACGGAGATCATTCCCTGGGGACAAGAGGCCCTTATCATTCTGCATTTCGACAATGGCAAGTATGCCCTGAAAACATTCGACAACCGCTTCTTGAACCGTGACGGGAGCCTGAGCGCAGAGCTGACTAATGACAGCAGATTCACCCTGGAGATGAGGAGCGGCGCCAACAGCGGGTTGGCCTTCAAGGACTGCACGGGAACATATCTGACAGCAGTTGGGGCCACCGCCACAATGAAAGGGAGAAATAAGACTGTCAGCAAGGATGAACTGTTTACTCTAGAAGATTCCAATCCTCAGGTCATACTGACCTCTCTTGCCAACAACAAAAAGGTCTCAATTCGACAAGGTAAGATTGAAACATGTACAATTTGTACCAGCCCTCTACATGTACGTCTTGCTAAATTTAGTGCAATGTATGTTTTGACATGTAAGAGATGGAATGTCGAATGAGTGTTTGTCAGGGACTTGTAGGGGAAAACGAAAGCGAGAAGTTTAAGGGGCAATCCTTTTTTCCCTATCAGTGGCTCGTGCCAAACGAAGATTACACACTTGTTTGCCACAAGTACTTAGCTAAATAAACTGTCTCGTTTCTCAATCTTTTTCGTTAATTGGCTTCCTTTTTGCCTCGGCTTCTTGGACTAAAATAGCCTGCATTTTATCTAGTCAAAACATACAAATATGTCATCAAACTACATATAAATATGTCCAGCGTTCGCATCAATATTCAATAAGCCAAATTTTTTTGTTTTTTTAAGAGTATATATTCAAAAACGACTAGACTGCATTAATACAAATGTCGGTCTTCCATTTTATAGACCTCATTAACAAAATGTTAATATTCAACGGTGTCTTTTCACTGTAGGAGTTGCAGTTTGAAAAAAGATTTGGTCTTCTTTAACTTGTAAATATCAATGTTGATCAGGAATGAAGCCAGATATAGATCTATGTTTAAGGATAAGGAAGTTTGTTGCTCATCCTTCCTTTAAATCTCTTATCTCTTGCATGAATAGACCGAATAGGTTCAACTTTGTGGAGGAAGAAGGAATACATGAAATGTTGCCATCTAGTTTCTTAGATATTATTTTACTTTTCAATGCGATATTTGACTTGTTCCACCTAGTCTGTTTTAGTTGTTGAATTGTGGGATGCTTCATTTCGTAGTTTGGAGATTTAGTAGCGGGCTGTAAGAAGAGAGAAGGATGCTGCCGATCTTAATATTGATAAACTGTCGGGCACAGAGGGAGACAGAAAAAAAAAGGGGGGGGGGGAGATGGATGGGGACTGAGGAGGTGTTTAGATCTTTATCAGCGTCATGTCAGATTCTAAACCAGTGTTTCTCAACCTGTGTGCCGCGGCACACTAGTGTGCCGCCGAAGATTTGCAGGTGTGCCGCGGGAATTTCCAGAACGCCACACGTGTAGCGTTACAATTGTTTGCCTAATATTAAATTTTTATTTTACGTCGCGATGACATCTCCTCTTACAAAGATCAGTAATAGTAGTGGATCGCTCCATATTGATGGAAAGGGGTGTTAGCTATTCAGATATATATATATATATATATTATAATGACTCAAATGTAGGCCACCTTAGCAGATGCACACCAGTTCATGAATTGACAAAGATAATAATTAGCGATGTGTGTCATGTACATTGATTAGGTGTATGCTAATAATAACAAGTCTAAACATTATTTATATTTTATATCCATGGAGAAATACGTTATTAAGAATGAAACTGCGAAAGCGTTAAATGAAAAGCAAGGAACCAAACGAAGGTACAAAGAAGATTACATCGGATATGGTTTCATATCTTCGGGACCTGAAGATTCTCCATTGCCAATCTGTCTGATCTGCAATGCAATTCTATCAAATGAGGCGCTTGTTCCAAGCAAATTGAAGAGACACTTAGAAACAAATCATCCAGCTGTAAAAGCCCAACCGAAGGAATACTTCAGGGTTCAACAAAATAAACAAGCTAGGAAACTTACAAATTACCTAAAGCTGTCAGAAAAGGGATTGATTGCAAGTTATAAGGTTGCTCAGTTATTAGCAAAACGCAAGAAAGCACACACAGAAGCTGAATCTGTCATTGTACCAGCTTTAGCAATAGTAGTTGAAACAATCCTAGGACCTGATGCCGCCGAAAAAGTTAAACAAGTTCCTTTGTCAAATGATACTATCTCACGCAGAATAAAAGACATCGTCAGATTTACAAGATCAAATCTGCGAACACTTCAACGTGACTGACGATGAACTGTCTCTTCTGTGGTCTCTTCAAGTTGATGAATCCACTGATGTTAGCGGCAAAGCCCAGCTGCTTGCTTTTATTCGGTTCATAAAGGATGAAAAATGTGTCAACGAATTCTTATTTTGCAAGGACTTAGCAACTACGACCAAAGGCGAAGATATCTTCAATGTGGTGAACGAAAACATTTTGTTCTTCAAACTACAGTGGAAAAACTGTGTCAGCGTTTGCACCGATGGCTGTCCTTCCATGCAGAAGGTGAAAAATTGTCTTTGTGGCAAAGTAAGATCTCGAAAGGAGTCTTCGACTGCTTTCCTTCTTACAATGATTGTGCTTCAAACAAAGAAATTACCCCCGAAATTCTTGACACTTTGACACACATACAGTCAGCATTGCAGCATTACTTTCCAACAATTGGAAGTAATGAATATGGATGGATCAGCTATCCATTTGGAAACTATGAAGCTACAAATCTTACAACTGAAGAAGAAGAGCAGCTCATTGATTTAAAAAACGATGTAGTTCTTAAGTCAAGTTTTGCCGAGAAAAGCCTGGATAATTTTTGGATTGCAATCAACAAAATATATCCAGCAATCAGTTTAAATGCAATCAAAATAATTCTTGCATTTTCATCTTCATGGTTTTGTGAATTTGGATTTTCAGCACTGACTGAAATCAAGTCTAAGAAAAGAGAGAGACTTCTTTCAATAGATGATGAAATGCGAATTTGTTTGTCGACTTTGGAGCCTCGGATAAATCTCATTTGCTCTCAAAAACAGGCACAACCTTCACATTAAAAGTAATGATTAAAAACTGGTAAATCTTTTTTTTCTTTTTCTTTTAAAACAACTGTTGCTCTTCGTGGTGTGCCGCGAAATTTTTGTTGTTTTTTTACTGTGCCGGCAGACAAAAAAGGTTGAGAAACACTGTTCTAAACGTTAAGCACATTGCATAACGTGGCTGCTCAGTACTAGCTGCGGCTCACCGCCTAGTTTCATAGATAAATTGATACAGTTACCATAGAAACATTTATGGAAGACAACGTAATTAAGCGTATATTATCAACCTTGCGACAAAAAAGTATATTCACATTAATTTTCACAAAACAAATGCATTTGAATTAGCGAAATAAATTCTTTAGACGTATGTAGGATGGAAATGATCACCGGAAAAAGGTGTAAGTTAAGGTTAACGATTATGTCTCTCTTTTAGGGTACTATCTGAAGAGACTGACCGAGGCAACAATTGACCGATAGTTTCAATTTCCCGACATTTCAGTAAGCCATCATGTTATATCAACATTGTTATCCTAGCTCAAAGTGGATCTCAGCCAGTGCGGGCTGTAACCATTCCATACAGTCCGTCAAAACATTAGCCATCCCTAATGTTTGTCAAGAGGGTGTCCAATCTGGTGGATCTCTGTTAGTGGAGTATTAGAAGATATTAGAATATATTTTCTATGCTGTACTAAAAAAAAAAAAAAACTAACACTTCACTAATCCTCTGACGCTTCCGTCCTTCCGCGCGGCGGGGGGGGGGGGGGGGGGGGGGGGGGGGGTGCGCCCCCCCCCCCGTGTTAACACGGAGTTAAATGTTTTCAAACTGAACAAAAAGTCGGAAGTTTTGAAGGTCAAAGGTCAGTGTCAGTGTCAGTACGTGGGGTTATAATTGCACATTTCGCTTGCCAATGCCCATCTGTTTAAACCCACAGAAAATGTGTCGTGTCTGCCAACTCGTCTCCCCCCCCCCCCCGGGACGAGCCAATTTGGCAGACTCGACAAACATTTCGACATCTCGGACACTCACTGCGTGATCTTAGCAGACGATTCCGCGTTCTTAAGTGTGTCCGCTGCAGAAGTACTCACTTCTTGACTTCAACCAGTCCTTGACCTATGCAATGACGCGATAACTATAAAGGGTCACACTTGTTTTGTTATGAAAGTCTTAGATCCGTCTGTTTAAGCTCGCTAAGCTAATACATAAAGGCTATCTTGTTGTAATGCTCAGGGGAAACTAATTCGTAGTTTAGCTAACACTCGATTAGCATATCAGTTATTTACTGCTTACTTCAGCATTTGATTAGCAACACTTAACTCCCCTGTAGACATTGGAGTTAAATATTTAAACTAATTATATCTTAGCCCTGCCCACGAGTACTATTGATTTACTCTGCCCGCTATCTCTATCTTTAGAACACAACACGAGAATGCTCAACAAAGAATCGGAAATTCCCCTAAGGGGGAACAAAGACTGATGAAATGACTCACTGCTCTCCCCTTGTGGTACACACCATCCCTCACACACGGGCATGTTATCGGTATCACTTCTTGGTTTATCGCTTTTCACTTTCCTTGTTGATTAACACTTGTATACAACACTCTTGTTTCCGATAATTGATTTAGCGATTACAATCAATATTTAATTAAATCTCTTAGGCCTAGCCTTTCTGGCCAGTGAATGCTAGAGATTTCTAACAGATTTAGTCTGTGGGTTACGAAAACTCCATGTGAGACTGTGCAAACTTCATGCACAGAAAAGTTTTTAGACAATATTGTTGTTGTTGTTTTTTTTTAGGTTCTGCTTAACAACCAAGCTTAGAATGAAATCCACTACCTTTTTTTTTTTTGACACTCCCATTAGATACACATGTAAGGATGGGTGGGAAACTTGGAATGCTCTAAAGATCTACCATTTGTGTAGGCCTTGTGTTGTGTCCACACCGACACGGTCATTGCTTGTCCTGTGGTGCCCCCCCCCTTTTCCCTGCGCAGTAACTTAAATATGTTCTGAACATTGGATTCTATTCGACAGTTTCATCATCGAACTGTTGGGTTTCTGTCCAAAATGGTCGGTTGGGTTCTAAGGCTGAGTAACACCATTCTCTCGCAGTCCATACACGTGTGTAGCTAGAATTCATTGTTGTTGTTGTTTTTTCGTTTGTTTTCTCTCAATCGTTTTCTCTTTATTTCCTTTATTTCCTGTTTTTCTCGTTTTCGCCCCACCCATCATCTCTTTCTCACTGCTCAAAATCACTGTCTCTCGAACACTCTTACTTTGTCTATATATACTATCAAGGATTGTTTCTAAAGTTTCCAATTATTGCTTTACCAGTATCGAGCACACACACAGACATATGGAGTTGACTTGTGTAGCGAACATTTGATTGGATGTTGTATTTGTTTAGAGAGTCATTGTGATACGTTTTAGATCTTCTTTTTTTTTTACTGTCTTTCATTTTGTCGGTCTCAAACACAAAAAATGCAGACTGGCATTCTTGGAAATCAATGAAGTCTCCTCCTCTAGCTAATGATTGTGTGCACTGATGACACTCTGTGACAATCAATGACAATTTGTTATGACATTTATGACAACAGTCAGCAGTTTCTAAGTATAGTTACTATAACTCTTGCATGAATATTATGCAGGCGAGGTATCGGATAAATCAAGTATATTGCCTAAGCCTAAACAGTCTAAAATTCAAAGGCTTGAGAGTTTGTACTTTATTTTTCCCCTTTCTCGATAGGGACTTCTCTAACTGAAAAGATAACATTTAGACTTATGTACATTTAACGAGCTGAGTTACAAAATCACATTGTTGATGTCCATTACCCTAAGGTTCAAGTCTGTTGAGAACTGCGGGAACTCATTGTGTTATATTGGGTCTCCTTATTGCTGTGGTGATAAAGAATTCTATACAAAAGTTGTTTTTTTTATCTAGTGTTCAAAAGATGCAAACACATTTTTTCAAAACAATGTGTAAGAAGCATAAAGTAAACAGCAGAACTCAAAAGTTTTGATGAATTTGTAAAATGTTAATTAATACTACTACTGTGTATTTCTTCAAGTATTTCTATCTATCACTTATCTAACATTACTTTGTATTTCTTTAAGTATTTCTATCTATCACTTATCTAACATTACTTTGTATTTCTTCAAGTATTTCTATCTATCCCATTCCTCCTTTCTTTACCTCACACACACCATCTGCTAACGACCAATGGAGGGAAGGAAAGGGGGGAGTTTTCACAACAGTAGCGCGAGAAGTCATCTTTGTGTGAACACTCTCTAGTCCAAACATTGTGGTACTGGGGGAGGCATGTGGTCATTTGATGGACTGATACCTCGGCCTGGACTGACTCACTCTGTAACATTTGGTTTTACCTTCTACTACTTCGCAGTGCTCACCCCTCGCTTCCTTTATCAGCTGAGATGTACTGATAGTGAAGAGGCGCTTGTGCGTGAGTTTATGAGAATTCGTGTGTGTGTGTGTGTGTAAAATACGAGGAGTGCTGTGCCTGTCTAGCCTTTTATTAAAGTATTAGCGTGTACCAAACTTCATCGTATACAACTTAAACTGACGTGAATGCTACGAAATGTTTTAGATGAACACATGTGGAATGGTTTGGAGACGAATGTGCCTATTTCTGTTGATTTACAACTTGCTGCGTAATGTTGTGTCTGGGAACTAGTTCAAGTTAGGCACAAAAACTGAAAGTCTCAAGAACTGCAGTCTCACCACTTAGACTAAACATATTCAAATGTGTTTATGTACTCACTCATTTGCTCCTCTTTTCACGCACGCACTTGCAAACATGCACACACATACACATGGCCAGTAGTCAGATATTTTGAGAGGAGCATCTCACGCCAAGACATGGCTCACTTCAAATCGCGGTATCTTTCTCCAAGGCCTTGTCAACTTTGGCATTTTGAACTTCAGGTACATTATAAGTAGATACTTCAAACATAAAAGTCTACATTAACTACATAGGTTGGGAAATAACCCCGAAACAAAAAATCAGGATCTATAACAACACATAAATTATTCTAATCGTCCTTTTAAAAAAAAAATAGTTCTAATACGCAATTCTACAAGAGTTCTTATTGTTAATCAATATTAATATTAATGTTAATATTAATCAAAGCGAAACTTTTACATGTGAGTTATATATATGGTTGCTAAAATGTATGCCTATATATTATTATGCCCCAACTTGGGCGCTGGTGAAACATTCTAGCTACTCGCTAGATCGATGGCGTGTAAATTGCCTTAGCTGTGGCCTACTAAGACATAGATGTTCTTGACAATGTATGGGTTGGGATCTTGTAATACCAAGTTAATGGCTATGTTACAACCATTGCACGCATTTATGACATGGCTAATTACAGGGAAACTTAACTGCACAATTTCAACATCTGGTCAAGTGGACCCGTTGATGACCAATTCGTCATCTTCGTATGATAGCCATTATAAGCAATGTTGGCTATAAAAGTATTATAGGAATGTTGGCAATAAATGTAGCTGTTAACAAAATGTGATTTTTTTTTTTTTGCCCTACATTGTTTTGTCTTGTCACTTCTGTCAAGACTAGCTGTGCACTAGAGACTTGAAGGCTAAATTAAATAAAAGCGTTAGCTTGGAGGTTTCCTGCAACTAAATTGATTTTTTTAAACCCTAAACTAGAGTAGGCCTATCTTCGTGTGGTTCTACCCCAATGGAAGGTCCTCTCTCTCTCTCTCTCTCTCTCTCTCTCTCTCTCTCTCTCTCTCTGACACGCATGTAATTACTTTGACAAATAGAACTGTGAGTTGGACAGGGAGAGATGTTATTGTCTGCCCCTGTGTAGAAGTGATGGAACATGAGAGGACTGCTTGCCGTCCTTGATAGTCTGCCCATGAATGGATGTGGCACTTGTCAAGTATGATCATCACTCAGCTCAATAGCTCCAAATGTCTACATTGTACTCCTGTATTTAGACCTACCTATTTTTTTTTTATTTGACCACACTGATGACCATCGGACCCTTTGCATTCCAGAGGCTAATTTTTTTTTTACCCTTAGTCATTCAGAAGACCTATAAAATGATAATCCTATGAAATAAAAAAAGCTCTTAAAGTTAAAAAAAAAGAAAGGATTTCAATTTATTCAATGTTCTATAAATATTCAAATCTCACTGTACGCAGTGTGTAGATAGCATGACATTTCAAGACAATACTAATGGCACTAATGCATGTGCATTTATTACCTCTCACAGCTTATGGTGCTGGAAACTGGTCATTATGTTTAGAAAGAGCTGTACAAATTCATCTCGATCTTGTTTGGCACCAATAAGGTCAAAGGTTAACCAACCGGTTTAACTTTAAAACGTTTGCGTTACCTTTGTTTACTGCCATGTTTGTGTTTTAAACTTGATAGTTAAGTTTGAAGGGTGCAGTAGCGGCCTTAGGGAATGGCAAGTGGGGCAACCGCCCCAGGCCCCGCGCCTGAGAGGGGCCCCGCGATGGGAGATTTTATTGTCATCAACTTGGAAAACTAAATGAGTTCTCATAAACTAGGACTTGTTACTCAATATTTTCCGAGTATTATTATTATACCAACAAGCTCTTAACATACATTTTTCGTTTCGAAATACTGTTCAATTTCGGTAAATACTTCATATATTGACCTGCCGAGTCTAAGAGGCCATCATATTCTAACATTTCACAATAAAAACACATAAGTGTAAGCAACCAATCTAAAACATTTATTTCGTATATAAACATCGAGGTCCAATCGGCTTTTATTAGGAAAATTCATAGTGATGAAGTTTAAACTACTCTTTGCATTATGAAAAATTTTAGGCCCTATATGAAATAGTTATTTATAACATTTGCAGTAACAAATTCAACTCTTGACAAATTGAGATTTTAATGAAAATAATCAGTGCTTTTTTTTTTTGTTGCCAGTACCCACCGGTAGGCCTACGGTGTACGGGCACCTTTTCAATGTGGGGGAAAAAAAATCATTTTCTTGTATTTTAACGTTTATTATTAGTTTTTTAGTAGTTACAAGTTAGGCACTCCCTCACTGAGTACTGGCATCTATTTTTTTTTTACCCCCACTGAAAATAACTCAACAAATATATAGTGTTTTCTTGACTTTCGCTTGTGATACGTTCTATTATTTTCGGATAAAAACAGTTGATGTACTTGTACAGCTATTTCGGCCAATCAGCTTCCAGAAAGTTTGGCGACGACGAATTAAGTTGTTGTTTTTTTCCCAATAGGCTACTGTGCATAGACATCGTGCGCAGTGGGAAAACTCGTGTCACCATGTTAAAAAACGCCGGAGTATTTTCTTTAATTTTTTTTTAAACCCCGTGGTATAGCCCTTCCGCAATAGTCGGGTCTGCGAAAGTGTAGGGACCACTGTAGCTCTTATAAGTTATAGCACACTTTATTCTTATAGTTATAGAACGTCAATAAGCTTCGATTTTCAGAGTGAGAGAGGAGACACAATAGTGGTGCGCGAGTGTTTTCCTTTTTCTTTGCTTCTGTTAATGCAGAACAATTACAATACAGTATATAATGTATTTCAGCTGCCAATAGTAGGCCAACAGTACCTACAAATTGCTCTGTTTTGTAACAAAAATAAGGCCCACGGCGTTAGCGGCGAACATACCGAATTGTTCTTTTTACAGCGTTAGAGACGGATTAGCCCGTTTGCGAGATGTGGTACGGTATATATCCAGTAATCCTACCCTTAAGTCTAAGGGCCCCGTACATGACTCTCGCCCAGGTTCCCGCGCACTGCTATGGCCGCCCCTGGAAGGGTGTAATGAGGACTGTTTACCATCATTTGTCAGTCTACAATTTAGTTAGAAGACATCTCTAGAAACTGTAGACTACACTAAATCTAGTTGTAACACAATAGAAATTTAAAGAAAAGTTCACTGAATTGCATTCAAAAATTAAATTCAATGTAAGTAGCCTATAAGTTGCCTATAAAATAGGCTTACATTTATTTTTAGAAAACGTTTCCAGATTCCATATGCCAAAGTTTAACTTAGACAATACAGTTTGGCATGTGTTAGGCAATATGGCGGTTGCACGAGTTTGATTACAAATGAGCGCTATTCTCAGTGGCCTCACCTTTGAAAAGGACATAAACAAAACAGATGAACGAATCATTTTGCACTTGACATTACGTGTAAGCCGTGCCTCTTCTCATCAAGTAGGCCTACCTTTAATAAAGTCTCGCTATGTCCTATACTAGCCTACCTATACCAATAACAAAACATGTTTCATCATTATGAATTAAATCTTTCAAAATGAATATCATTTTTCATTCTGGCAGTTTATATTTGTCTCGATTCTGTTCTAACCTTGTTCATGTGACAGTGCAGTTAGCAGACAGTCTGTTATAGCTTAATTTGCAATAGAGAGAATATCTTGAAATGGTTAAAATATCAGAGTTGATGTACATTGACAAAAACGTCCCCTCCCTCCTCTTTTGTTTTATAGAAACAACTGAAGGATAACTTGTCTTGTAATTCCACGGAAGTCAACACATTTTATGAGCGTAGCCAATGGAGGTTTCGTCGAGGTTAAAAGAACCCTTTCAATAAAAAGAAAAGCAAAGCTTCAACTTCAATCCCTGAATTCCATGATCGTAGCCAAAAGGAGTATGTGGTTAACCCCAAAGCCCGCTTTTTTTTTTCGAATCAAAGCTAGACGAAATCAAAACTATAGTTACCATTTGATCCTAGCAATGTTTTTTTTGCCAGTTGTTGGAACACATTAATAAAGTAAATCTACAAGAATTCAAGCCACAGACATTAAAACAAAAATGTTAACTACAGTCATGCGGTTCAACCTACCCCAGATAAAACATTTCACACATTGATTTTTTTTATAAAAGTCACCAGGTTTTATTACTAATGTGCATTGAATATCAGAATAGATACTTAACCTACATTTATTTATTGAAGAGTAACCGATTGTGCTGGAGACACTTCAGAATATGCATTTTTAAAGTTTCATATACAGGTAATGCTTTGCGCCGGGGCTCTGTCCCGAACCCCGCTTGGAGTGCTCTCGGCGTGCGCCCGACGCCATAGCATCAAGGGAGAGGTGTATAGTTTAGTGTGTGCGTGTGTGCTTGCAAACGAAAAAAATACCCATCTTCCCCGAAAAACTCCTGGCTATGCCCATGACGTCTGTATTCTTTAAAATGATGTCTAGAGCAAGTTGTGTGGAAGTGTAGGCCTAATCGGGATATAGTTCAGGGAATGTCAATTTTCTAAACTTTTGCATGAAACAATCTTTTGTTTTAAATTATTTTATATGCAAAGTCATGCGTGACCTGATCATTCCAATCGGCACGTGCTAAATAGTTACATTTTAAGGCCTACATTACGCCAACATGGTGTCGATAGTACTAACTCTTAAATAGGTTATATCTAATCACTTCTAACAGCGTTCGGGCAACCAACTAAAAAAAAAATCTCTAGACATCTTTTTTTTTTCTGTTGGAACAAGTTTACGTTGTTTTTCCCTCTAAAACATTTGAATTCAAAAAAGAAAAGTTTGAGCATTCTTCAAATTTAGCTATGACTTAAGCACTCCAATAAAACCATAAAGTAGAGATGGAGTGATATCATGCCATAGTTCTTTTGCTTGTATCAAAACTGAGAATACAAATATTACTTGAACACAAGTTTCAGAACAATTTCTATTTCAGTTAACGCTGTTATATAAGACTACGAAAGTGGTTTGAGTATTACTTAAGACATACGGACATACTTGCTCTCTCTCTCTCTCTCTCTCTCTCTCTCTCTCTCTCTTTCTTTCTTTCTCTCTCTCTCTCTCTCTTTGATTAGGGCGTGGAGACGAAAGGCCCAGGAGAGATTTGAATGGAAAGATGAGTGCAAGCAGGCCAGAGCCCTTCATGGGCTGTAGCGCCACTGGGATGGATGGTGTGTATGTTAGATGATTTGTTTCTGTGGTGGAATGAATACAATGAAATGCCTAAATATCATTTTTGTCATTCACAATTCGCAAGTAAAGGCCGTACCGGTGCTATCCTTTAGATCTGTATGTACACCAGGTCAGCGTGCTCAGTTTGACATTGCTGCTAGATTTCAGTTTCTTAAACTTGTTCTTAAACAGATTTTGTTGTACGAATAAACACAGTACACATCATTATTCTTTAATGTGTCAGACCATATTGACTAATAGACACAGTGGATATTGTTTCTCTGTGTGTCGGACCCATAGACATGTATATTTTTCTATGGTCGGACCATATTGTCTCAAACAACAATGTATATTGGTTCCCTAACTAAACAGTGTGTAAAATCAAACTGACTTGTAGTTAGTTGTCAGACCGTATTGACTCACAGATACAGTCGACATTATTATTCTCTAATAGTGACTTGTAGACTCATAGACAACAATGTATATTAGTTCCCTAACAGTAAGACCCTATTTTCTTTCAATTCTCCCCTGCTATCCCATCACCAGAAGCTCACCATTTCTCTAAGCCAATCATGTTATGTCTGCGGCCCACGTCACTTGACTTGAATAGAATCCCGTGATTAGCACCAGATAATGAGTTGCTATTTTCACGACAAAGCTGTTGAATCGGAAAGCCAAGAGGAATGTTCGATGCAGACTCTGCTCGCAGTTACATCTTTGGTGTAGATCAACAAAATGTTGACCACTGGACTAGCTGGACGTGTCAATAAACGTTGGTTTTGTTGGCTGCTTAATTCCTTGCCTCTTTGGATGGGTCCAGTTTTCTTTGGCCTGTACTATTAACATAGCACCCGATGTCAACACGACACACATTGCTAACATTCTGTTAGTCATTTTGTTTTAGCTCTTCTTTTTTTTTTTGACTTTTTCTTTTCTAACGGGAACACAAACTTGCAGTCCATTGACGGAGATAGTTTTGACTAGTATTAGGACTATTGACGGAGATAGTTTTTACTAGTATTAGGACTATTGAAGTTAGGATATGAAATGTTAGATTTTTATGAAATGTTAGATTTTTTTTTTTCAATCATCAAAACGGAGGTGGTATGCGTTTTAAACCTCTATAGTTTCGATGCTCTCGAGCTCATGCCCTTGGGTCATGAAAGAGGTTAAGACCAGTGGCGTAGCATCCATGGCGCGAAGGGGTTCAATGAACCCGGGCACAAGACCATTTAGGGGCCCACACCCGATGGTGAAATCATGTAACAAAGCAATCTAAAGTCTTAATCTAAATATGGGGGATATTTTATCTTTTCAAGGACCAAATCGGTTGTATTTGCATTGTAGTATGGGCCTGTAAATTTAATTAGAATATTTTTCAAGTAAAACAATATTCAAAAGGTCCTTTTTTAATAGGATGAATAATGAGCTGCAGTGATGAAGGCAAGAAAACGCTTTTGACATCGGCCACTGCCAGATCGTACAGAGCTCGCCCAGACCACCTAGCTGTCAAGAAAAAGCCTTCAACATGGCTGTTTTTTTTTATTTTAAGAATAATTTATTTTCTGCGGAAATCCTCAAAGCTTTAATCTAAATATGTAAGGTATCTTATCTTTTTAAGGAACAAATCGGTTGTATTTGCAACGTAGTAAGGGCCTGTAAATTCATATTAGAATATTTTTCAAGTAAAAAAATTGTTCAAAAGATCCTTTTTCAATTGGATGAATACTAAGCTGTAGATGTCAGGAGAATGCATTTCTGCAGTGAAGAGTGCAAGAAAACGCTTTTGGCGTCGGGGTTTCGCCCCAGACCCCACTGGGAGAGCTTACAGCTCTCTCCCAGACTCACTAGCTGTGAAGAGAAAGGCCTCAACATAGCTGTCCTTATGTGTAGGTGTGTTTTTGTTTTCGCCGAAGGTTTAGAAACAATGTTCATTTTCTAATTCTGATATATATCTGTACGCGCGTTTATACTAAGGGTTACGTTTTACTGCTCGTTAGGGTTTTAAAAAATCGCATCCCGATCCAAAGTTCTGGATTCGTTAGTGCCTTCAGGTAAGCCCTTATTGTTTCAATAAAGGTAGTCGCTTACGCATTGCATCCACTGCGCTAAATGGTACTTAAACATGGTCTTAAATTTGTTGTTGCCAGCTGCACTCATGAATTTGCATAGGAATGTCTTTAAGTAAATGTACCGATACAAACAAACTACTGGATTTCTTTGTCACACAAAACATTTTTTGTCCTATGAGGGGGGGGGGGGCATCAACATATTCTTGAGCCCGGGCCCACGGGTACCTTGCTACGCCACTGGTTAAGACTAGTGCAAAAGTATCCTCATTTCTGAACTTAATGTAAGCCATAGAAAAGTTACACAATAGTTTGTTTCACAATGGTATCCTCTTATATACAGTTGTACATTTGATTACAAAAAAAAAAAAAAAAGCCCTAATACACACTATCATTTCAACTTTTTAACGATTTCTCATTCCATTCCCCCAGTCCTTTTTTTTTCACAGACCTGTATTATATCTACATAGATATTTCTGCAGACGAAGTGATGAAGTTTATTTCGTATGAGAATGCTCTTACCTGGCTTTACCTTGAACTCTTGTCACTATTTTTTTTTACCTGTACCCATAAACTACCCGTAATCCAGGCCAACTCAACATATTGGCAAAAGTTAACATGTGCTAAAACATTTGAACGTAACTTGGAAGTTGGTTAATATGCAAGAAATTTTGTATATACCAGTACAGTGAATTGAAGAATTTGACTGCTGGTCAATATTTTATTTTCATCTTGATTTTCCACAGGTGTGGATGTCACTGCCAATCAGGATGAAGCTGAAGATACAAATAAAGAAATATTTCAAATGGAATTAGTTGTTCCACAGACTGAAGATGCACCTGCGAAATGGGGGTTTAGAACAGTGGACAATACCTATTGGACAGTGGAACCTTTGGGCGGCATACAGTCTACAGCTAGAGATAGAAGGTACTTGGAGTTGAGATAATCTTCTTTTAAACTTAGACATTTATACATTGTCTCTCTCTCTTTTTAGCGGCCCCCGTAAGGGGAAAAAGCCGCTATTAGGTTTGTGCAAAGTGTCCGTCTGTCCGTCTGTCACACTCAGGGCGCCGAAACTAGAAGAGATACGAAAAATATTTTTTCACCATTAAATGCGGCTTGAAAAGTTTAGGTGCAACGGCTACTTTTAGTTTTCTAAAAGCAAACCGTTTAATTTATAAAAATTATTTTGCAAGTGATTTTTTAATAATAAAACACCAATTGTGAAGCAATTACGTAAATCTAAGGGAGGAAATGTTACTATATGAAATGCTCTGGGCATGTAGATATCACGCACATTTTTTAAAATGACTTTCTGTCTGTCTGTCCGTCTGTCCGTCTGTCAGACTCAGAGCGCCAAAACTAGAAGAGTTACGAAAAATATTATTTCACCATTAAATGCGGCTTGAAAAGTTTAGGTGCAACAGCTACTTTTAGTTTTCTAAAAGCAAACCGTTTAATTTATAAAATTAATTATGCAAGCGATTTTTTAATAACAAAACACCAATTCTAAAATAATTACGTAAATGTAAGGGAGGAAATGTTACTATAAGAAATACGTAAGGCATATAGAGTTCACGCACATTTTTTAAAATGATTTTTTAGCAGCGGCTTTCGTGTACTAGCGTAAAGCCCGGAAATGACATGATTCTAAACTAATTTCTTAAATTTTTAAAAAAATCAGATTTTTTTAAATAAAATTGTTTAATACACCCATTATGATGTAACTAACATATTTTTGTGCGTTTTGTCTGTTGGTTGGTCTGTCCGTCACGGTTAGAAAAAAACACTAAAGGCTTTTGAAAATATGATTTAACCTTTACTGTTCTTTCAGAAATATTGCGATAGTTTAAGGATGGGAGCATACTGGAATTGAGCCAGGGACTTAGAAGGAACATCCCAAACATCTTGCGAATAGGCGGATTTGACAGGGATCCGACTCCGACGGGGGCCGCCTCTGTGTTTGTGTATTACACAAACTCTCTTTGTAATCTTGTTTTAAATTGATTACATGTTTCTTATATTGTGTTAATGGATTTTTTAAAATCTTGTTTCCAGTAACCCCAACACACAGTTTATTGTTGAATGGCTGGGCGATGGAACTATTGCTATCAAATCCAATAAAGGTCAATACATACAGAGCCGCCAGACTGGTCAGCTGGTCAGTGTCAGTGATACTGTAACTAATAAAGAAAAATTTTATGTGAAGATAATCAATCGTCCATTGTTGCTGTTGAAGAATGAGCATGGCTTTGTTGGACTTAAGTCTTCAGCTAAGGCCGAGGTCCAGTGTAGCAAAACAAACTATGAGATAATCTACCTAGAGTCCAGCAATGATGGACATTACTTTATTAAAGGTAGGGCCTGGTATCTTTTATTAATATAATGAATAAAACTGAATATTGTTAGTTTTAAACTGCATTGTTTAATGATGCCACTGGTGAATGTGATTACAAGACATAAATAAAAAGTGATAGGCTTAATGAGGACAAAGATTAAAAAAGTGACACACCTCATTGATAATTGCTCATTAAGCCTTCTTTCTTATAGCATGCTCAGTACGCTATGGTCCAATCTCCAATATGGACCAGTGGGGTATCTTGGAGAAACTTTAAATGTTGAAATGTTTGATTAGTTTTGTTTCTACAAAACAAGAAAGTAGACACACATAACTGAGGTAAATATTTTGTTTTGTCTAGGTTCCAACAACAAGTACTGGAGACTGTCAGAAGATGCTTCTGTTGTTTCTGATGGAGACACACCAGTGCCCTTCCTCCTTGAGCCTAAAGGCCAATCTGTCCTCAGCATTAAAGCACCAAATGGATGCTACCTCAAAGGAGAGCATAATGGACTGTTCAGAGCTGTGGGCCAAGAATTGGATGCCAGCATGCTCTGGGAATATTGAGTTTTCAGTCCAATTAATTTATTCATTTTTGATCACTGACTGTTTTGAATGAGTACACCATTGCTGTACACCTTGTATTATAGTTAAGTTGCTAGTGTACAAACAAAGGCTTACAACTTTTTTTTTTATATTTATATTCATATGCTAATTTGCTATACAATTTTTAAATCTAATTTAGTTCAAACCAATAAAGGCATTATTTCCAGGATCACAGATATTTTGGTAACCATGTTTCAAATATTTTTATGTTTAGAAAAGTCAGCTTTTTATATACTTAATGTAACTTTGAACAATTATTCTTAGAAATTTTTTTTTTTTAAGGATTTTTACTAATTCATGTCATTTATTGATGTTTCTTTGACCACTATTTATGCATTTAACTGATTTCAAAGGGTGCATGTTGGTAATGTATTATTGTTTTCATTTTGACATTTGGTTTTATGTTTATGTCTAAAAGCATTATCTGTTTTCAACATAATATGCAAGATGTATCCATTAACTTTTAACTGGCAGATTGTTTTTGTAAAAATTGGCTATACAAGTTCTATACATATCTATTGAGACTTAGCATTGAATGTAAAGTTTGACCAACTCTTTACCCAAACTACTATTTGTGTTATTGTTTTCTTTACTGTTGCTTTTTTTTTTATATTTTGATCTGTCAACACAAAAAAATGCTCAATTTTTTTTTTTATATTTTAATATCAAACTTTCACTAATTGCTTTGGTCCTGTAGATGTCAACCTGACCCATTCCAAATCCGTCTGGAAATGTTGGCTGTCACAACTGTAAATTGTTCAACTAACATTGTCTAGCATTTAAGCATTCTAATTGGGAACATTGGATCCCTTTTATGTCTTCTGATTTGAAATTTATTTTCCTATGTTTGTTTATGTACATATTGAGTCAGCTAGATTAGATGACTTGTCATGTTGTATCCAAGTGTGTTGCCAACTCTACTACTACTACGACCAATGAATTATGACATGCTTTTACTTGTCCAGAAAACTCCACAAATGTATTTGTTCAACTTTTCTGTTCCTTCTGTCTACCACTACATTAGTACCGGTATGCTATTACATACAGTTTCCTTGTTGGATCACTTTCTTGAACAGTCTTTCTCACAACTCTAGTGAAGGATGAACCCTTCACCTCATTTTATTGGACTCAGTAAAGATTACTCATGATATTTTCTTGTACATTAGATAACTTGACTTTTTTTTTATTTAAAGTGTTGTGTAAGAAAAACAATTGATCAAAACAAAATAGCACAAATTTCTCATCTTTACTATCATAGGCTAATTTTTAAAATTAGTTTTTTTACAATTCTAAACTCATTCTGTTTAATTTGACCATGTCAACTTAAAATGTTGGAAAGTTGACTTTAATCTCATTTATTTGCACCACTTTATGACATTGAGCATTAATTTAGAGTAAAGCTTTAGATAAAAGTGTTTTTTTTATTTATATTTTTGTATTCATCTCTAAGGATTCACAACACATTTAGATGGGGGGGGGGGTCCTAACTCATGTACATGTAGTGACCTGCTTTAAAGACAATACTTTTGAAAGTTAATATCGGCCTGAATGTAGAAGTGTGATTGATTGTCTAACTTCTTGCAGACGTCTGTCCAAGGTCATGGTCTAAGTGCTCAAATGTTTTTATTTTGTCTTGAAAGTCTTTTGAAATAAAATTGCTTTCATCCTGAGAGTTTGTTTTGTGTTTGTACATTATCTCCCCTACAAATTGAAGTTTTTGTTTTTCTCTCGCGTGTATAACATTTAGCTTAAAGATTGTTTTGTTTTCTCACATTTATAAGTGTCTTCAATATGCAAATGTAGGGGGGGAAAAGCTTTTAGCGAAACACAAATACTTGAAAAGCCAGCTTACCTTGACCTATTTAACAAAAGAGCGAGCACTCACTCTAGAAAGACTTTTATTTCCCAGAAAGACTTTTATTTCCCAACATAGTTAAGACAAACATGGAGTGCACTCTTGAGTTGTTCTGCGTATTTCTCTGAAAAGATTGTTTTCCTTTGTGATCTTGCATCCAGTGCAATAGTACTTTACATTTACATTACATTTATTGACACCATAAGTTATGATGCTGTCCAGGGCTGTGTGGCATCTCTGTCAGATCGAAATGGGCTCTTGTCAAATTTGAACGAATAGCCTGTTGCTTTAATAGTTCATGAAATGTAAGTAAAGTGTCATTCCAAAAGTAATCTCGCGAGGTTTATAGAATAATAGAAACGAATTACTAGAAAGGAAGTAAATAAGAGCTTATAAAAAATGTATTTCAGGATGACACAGGCTGAAAGTTCATGCTAAAATTAGTGGATAGTCTTTTAAAGACTGGATAAAATAATACACATATTCAGATGGCTAATGTCTACTTCTGTGAAAAAGCTTTACTTAGGTTTTTTATTTGACCAAGACAGCTTCTATCCATAGTAACTCATTTGATTAGGGAAAAAAAAAAGGTCAAATATGGAATCCACTGTGGGGATTAGAGAGACACATATACATTTTAAGTTAATGAAATAAGCATCAATTAAAATAAAGACACGACAGTGTTATACCAGACAGTAGACGTCCAATATGATAGAGCTCAAGATACAAGCCCAAGTCATGAGTTCATTAAGAGTGTAGAACAAAGTTTCAATTTGTTTATTATACTACCAGCTAACACAAAACAGGAAACGTGTTTAGAATTTAAAATAGGAAATTTAATAGGCAGTCAACATCAACAAATCACACTGACATCAACTTGGGGGGGAGGTGGGGCTGGGTACTTCAAGGTGTGGCGACTGTAGCAGGCGCCGTCATGTGTGGCTGATGGTAACCTGGCAGTGGGAGGGACAACCCTTCCTTGGCCTCAAAAAATGTATAAGACAACATGATGCTCTCAACGTGCTCCAGCTTTGGATCTTCAGCAAACTCAGGGTCAATGTAGAAGAATACGGGCATGTCCACCTGGGAAGTTAAAAGACACTTTCATTAGTTGCAATACAAGGTATGCAAACATTTATACAAGGTACAACAAAAATGGTCATCAGGTGAACAAGACATGTTTTATTCAAACACTCTGATGTCAACAAAACTGTGTCCTACAGGCCATTATACTCTTTGTGGTGTCTAATAGAAACACATCTAGTAAAACTTGCTTTTTCATCTTAAGACAATACTTCTGGCGGTAGCTGAATGCTCTACATTGGTGACACAATGCCACATTCTGTTGGACTATTTTCATCATATAGAAGGTTCTTGATGAGATTGTCCTTTAAGTCGCTCTGGCAACAGGTTGTTGTGTCAAAGCATTGAAGGTTGTTAATATCTGTTTTGTAATTCTAGATGTCACAGTCTTTGATTACGTACTAGTCTTAGTCAAGTTTATCATGTGAACAGCACTGTGGCATTACCACTTGAGACGCGTTACATAACAAGAGTTGGTACACACATCGAAAGATGAAGCCAGCTATTGATTTTCCAGTGTTCGAGTTATCAAGTAAATCAAATTAGACTAAGGGATACCATCCAACGAAACAGACTTGGGCTCAACTCATCACCTTGTTACAAAGCTTAGACCAAGGGATACCATCCAACGAAACAGACTTGGGCTCAACTCATCAACTTGTTACAAAGCTTAGACCAAGGGATACCATCCAACGAAACAGACTTGGGCTCAACTCATCAACTTGTTACAAAGCTTAGACTAAGGGATACCATCCAACGAAACAGACTTGGGCTCATCACCTTGTTACAAAGCTTAGACTAAGTTTGTACACGTGATTTCTTCTAAACCCTATCTCGGATCAAGTGGAAACATTGTGCACAATTATTTCCTTTACCCGACACTAGAAGAATCAATTTAAAAAATTAATAAGTCATTTCACAATTGGTAATACATTTTTGTTTGTTTGGTATCTCGAACAAATCGTAATTGACTGCAATGGTTGGTATAAACTGAAATAATCTCCTTTATAGGTCGTCGTCTGAGTCATAGTGAACTCAAACCTGAAGAATAGGACGAGACTATAAAAACAATAGATGAATATACAATCTTCCATATTCATAAGCTCTCCGCTAGCACGGTGGTTACCGTGTTGGCTTGAGAAGCCTGATAAGGCTTGAGCCATGAGTTCGAATTCAGGTCGTTCTCATTCTTTTTATGTTTAGAAATGCTTTTTTAGCGGCCTCCGTAAGGTGAAAAGCCGCTATTAGGTTTGTGCAAAATGTCCGTCTGTCCGTCTGTCACACTCAGGGCGCCAAAACTAGAAGAGATACGAAAAATATTTTTTCACCATTAAATGCGGCTTGAAAAGTTTAGGTGCAACGGCTACTTTTAGTTTTCTAAAAGCAAACCGTTTAATTTATAAAATTAATTATGCAAGCGATTTTTTAATAATAAAACACCAATTCTGAAACAATTACGTAAATGTAAGGGAGGAAATGTTACTATAAGAAATGCTCATAGCATGTAGATATCACGCACATTTTTAAAATGAATTTCTGTCTGTCTGTCCGTCTGTCACACTCAGAGCGCAAAAGCTAGAAGAGATACGAAAAATATGATTTCACCATTAAATGCGGATTGAAAAGTTTAGGTGCAACGGCTACTTTTAGTTTTCTAAAAGCAAACCGTTTAATTTATAAAATTAATTATGCAAGCGATTTTTTAATAACAAAACACCAATTCTAAAACAATTACGTAAATGTAAGGGAGGAAATGTTACTATAAGAAATGCTCGGGGCATGTAGATATCACGCACATTTTTGTAAATGAACTTTTAGTAGCGACTTTCGTGTACTAGCGTAAATGACATGATTCTAAACTAATTTCTTAAACTTTTTTAAAAATCAGATTTAAAAAAAAATTGTTTAGTGCCCCATTAGAATGAAAGAATCATATTTTTGTGCGTTTTGTCTTTTGGTTGGTCTGTCCGTCACGGTTAGATAAAAAAAAAAAAACACTAAAGGCTTTTGAAAATATGATTTATCCTATACTGTTCTTTCAGAAATATTGCGATAGTTTAAGGATGGGAGCATGCAGGTATTGAGCCAGGGACCAACGATAAATCCGAACTACAGTCTAGTGCGCAAACATCAAGATAAGGCAGGTTTATACCCTGCTCGCCATCCTCCGTCGTCCAGCGAAAAGTTAATTATTTTTCAACATCCGTAACAACTTGCGAATAGGCGGATCTGACAGGGATCCGACTCCGACGGGGGCCACCTATGAGTTTGTGTATCACACAAACTCTCTTTGTAATCTTGTTTTTTTTTATAAATTTATTTAATAAGATCAGAGCCAGACCACTACATCCTTATTTTAAAAGAAAATCACTATGCTAAAAATGAAACGTATGTACAGAAAGATAGTCGAAAGTAAAATTGTTTTTTTTTTATTATGCATCATATTTCACCTCAGAAGAAAAAAATCCTATGTATCCTACAATGCTCAAGACAAGACACTGTACAATGTTATATCTCATCTATTGATATTATTTCTTGGGATTGTGTCTCACGCCACACTATGTATCTGTGCTGAGTTCTAAGACGATACAGAATTTGTAACTTAGCGAATGTCAGCCTCAAAAATTCGATTCTAGATAAATATAGTTGTGTCTGTGTTAAGAAGGCCATGTAGTTATACTCCACCTTTAGTTTTAAGGATAAATAATTTTAGCGATATATAACAAAAAAAGTATACATTTTAAATGTATTTCAGTCAACCCAAAGCATTAAATTCACAACGCTCGATTTGTTAGTAGACTGCCAATAATGTGATGTTCACACTATGTTATCGTAAGCAATTGATCGTAAAAACGAATGAGCCAAACTTCACCTGACTACTGAACAAGATTCTTTTCACATATTTTGTATGAAAAAAAAAAAACGAATGGAGTGCATTTCCAAAAACCTGACTATTGCAAGCAGGAGCAAATGTCAAATATTGTAGTTCACATTCAACGCTACAATATTTGCCTCGATGTCTGTGGTCAACACGTTACTAGATTCTAGTTTTCACTCATTCTTAAAACAACATAAAAAAGTTCCAGTCAGAAATGACTCACTGGGGAAGTCACTCCCGCTTTTCTCTTTCCATCGTTTGCTCTTCTTTATCTTCACAGTCCAGTCAGTGCTGCCAACAATGGTGTTTTTTAAATTCAAGTTGGCTCATTTGTCATAAACACGATCCCGTTTCTCTCTACCTATGCTAAGATTATGTTACTAATAGTTCCAGGCTTATATGGACAAACGACTAGCTATATCTTGTGGATATTTTCACAGCTACTTTATTCTAAAACTCTTCTAAACTATGAGTGGAGGCGGATATGTATGTACACAATCATTACGACCTTTAATACCATTGAGGATTACGGTTATTTTATTTGTCATGGTTGTACACAGTTCCAAAGTCATGAAGTCTGAATAAAAAGAAAAAGCTGCACAAATGTGTGTGTGTGTGTGAGAGAGAGAGAGAGAGAGAGAGAGACAGACAGAGAGAGACAGACAGACAGAGAAAGAGAGACGGAGAGAGAGGGGAGAGAGAGAGAGAGAGAGAGTTGAATGAAAAAGAAGTTATGCGAAACCTCCAGTATCCAGGAAACACTAGCATCACCCTCATGATGTTTGGTCAGAAAATAAAAACGTGTCTTTTCAGTCAAGATATGATTTAAATTCCATTGATAAAAACACACAATACAGAAAAACATAAGCTGCGCCTGATATTATAATTTATAATAATTTTTAAAAAAGAATAATTGCTGACAGTAGCCTGCCTACAGTTCCAATATCTCTGAAAAAAATGAAAATGAAAAAAAAAAATTAAAAACAAAACAGGAAAATCTACGCTTGGCGATTTGAATACCGATTTCTGTATGTCCAATTTGAACAAAAGAACAATAGGCTATATACCATAGTTTGACAACAGAAACGTTGGGATAACTGGCCCCATAGAAAACTTGTATGCACTGACCAAGCGTAAAGTTGTTTGTTTTTTTTTACCAATGAGACGGTACCGTTGAAGACCTGCCATTTCAGTACAAAACATTTTCAGTAAACATTATTAAGGTGACTAGGCAATGACTTTTGATTCCAGTTAACAGTGTTAGAGAATGATTCAATAATTAGTATTAATTTTTTTACAATAATAATAAACACATGTGTATAACACAGCCAACTATTAGCTAAATAAAATTGTCCTAACTAGACAAGGACAACCTGACTATAAACTAGTCAATAGTTTAAGCTAAAAATGTTGGCATCAATCAAATTCTTCACGTCAAACTTTTTTTTCTCCAAATACAAGCTAATAAAAAAAAAGAAGAAAAGATAATGCTGAATAACTTTATACTAGATACAAATGTAACCGTCAAATAATGTCCTAGAAATGATCAGTAGAAAGATGGAATGTGGCTACTTTACAATTATATGGACATCATGTTTTCTCTTGCACTCTGACTGCACTGAGTTGGCAACAACTGCATCTTCTTCTTTTTATCATTTTCCCCGGGAGGGAATGTCGACTTCATAAAAACTACCCCTCAATCTTCCCCTCTCATATTTGTGCTGTCTGTCAGATGTTAACGTGAAGATTTCTCACTAATCTCTTCACAGAGGCCACTGGCGTACATAGTGTGTTCCATCGTGCCATTGGCTTCACATGCTCAGTAACAGGACTTTGAAACGCTTCACTGGGTTTCTTCACTAGGTTTCTTCACTGGGTTTACTTCTCTAGGTTTGCCTCTCTAGGTTTACTTCTCTAGGTTT
>JADKLZ010003886.1:19499866-19518248 GCA_021533235.1 Biomphalaria straminea
AAAGAATATTCAAATTTAGTAACACCTTTAGTAAAATCCCTAGATTTGGAAAGCCTTCAAGATAGAAGACTTAAAAGTAAAGTACAAATTATAAATAAAACACTGAACCATAATCTCCAAATACAAAAAAAAATTAATAAAATACTCAGACACAAACTTAAAGGCACACTCCTCGTTCCATATGCTGGGACAAATGTGTAGCCTACAATTTCAAAAGCTCCTTCTACCCTAGCGCTATTAGAGAATGGAATGGCTTGTCTGAGCCAGCCAGGAAAATCAGTGACTTGGCAGAGTTTAGGTCATTGGTAAAGGTAAAAGAAGATTCGACGGGCTTAATATCCAAGCCACACGAGCAGGCCAGCTGCTGGACTTAAATCGAGGAAAAATCAGGAGTGAAGCCCTTTAGACGTTGGGGATAGCAACTATGACATTCCCTCCGGCAGCTTCTGCAAATGAGCTGGTGCTAAATGTAATGCGAATCGTTCCTTTGGATCTCATCACTCATCAGCAAGGTCGAGAGATAGATACCATGACGCATGGGCCACTATCAAAGGCCCAGGGATGCGCCCCGGAGAGGAAACTCTGGTGCTGCTGCTAAGCGGCTAAAACATTGGTTTGATTAGCCCACACCAGATTCCGCCCCTTCTGAAGACGAAACCAAAAACCAGTGACTCATCTGGGCGCATCCATGCATTGCCTCCCGAAACAAAAAGGAGCCATACATATATACATATATTGTTTTATTTTGCCATATTATGGACCACTTAGTGTTTTTTCTTACTAATAACAATGATTAATTTTGAAAAGGCCTTCAAGTAAACGCTCCCACATTCGCCTAAATTCCTTAATGTGCACAGTGATTTCTAGTCCCTTTTACGTTGAATTGGATCGGCCCGTAAACTCCCCTCTCCCTCCCCTCCAACTCTTATATACACTTTTTGACTATTCGTCTACATTTTAGTTCTTAATATCAGGTGGCCGAGCCTTGCTCGGTTAAATAAATGCCCTGCCCAGCCTGACTGTGGGACAATAAGAAGTTCATACCGGCTTTTGCCATCCATCCATCCCAGTGGTGCTACAGCCCGTGGTCTGCTTTTAGTTTTACACATCCCTTCATTCATATCTCTAAACGCGTTCTTGTTTGCAAAGAAATATTTTAGTGTAGCCTACTACGGTAAGCCTAGTGACGTAAGCAGCGTTTTTCCCGTTTACGTCATGGAAAACTTTCATTCATAAATTATTCAAGCCAAAATTAATTTTACAACGAGATATTTTATATATCGAAATAACGGTCCCGATGTGGCCAATGAGCTGAGAATTTTTTTTCTCACTAATATGCAGATACGTTGAAATTTTAAAGAAAATCGTTAGAGCCGTTTTCGAAATCAAAGATATATATATATATATATAGGCCTATACAAGAATTGCTCGCTTAATAGTATAGGATTCGAAATATTTGATAACCTCTATGAATTATTTTTTTTTGACTCATTTTGTTTTTCTTATTACATCCTGCAAATAGTAATACTCACAATTAAAATAAGTAACTACTGTCTTTTTGTTTCAGAAAGTACAATCACCTCCCATCCCCTCCGTGGAAACGCTCGATCAGATCTGCCTCTATGGCAGTGCTGAACAACTGAAAAAAACAGCACACTATTTTTCCTTGGCACAGTCTGCAAAAGAGCCGACAGCTCAGCAGTAAAAAAAAGCTGGTAAGAATGTAATGTAAGCAAGGGAGTCGTTCGTAAATGACGTCACACTATAGGGGGGAGGGGGTTGAGAAAATGTGACATGGGGGATTTTGTGACGTCACAAATTTAAAATTCAGAAAAAAAACACAAATAAAATATTTTTGTAATCTTCGAAAAATAATAATTACTAGTCGACCGGCGGCATAGCATACGCCGCTATTTTGCAGGGCAGGCCTTAGGCACTGCAACATATGCGACCACAGTGGGTATCGCACTTTCTTTGGACTCGTGCTAAATTTTAGGTGTATAAATTATTAAATTGTTTGTTTGAACCATTTTATAACATATAACAGATTTCCCGCGGCCTCTTGATTTACCAGGAGCCCCTTGGAAATTCCTGAAATGTTATTAAATGCTATGCCGCCGGTCGAAAAAGTCCTGGAAATTTCCGGACATTATTAAAATCTTTTTAAAGTAAAAAAAATATACTATGCTATTTTGTGAATGAAAATAGTGCGGATTTGGATATATTATTTCCCATTCACACCATGCTGCGCCATGGGATGTTCCCATTTACTTGTTATAAGTAAAGCGAATGCGAGAATTCATGAATAAAAAATTCTATGAATGGAGCTAAGAATAGCTAATTGACCTTAATTTACGCGATATTAAGAATAGAGTTGCACTCATGTAACAATCATAAGAAAAACACATTTGAATGTTAATTTGATTAAAATATGAAATGAATTGACTATAATTAGTAGCCTATGTTCATGTGCTAAAGCATAAAACTACATTTGCGAAGAGAAGTTCTATAATCTTAGAGTTGAATTCGAGTTTTAGATCTAGATCTAGGAATAGAGAGATGAGTTACCTTTCGTAATCATGTCTAATGAACGAATGTGCGTAATTAAAGTACTTCTAAAGTGAAACCTTAGAGTATATTCTATCTGTGTATTGTTGTTCTAGTTTCAATAGTCTTACGACACAATAATGTGGAAATACTTTTAATATTATGACAAAAATTGAGAAGAAGAGAATTATATAAACACCACTTTCATTCACAAAATAGTGCGGATTGGGATGCACCAATTTCCATTCACACCGCGTGCTGCGCCATGGGATCTTCCCAATTACTTGTTGCTTACTCGGCTGAACTTTTGAACTTGTCTTTTGAGAAATATATATATAGATTATTATAGCTTTTATATAGCGCTACTTTCATGCTTATAGCATGCTCGGAGCGCTTTGGGGGAGGGGGGTATCTATGAGTTGGTTTTTCCTGTTGCCTTAAGGGGCTCAGTAAACACTGACGCTGCCCGAGTCGAGTGTCGAACCTAGAGCCCCTCTACTAGGTAGCCAAGCCTCTCGACCACGGTACGCTTCCCACCAAATAATAACAGAAATAATAACAGAAAAAAAAGACAACGAAGTCCTTGTAGTTTTGGGAAACTCGACAGGTGAGGAGAGTATGGAATGGATAGATGAAGATGTCATTGACAACAATGTAATTTTCGAGTCAGCTCCTCAGACAGAAGAAGAAAATCTTCCCGTGTATAGCCTACTATCGATGAGCACATGAAACCTCTTTGGGGAAAAAAATGAGAAATAAATAATTTGGAATTTTTTTTTTTTAAATTGTGGCGTGACGCAGAGGGCAGGGGGTCTGAGAATTTGTGACACTTTGTGACAATTAAGGGGGGAGGGGTCAAAAAAGGTCATTTTTGCATGACGTCATTTACGAATGACCCCTAATGACAGTCTTGGATTCGGAAGATTTAGGATTTCACATGGCTATGCAAACCCAGTTGCGACTTTCATATTTTTCCACAAGAAAAGCAGACGAAGGCGTTGTCCGCCGGCGGTCTATGTTAATGTAATGCACGGTCTCTTTCTACATTACGAATAGAACTGATGAGCTAAATCTAAATTTAACTGTAGTTCATATATAAGTGCATAGCTCTGGATCTGTATATAATTAATAGCCATTGAATGATGAAGGTCTTATTGGAAGCAAACCCCTATTTTATTGAGACCATAGAAAGTGATCCGGTTATTGTTTTGATGAACTTGACTAGTCCCGCGACCTCAATTTTAAGTCACGTGACGAGCAGCCATTATGATTATAAAGAAGATCGTTGCTTTTTAGGATTGACTAAAATAAATTGTATTACATTTGATTTATATTAACTTTTAATAACCATACTTTATCATTATGTTTGATTTGTGTCGCTGTTAAAGATGTTTTACGGCGACTAAATGGTCTATTAATTAGGTGAGTTTATGGCACGAGGAATCAAACATGGCTGCTACTCAGTTATTGAGTTAACTCAGTTACTCAGTTGAGTCAGTACTCTACTCACTGCTCTGACTAAGTAAATTATTTGATTTAGTAGATGATAGTAGATCTAAATGATAGATCTAATAATGTAAAAAAGAAAAGTTTTTGAACAATAGATCCCAGAACAGTAGATCCGAAGTCTGTAAGTGTAAAGTGAGACTTAATAGTGAGTTAATTAACAGACGCAACAGAGTACTTCAGTACTTAGTCTTAGATTAAGATTACTCACTACTCAGTAACTGAGTAAGACTTAGATCTATAAACTAAAAAACTTTTAAAGTTTAAAGTAACTTCTTACTAGATTAACTAGATACTACTACTACTAACTAGTCTAGATCTAAATAAAATAGTAATACTAGTCTAGATCTAAATAAAGATTGTATTTGTAGAAAAGTCAAGTCAGTCAGTGCTAATCACTCACTCACTGCTAGTCGACAGTCGTAGAGGCCTGGGACGGGTCAGACCGTCAAGCGACTCAGTCAATGGGTGATATTTTAGTAGAGTCTAGTGATACTGTGAATGACTGAATCAGTGAATGGGTGTTGTGTGTCACTGTTACTAACTCAGTCACTGTGTCAGTCTCAGTGCTGTGTGAGTCTGGCTTTCTAGAGATTAGAGATGCTACTCTACCAGCTGTACTGGCTGGTATAAAAAAAAAAAAAGTATCAGTTCACAAACTGAAATTGTGACAAACTTGACAAAGTGACATTAAATTAATCATTATGATTATTTTATATTTATCATTCTGCTTAAAGTCTAAGTTTTTGGTATTATTACAAGAATCAAGTGCATTCACTTCTTCAGCCATTGTTTGTACTTTTTAAGAATTTATCAAAATAGAACATGGACATGAATGAATTGATTGGAGATCTAATAATACTAATATAGATTCCACAGCACAGCAGTACTGGTTTAACCCTAGTTAAGGGGTTTCCGAAAATATATCATTTGGCGGGCGGGATCCCATTTATTGAAAAAAGGTAGTATCAGTTAGTAGTTAGGTAGATGTAATCTGTTGAGGGGCTAAACTTTTCAAAGCTCTTCAACCATACCATTAGATCTAGATTCTAAATCTATATTACAAATTATAGATCTAGTAGTAAGTAGTATTACTATATTATTTTAGACTTTAGAAAATTTAGTTTCTAGATTTACTAGAAATATTAACTTTTGACAGTTTAACATCAAATATTTGAATTAAATTATAATAATCTATATTGTCTATAATTCTATATATATCCACATATTAAAAAAAAATTTTTTTCTTTTACACCAGGACAATTAGTGTAATAGTTGAAGAGCTTTAGTTTAGTCCCTCTAGCCTAGACTCTACAGATTAGATCTACCTAACTACTAACTGATACTACCTTTTTTCAATATATGGGACCCCGCCCGCCAAATGATACTTCACCTGGGTTTCCCACTTTGACTTAGTATTTCAGGTGCATCACTGTGTCTGAGTCACAGGCTGCGACACCATTTGAAATTATTGATGATTAAAAGTACTACTAGAGATCCAAATGTTTACTTCTTTGTTGTTGGGATTTTTTTTTTTTAGCATCATTTGAATGTAGCACCTGTAAGTATAACACTACTGCTAAAAGTTTTATTTAAAAAGATTTCTTATTTCTTGTATTTAACAGTTCAGGATGAATCACCATTACCCTGACAATTTTGGCTATGGGCGTGGTACGCCAGCTATTCCAGGAATCAATTATGCATCAGGTGGATATGCTGATCCATCTGCCATGGTAAGCTTGGCTATTGCTTTGTCAATTATGCTACATTTATTTTTTTAAAATTAATTAAATTTTTATCAATACGAGCTGAATCATTTGGTTACAATTAAAATTAAAAAATTATAAAGAGTGTATTATCACTCAAAATACTTGTTAATTGGCATAGTAAAACACAAGTTCATGACCTGGTCTAATAAATATGGTAAATAGGCTTATTGATCAGAAATTTTATCTTTTTAAACGTTGGATTGTAATTTTTTAAGTAATTAGTATTAAGTATTGAAATTTAGTCTTAAACTATACTTAAGTTTTGAGGAAATTATGTATATAATTACTTCATTTATTAGTTATTTAGATTTAGAATTAGACAAAGAAGTTATGATACAAGTAAAGAGTTTAACTCAGGCATGTCAAACATTACATTCTATGCGCCCTCAGCCACTTTGCATGCAGCCTGGTTGGCCACTTAAGAATTATCAAAAGGATATCCCATTATTAAGTGTTTAAAAGTCACCATTAGTTTCTGGTAAAATATTTACTGCCAAAAAAAAAATCTTTAATGTAACAATCAACTTTGTTGAACTTATTAAGTATATTCTTTAATGATCAGATTCTTTAAAACAAATACTTTTTAGAAAATTTATTATAAATTGAATTAGATGAGGTAATTTTGCTTCTTTATTAACTTCGAATTATTTTGCGTGAACAATTAAAGAACAAAATAGCTCATTTTGAATTCTTTTCATTGGCTCTCGAAAACTCAACTGGTGTAACTTGTTTTGCACAGTTGACTATATTCATAAGGATACAGGAATTTTGAGATACATGAGGATCTACTTGAGCTCTGTTCTATGCATAACACGACTACAAAGGAGGTTGTTGTAAACAAGTTACAGGAGGTGATATCGCAGTACAATTTACTTTTGGTAAAGCTAGCTAGTCTAACTACAGATTGCGCACCAACCATGATTGGGGTTAGAAATGGAGTTAATGCAAAGCTGCTTGCAAAAATAAGAGAGACTGATACTAATTTTAAATTTGCTAATTTTCAGTGCATCATTCACCAAGAAATATTATGCACAAAGCAATTATAGTTCCAACATATATATGCTAAGACCAGTTACTGATTCATTATTGTGTTATAATGTCATTTTATGAAAACATTAACCTTTTGATTATAACTTTTATTTTGATCAGGCAAGAATGAACCAGCCACGAGATAACTATCAAATGCCTCACTACCCAATGATGCAGCAACAAGCTGCTATGTATGGTCAAGGGAGCTATGTGGGTCAACAAAATAATCCCTACACAAATATTGCTGGCTATGGCAACTATGGAATGCAAGGTGGTGTTGGACAATCTTCAATGATGATTGGGGGCAGGCAAGGAGATATAAATAGGGCTGGAGCCAACAACAATATGATGAATGCTTATTACACTAGTGATCCCCGCAGCTCTCCTCAAACATTGAACACCCAGGTGCCAAGCTACAACCATGCACAGTCCAATCCTCATGTATCTCACCATCACATGGGCATAATGTCACCTCAAAATTCCTGTCAGACAACCATGGTGACTCAGAACTCAGGCACTGTAACGATGGCAACTAAGACACAGCATTCTCAAAATGTGCAATCTCCCTCCAACTCTAGCCAGCTGATAAATCAGGTGCCATGTCATCAAAATACTGGAACATTTGGTAATCCGAATTCACCCCACATGGTACCCTGTTCTCATCATGTGCCTCAGCACCCAATGAGACATCCAACTAATCAACAAAACCCTCAGGAGGTAGCTGATAACATACTTCAAATGGCTTCTGCTTACCCTTCTAACCAAACAGTAAGTGTGGTTTCTAAATGAAGTAAACTTAAGCCATTTTTAGCTTAACTAAGTAGAATTGTCATACAATGGAAAACATGATTAATCTGGTTTTTTTTTTTCTTTAGGTTCAGGTACCATTGAAAAGTCGACCTGCACCATATCACATACCACGCTCACCACATTATAGTGTTCAACACTCAGATATGTCCCATACTTCACCAAACCCCCAACAGCAACAAAGTCCAGTTTCTTCGCAGACAAGCCCAAGCCCTTCATCTTCAAGTGTGAAATCACCAGCTCCAGTCTTAGCACCTATTCCTAATCCTATTCCATCACCTGGAATCAGTGGCCTCAGGTCACCTTGTAATCAAGGTATGTCACCATGTGGTACTCAAAGGTCACCAAGTCATATGGGTTCAACATATAGCGGTCACAGCCAAAGTTGCCCCCCATCACAGTGTTCTAGTGAAACATCACCTTACCATCATGGTATGTCTCCATCTGATGTCCAGCATTACTCACCGTGTGCAATGACACCCAGCCACAACTATACAGCTTACAGTGCTTCACCAACATCTCAACGAAACACACCAATGTATTCCCCATCAGGTGATCACACAGGAATGCCCAGCATAGATCATCACCGCCAATCAAGCTATAATTGCTCAAACTCTTCCAATACTGGCAACAACTCGCCATTTACTAATACTTTAAAGCATAGCAGTAGTGGATATTCCACTTCTGCACCACCTCCATCACATATGAGCAATAACCCCTTAATGTCTTTGCAGAAACTTGTAATGCTACCAGAAACACAGGTTGTTGATCCTAAAAGTGTTGTAAATGATGCTTGTCTTTCTTCCCACGATGAGGGTCCAAAAAACGGTGATGGCCCAGCAGAATGGCTTTCCGAGGGCTTAAGTCATTCTGTCGGGTTTCAGGGTAAAACTAGCTCTCCTACCAACCCATCAGATGGTCATTCTTCTTACATTTCTTTTTGTGGGAATACAGAACGGAATGATTCAGGTGATAAAATCAATTATCAACCAACTGATTTAACAGCAAATGTTGATACATTTTCATTTATGGATAAATTGCAATGTGATGGTACTCCAGAAAGTCATATCAATGTCCTTTTGAATACTTTGGAAACCACTTCCCAATACAGTGACAAAAAAGAGGCACCTTTAGAGAAATTAAATTTACTCAAACATGACCACAAAAGTCCATCCCAGCTAGAAAAAAATAAAGTTTATGAGAATGATTCTCATGTATATTCTCCCCAGAATATCAATGAACCATCAGTGTTTCATTTATCCACAAGTGAACATTCACAAATGAGAGAAATATCACCATCTCATTGTTCCCAAAGTAACAGCACCAATGTAAATCAGCCATCACATCAGCAGCCATATCAAGCTGACAGTAAAGTTTTAGAACCAGTATCTCTGTCAAATGCTGAACTTTTTCAGAGAGACACTAGTCAGGATATACAGTTATCACAGACTGAAACTTCCCAAAGTGAAAGTAATCACCTAACTCAGCTATCACAAGTAGAGTATAAACATAATACCATTGACAATGCCAATCAAGAAATGAAGTCTTCCCAAATTGACAATGTAAACCAGTTATCACAAGAAGAGTCTTTTCCACCACAAACTCAGTCCTCTCAAAGTGATGAAAGCATCAACATAAAGCAACTGTTACCAACACATAGTGATATTGAATCCCATCTAACTCCAGTTGAAAGTACAAAGGATAAACAATTATTACAAACCTTAAGTGCGCAGGATGAAACTGCCAAAGTGAAGACTATATTACAAGTGCAGGAAAATGTATTTAATAAGTCAGATTTAAAAGTAAATGTCCATAACAGTTCTCCAAATCCTGCTATTACACTTTCAAATGATGAGTCCAAAAAGATGCACATTGAGGTAGTTGACAAAGCATTTGAACCCTTTGACAGGTCACTGGTTTCACCTGAAAGAAAAAATGGTAAAATTCTGGATGATGTCAAGAGAATGTTAGTTCAGTGCCGTTCCCCAGGTGTTCTTTCAGAGGTTCCTATTCTAACCAATGGTCTTAATGGGACCACATGTGAGAGTGAACTGGAACAAAACTGTGATGTGAGCATCAAGCGCCACCATGGCCTTAACACTATTGTGAAGTCTAAGTTATCTTGTACTAAAAGGTCAACTCACTTTACTAGAGTCACGCCTTGCTCTATAGCAGTGGGTGCTGATGAACGAGCAGCATGTGAAAGATTTGCTTTTAGACGTAACGGTTTGAGCAGAATACCAAGAACCACTAGAATGTTGTTTAATGGTAGAAATCGCAATGACAGCACAGGAAATGATGATTCTGATGAAAGTTCTGAAAATGTTTCGGAAGGAAATTTCCTTATATCAGAAAGTCCACCACAAGATGGTAGTAAAAAGCGGCCCAGTGCCACAAGAAAATCTGATAACAAAAAACCAACCTTGAGCTCTATGTCAACAGCTACTAAAGTAAGTGAGGGTGATTCAAAGTCAGCAGAGACAGTGATATCAGGAAGCAATGGTTGTGTGTCATATGGTAACAATGATGCCAGTGATGATGATGTGTATTATGAAGGTGTGGACAGTTCAGACATTTTTATAAATAACTGTAGTAGTGATGAGTCCATTACATCTGCGACAGATGCTAAAAATATTGCATCTATTCCTTCGTGTAAGGGAGATGAAACTCACCCCCAGAATACTCATCATTCTTCAAAAGTTGAAGAGAAAGAAGAGAGTTATGAGGAAGAACAAAAAGAAGCTAATGGTTCCAATAATGATCAAACAAAGAATTTGAATATTGCCATTGATTCTCCCCCTTCCAAAAGACTTCGGAGATCGTCTGGACAAAAAGCCCAAGAAAAGTTAAAGGCTTTATCAATATCTAAGAGAACTGTGAATAGCTCATCCAGTGACTCATCTGTTACTCTTGATAGTTCAAGTGAAGTGGACCAGCAAATTAGTTTAAAAACTACTGTCATAAAAATGGAATCTGTTGAACTGACCCAAAAAGAGGATTCATTAAAGGATAATTCAATAAAAACAGATTGGTTGAAGCCATCACAACCTTCTCTAAAGTCAAATAACAAGTATCCTATTGTTGTGCTTGAAAAATCAAATGTATCCATCAATTCTTCTCCTGTGATAAAAAAAGAACATTCTGATCTGATTGATTTAACTCAAGACAGTGAGTTAGATGTTACAGTTGACTCAGATTGTTCTCGAACCATAGAATCTTACAAAGTAGAGAATATTAAAGCTGAAACTGAAAGTAAAACAAATAATAATAATAAAAAGCGAGTGGTATCAAGGAAAAAAGCTTCAAAGAAACAGCTGCGGATAAAAAAGATGGAGAAAGAGTCTCTTAAAGGAAATAAACATGATGAACTGAAGGATTCTTTTAAATCCATGAAGTTTAGTAGAACTCTTGACTTGATGAAATCTCGTAGAAAAAGAGAATCTTCTTCACTGGGACCTTTTATTAGAGTGACTGGGAAGATCAATGAGCCACCTGAAAAAGTAACAGTTTTTTATCAACCTGTTCAAGACACAGCTCTTCTTGCAAACACTGCTAAAAATAAAAAGTCTACTATCCCTCATGGTGCAACAGCAGTGCACATGGTTACTAATCTGCCTACAGATAAAGTTGCTATGGTCCCATCCAATCGTACTATTAGTCAAAGTCCCTGGGGATGTGCGTTTTGTGGTCACCATAGCAGCTACAGATTTCTCGGTGATTTGTTTGGGCCATATTATAATGAAAATGAACTGGCTCGGGTTGAGAGCATTGCTCAGGAAGAAAGTAAAAAAACTGATAACCTAAAAGAAGGAAAGAATGCAGATCTATCTGGCTCAGGAAAGAAAAACAAAGATGATACTCAGTCTGAAAAGATGGTGGGCCGGAGACGCAAATCAGCATTATCAACAAAAACAATTGAACAAGATTTACCTCCTGAAGAAATTTGGGTTCATGAAGCCTGCGCCATGTGGTCTCCAGGTGTTTGTCTAATTGGTAATAAAATGTATGGTCTTGATGAAGCTGTAAAAGATGCTGCTGATGCTGTAAGTTTTTTTTTTGTCATGTTATTATGATTTAGGCAGGAATTAACTTTTTTAATCTTTCATTTTTTTTAGGTAAGATAATTTGACCTATGTGTCAACTGTTGTACAGGTTTCCTTCTTATTATTCTCATTGGAGATTGAATACAGAGACTTAGTCTTTAACTCTTCATAAATTAAAAGGTTTCCACCTAGCTCTTATATAAAAAAGATCTATAGGGTAGAGGATGTTAAGGTCATCTGTTTTCTTGGCTAATGGTTAACAAGCAGGGTGTCATGTGGCCAGCACAATGACCAACTGCCTTTACGTTCCCCAACTAAAGTCTGGTACCCATTAGAGTTGGGTGGACTCTGGTGCCCTGAAAATCCTGAAATCCTAAATCCCAGTCTTCACCAAGATTCTAACCCAAGTTCAGAAGTTGAGAACTTAACCACTCAGACATTGTGCCCCCCTATAGCTCTTTTATGCATTCTTTAAATGATTTTGTTTTTCTTCCCTTTGTGGTCATCACTATTCCCATCAAGTACCTCATTTTTTTAAATTATATTTTTATTCCATGCCACTCATTTCTAAGGTAATTTTTCACCCAAGACTGAAAAGAAATTTTTTTTAAAACAATTTTACTACTTTTCACTTGATTGGTCTGCCTAATAGTAGGAGACGTTGGTTAACATATGTGTAAAAATGAATAGCTGTAAATGTTCTCAGAATATAGCACCTGAAAAATGGGAATTATTGGCATTACATGAGCTCAAAAGGAGGTTTTGTTCACACTTTGATCATTAATAGTACCATATATATTATTTTTAAACTTGATAGTTCATGTTTGCCTTGTTAAACCAAAGCAAAATAAAGATGGTATTTAACATAGCTATCAGTTTGTGCCCAGCACCAATATGTTTTTAAATCTATCTTCTTGCCCCAAACATGGAATTGCCAGTTTGACTTTTGACTATTTTACTGAAAACATCACATATAAATATACAATCAGTGAAATCTAATTTTAATTTTACTATAGCTCAGTTGTGACTTTTGTACATCCCTAATGGCCCTCAACAACTTGAAATTTAATCCTGTATTTTAACTTAGAACTATTACTTCTGTTACACCTTGCTGTATTGCTACATCACTTTACTAGCTTCTTTTTTTTTTTTTTTTTTTTTTTTTTTTTTTTTTTTTTTTTTTTTTTTGTAATCAAGTGAACATGTATTGAGAATTGAAAAACTTACAAATTGTATTTTCAGATCTGCTCTGTGTGTAAATCTAAAGGTGCTATGATTGGTTGTCTTAATAAAGGATGTGCTATGAAATATCATTTTATTTGTGCCATAGACAAAGGTAAATGTAGTCATTGTAAATGCTTCATGCTTGTGATGTTCCACTTTCAGTGTCATAGTCTTGTGTAGATGGAGGAAATAGCACCATTAGAATTTTGAAGGTCTAGGTTTTGGCTACTTATGTAGCTTTAGTAAATGATGTTGTTTTGCTCAGTTCAAATCAATTCTATAAGTACACTTTAATGATTTGAAAAAGAAACTATTTCATTATAACATGTTATCACTTCTTGACAGGTGCTGATAACATACGTCTATACATTATTAAAAGATGAGACCCTGAGTTTTTACTTTCCTGTTCTTAGGAATAAACTATTTTCATGTTCAATGATATCCTAAAACCGTCCACTAAAAAATGTCAAATTTATGTAATTTATTAATCATGTGTTCTTATATTAGAAAGATGTTTTGGAGGTTAGATTATGGAGAAGGTATGGCTAAGATAATTAATCCTTATGAGCTCCAACTACAGGCTGGTGCAAACAAGTTTTTTCAAAAAGGGAGCTGTTTGGAAGGACAGTGTCTAGTAAAACCAATGTTTCTTAGAACTAATTATGGCGAGTTTAAATTTAGATTGACTGTCCCAAAGAATGTAATGCATGTGCTGGAAGACTTGTGGAATGGGGTGTGTCACTCAATTTTGATATACATAAGTGAGACACTATGGATGCCTGGTTGTGCCGCTTGTGCACTGGACTGTCATTTGGATTTATTGATGATCCCGGGTTCAAACCCTGCCAGCTCCCATCCCCCATCATCCTGCGGAGGTATGGACTATGAAGTAAACTATCGTCAACTCTGAAGGAACGTCCGAAACATGTAAAACAAAATAAATAAACACTACTCCTTAAAAAGAAATGCTCCCCCTCTCACTTCAGAATTCTGGATCTGCCCTAGTTCCAAACCAAGCAATGTAGTTAATAAGTCTGATTTATAAGTAAATGTCTGTAACAATATGGCAAATCACATATTGTGTCTGTGCAAGCATGTGATCAACAACATTCATACTGTAACTTCATTATGTATCATTCATTTCTTAAATTTGTTCATTTTTTTTTTTCAGAATGCTATTTAGATGAAGAAAATCTGTCCATTCTCTGTCCAAAACACAAGGTTTGTAAGATTCTTCTATAAAATGGATATATATTAATACAGATTTCTATTTATACATTGAGTTAAACTTTTTTCCCCCTAGTTTCATCTTTATTTGTGTTTATATTTGCTTAGGATAAAAAGCTCAATGCACTTGGCACTTCAAGATCTTGATAATGCTGTACTGAAAATAACTAAATGTGGTGCTCAAGTGTTTACATCATTAGAACTGGAACAGTGCTTTAAATGTTTGACTTGCAGACTTGTGTTGATAGAGGTACCGGTACCATTGATTGTATGGCCAGGAAACATCTATTTATTATTGAATGAAGGTTGTCTACTTGTAGAGCTCTTTTTCTGTATATAATGAATGTATGACTTGATGATTTTGTTTGTATTCCAGTGTAAAGATCTCAATTATACAACATTGGGAGTTCATGTATTAGTTCATTGGTAGTACTGCTGCAGTATCTTAATATACTTAAGGACCTTGTGAATAGTACTTTAAACAATTAGCTTTCAGTGCAGTAAGATTCCTTGTCTACTCTTCCCAACAATTGTTTAATTTCTTGTTATTTCTTGAACTCTATTGGAATTAAATCTACATAAGTTTGTTGTTTGTTGGTTTTTTTTTTTTAGAATTGTATTGGGGGGAAAAATATTATTGTATATTTGTTGTTGTTGCATTCTATTTTGTACTTAAAAGTTGTAACATATTAAAGGTCAACTCATTTGTGTTTTTCATGCTGTATATACTTGTAATTTATTGACTTTAAGTGTGAATGGAGGATTATTGTAGACTTCATTTCATTATTTGGTTCTGTTCCCACAAGTTTCTTATGCTAGTTTTTAAACTGTTAAGGTGCAACCACAGTTGATTTTGGTCACTTGGGAATGTGTTTCACAAGTCTACAAGTTGATAACATAAGCAGCTTTAGTTTTCAAAAAAAAAAAAACGGGTTTAGGGTACTTTTACTAAAATTCTATTTTAGAAAAAAAAAGTTAAATTCACAAATATACAAAAAGTTACATGGATGCTAAGGTATAGTTTTTAAAAATACATTGTTTAGAACTTTTCTATTCTAACCTTCCTCTGTCATTATTGTTTATGTATTATAGAAAAAACTATTCCAAAGTATTTTACATTTAATTTCAATTTGGTCACATTAGTTGATTATTGAGAGAAAAATGACTAAATATACATTCGTATAGAAATGAAAAGAATTTGCTTCATTAGTCATTGTAATCTCTATATACTAGTCAACATAAGACCGTGATCATGTTTGTATCCATGTCTTTAGAGAATCTGTTCTAGCACATTGTCTACAACTATGTGGACACACATAGAACTTAAACATAAACTTACATTTTTGAAATTGCTGAGAAGTTTGCATGGAACTATTGCAACAACACTGACACACTTTTGATACACCAGCTTGATTTGGACTAGTACAAATGTTATACATAGAAAAAGATTTCTTATTTTTAGTTATACAAGTAGCTAAATATGAAATAACATTCACATGGTACATTTATATATATACAAATATATATGTGTGTATATATATTATGTTAGACTCAAAACCACTCTTCTTTTAAAATGATTTACATAAAGTTTTTATTTCCAGTAATAAATTAGTGATCTCAAAATATCTCTAATTGATGAAAAGGACATTTGATTCTATTGATGTAATTTTTACAGTAGTGCTCCTAATTTCTATTACATAAATGAATTTTTAGTTATTTTTTTTTAATTGTCCTTAATTAACAGAACTAAAACCAGATCAACTTACAAAGTATGTAATTGTATATGGCTTATATCATGAAGAGAATTGTATATAGTTGTATGTTCTTTTTGGTTTGTACACAATCTATCCTAACATAATTTATTATCAGTCTGTAAGCTGGAAGTATTGTTCTGAAATCTACAAGACTTGATAGATATCATGGAGATTCTAAAGCTTTCTTATGCTTCAGTCCAAATGAATTTAGGCTCATTTTTCTTTCATGACTGTTTATTGTGAGATATTGTCGCATTAAAGAAAATACATTTATAAAACAAGAAGCCTTTCTTTGATTTCGTTAGTGGGAGTTTGGACACATATATATGATCATTGGAATGTTTTTTTTTGTTTTTTTTTCCAAAGTTTGGATGACTTAATGGCAGAATTTGTTTGTGTGTTGTGTTAATCAAAATTTAAAAACAAGCAAAATATAAATCATAGGAGAACTATACTATGTTTACATCTATTTTTTTTTTAATGTAGAATTTATTTTCCTTTTTTTTTTTATTTCTTATCAAACATAACTAATTTGTTACATTTTTGATTCATGTTTTGTTAGGTACCACAATAGATAATGCTGAAAACTTATGCGAGAATGTGTGTGTGGGGGGAAACCTTTTCAAACGAGTATGAAACCCCTCGCATTTAGACATTTCTTAATACTGATGTATTAATTTCCTTTGTTACCTAACAAAATAATTGATTACCAGTAATTTACTGTTTAATCTTTTATGTTTGTTAGGTACGATTGTTTCAACTTGATCTGAGAACGGGTGTAGGAAGAAATATTTTTTTGTTACAGAGCCATAGTGAGTTGATATACTGTAGCATTTTACGTCCGAAGGATTATTTCACTTTGCAACTTCTAATCCTTGATACACAGCTGCGGTCACAGGTTTGGCATCTGTACCTTTTCTACTTCTGGTATGTAAGAAATCTTTAATCCGGGACTCTTCCTTATGCTTGCTCTCTATGTGGCTCTGTCCATTCCTCCCCTTTTCACCTATTGTTTCAATTTTGAAGAGTTTCATGTCGCCTTTGCATAAATCAACGGCTCTCCTGACTTCTATTAGATGACCTTCAGAATGTTTTTTGAGAGTCAATCTTGTGGCATTCTGTGTACATGACCATGTCAGCCGGCAGCGCGGATGTCTTGCCACCTGCTCTTCACAGCACTTCCTCATTGGGTTACTAGTAGTTTGGTCTTGCAAACCTCTGGCATGCAGCAACTAGTCTGTCAACCAGGGTCTGAAGCAGCAGTGTCAGCAACTAGAGCTGTATCATCGGCGTAGAGAAGTTCTTTTCTTAAGTTTGAAAAGGCCACTTCTGCTGATTATTTCAAATGCTTTCGTTAGATCAACAAATATCTTATATAATACAGACGTTACTTAAAAAAAAAGATGATTGCGTCATGTATTCAGTCATGCATTTTAACCAATGACCTAAATTCTGCTAAGTCACTGGTTTTCCTAGCTAGCTCAGGCAACCCATTCCATGCTCTTATAGCACCAGGAAAGAAGGAGCATTAGTTCGAATTTGTCCTACACTATGGAATATAGAAGTTGCCTTTTTTCTTTGTCTTTCTGAGTATTTTATTAGATTTTGTATTTGAAGAGTATGGTTCAGTGTTTTGTGTATAATTGCTACTTTACTTTTCAGTCTTCTATCCTGAAAGCTTTCTAAATTTAGTGATTTTACTAAAGATGTTACTCTAGTCATATGTGATTATTCGTTTGTTATGAATCTCACTGCTCTATTTTGTGTCTGTTCCAGTTTCTTAATGTTTTATTGAGTTGATGGGTCCCAAACAATTGATGCATATTCTATTATTGGCCTTACCTAGGTTAAATAACATTTTAGTTTTATGTTCTTATTTGATTTATAGAAATTTCTTCTATTAATATGATGTATAGAGTTGATATAGGCTTTGAAAAAAAAAAAGAGAATCCACTCAATTTACATTCATAGCTTTGAAACAATTGTCTAAATCACTGCGGTGATTTCACAGGTGGCAGGTCTAGTCGTGCTTCACTGGGACTTAATGTCTGCGCATCTAAGTAACTCAACAAACTATAGAACTTACACACTATTTATAGAATATTTTTTTTGTGATATGCTTCTGGGATATTTAATCTGTTTGGGTAAAGGAATCTAGACTAGACATATTTGTTTAAACTTTAAACTGATCTGACGACGCGTGTTAGGTTGGCAGTGCTTGTATAGCATTCTATGGCGATCTTGCGTGACGTTTGAACACGCATGCGTGGAATAACTTGTGAATGGTCTGCGGATAGCTCTCGGTATAACCAGGTGAAACTAACGAATAGTCACTAGGCCCATGGAGTTTGTATAGTAGTTTTTAAGCTTTTGAACAATCTATAGACTGAGAGTGTAATGTTCAGTGTTCTGGTAACACCATTGTAGGCGTTTATACAGAGAGTACAGTCGGTGATCTGGTGATACCATTGTTTAT
>JADKLZ010003886.1:19537708-19571656 GCA_021533235.1 Biomphalaria straminea
GCTACAGCTTGTTATAGCCTCTCTCTGCTACAGCTTGTTATAGCCTCTCTCTGCTACACCTGCGTTGTCTCCAGTGTTCGTTGGGACACAAGAAAGTCTGACAGTGTTGTCAGCATGGGCTGGCTTGTTATATATATATATATATATATATACACAACAATTGGGGCTCTGGTTTTAAATGAATCAGTACATAGTTCTCTTTGCTGTTCGCTTGATACGATCTGCTCACCATACCAATGATCTAGATTTTGTTATGTAACTGCATTTCTCACAATAGAAAGTTAGTTTCTTGTAATACTTTGTGATCCATTGGGCAGATGGTTAATGAGGGGGCCATGTGGTCAGCACAGTGATCAATCACCTTTACATTCCCCAAGTAGGATAGGTACCATTAAAATAGTGGACACAAAGCATCCTAAAATACCCTTCCCCTTTGATTTGTCATTCAAGCGCTTCACTACTCAGCCTCCACACCCCCTCCCCTATTGAGTAATTTCATTGTAGATTAGAACATTAGCATTTATTAGCAATGTCTTTTGACAAGCTGATGCATTCAATGTGTGACCTTGGGAAGTTTAGCTTATTGGTTAGATCAGTGGTTCCTTAACATTTTGTTTCGGCTTGTCCTTATGAAGTCATTTTGGTCTGGACTTTGTTCATTGTTGTCCAAAGTATCAATCTAAGTTTTTACTTATACTTACTTTACTTACTATATTTTTTAATATATATATATAAAGGTATACATATCCATTCATTTTTAGCACCTAGATGCACATCTATATAATATTCCTCAAAGTAATAGAAAAAAGTATCTAGGTCAAACGAGCAACAACACACAAGTCTATTTTTAGCTCCATTAATCATTTTTAACACAATCGCTTTACTTATTTTATATAATGCAAAAAATTAGAACCATATTTAAAACTCGAATTATTTATGTATTTAATAGTCGAAGAGAAAAGTTTTCTGGAGCGCAAATACTCTATAATTCTTTAGAAAAAAATCCATTGACTTGCAAAAGACCTTTAATACGAGTATATGTGAACAATTGTGGTGGAAAAAAAAAAGCATTATCAAGGTTAGAGAGACAAAATGACTATATTTTAAAATGTTAAAAATGTGTTTGATTTCTTTTAAAGCAATAGCTTAACAGACAAATAATTGTAGGGATGTTAAATCGACAGGATGGCGCGGGGAATCTGTTGTAAGTAATAAAATGGCTTAATTTAATAATTTTTACACTTTAAATTAGAGCGGGTCCTATAAAATTGCGGGTCCTATGAAATGCGGGCCCCACTGCGGTCGCCGGCCCTGGTAAATAGCGGCGTATGCTATGCCGCCGGTCAACTAGTGTGTTTATATTGTATTGTAAAAAGCGTGTGAATTGCACCGCATTTTTTGTTGTATGCTTAATTCTTGTGGGAAGCGTGGTCGAAAGGCTAAGTGCGCTTGACCTTGGCTTGGCTACCTAGAAGGGGGCTCGAGGTTCGACACCCGACTCGGGCAGTACTGTAAACCAACTCCTAGATACCCCCTTTCCCCCACACTGGTCCACAAATGAGATTGGATCAAAGCGCTCTGAGCATGCTATAAGCATGAAAGTAGCGCTATATAAAAGAGCTATAATAATAAAAAGATATGCACGCACACATCAAAGAGTACACGCTAGAAAAGAAAAACTGCTACATTTAAATCTCTGTAGTACAGAGCAGCAGCTACAAATATCTGTCTTCTCTTAATGTGCACATTTAAGATGTAGGAATGTTTCAAGTTGTAAGCTGCCATGAAGAGTAATGGACCATGTCATGATCTCAGTATACATTACCTTCAACTGTCTGTTCCCAAATCATGTTTCAATTGTGTTCCTCATCTCACCTTTTGTTGTACGTTCTCTATTCATTGTTTACTAGATTCTCACTACATTTTATTTGTTTTCAGATCGTGAAGACCAGTCTATTCTTTGCACGTAAGTAGAACCTCGATCTGTCGTGTGAAATCTTTTGTCAGAACTCTGTTGTCTAGCTGAGTGAATGAGACATTCAATGCATTTCAATAAATCATATCCCACTAGCAAAAAAAAAAAACCAACAACAAACAAAATATTACAGTAGGATCTAGTGAAAACTTTGGTGCAACTTCTTTTATAATGCTCCCTCCCCCCCTTTTTTTTTCCCCTTGTGGCTAATGCTAGACAAGATTGTCAGCTTATCTCCCTGGAGTGGTGATAAATATAGACACAGACGCTGTTTCTCTTTCATTGTTAAGTCTACCTTCTTGGTCTGGAGCTCTATTTGAAAAAACTGTAAAAAAGCTAAAACTAAAAATAAATCCTATAAAATGCGTGGTCGTCTGCTGCCCCTCTCCCTCCTCTCTCAATGTTTATGATGCTTACGAGGGCACTTGTATCCATCTTGTCCTGGAAAGCAATTGGATTGTTTCAATAGCAGAGCTCTTTGTTTTGTAACTTGGTTTGTAAGGAGTTTTTTTTTTTTAAGAGTTATAACTATTGTGTCTGGCAAACACTGCCCCGTAGTAACCAATACCGATGTCATTTGTGAACTTCAAAATGACCCAATCCTCCCTTCAAGTAGGTATGCTCGTTAACCCACTCTTGCCTACTGCGCCTCTCCAATTGATGAAGTAGACTCTGGAGGCACCTGTCACCCTAACCCTAGTCTACGTTTTATGACCAACTCTTATGACCAGTACAATGTACATGAATATTCGCCTGACAGTACGCCAAGCTCAAATACACTCAAGGAGAGATAGTTGAAAGTAGTAAGGCGTGTTTTTGATGGGATGTTTTTCTAATGGTGGGAAATTATTTAAAACGTTTTTTTTTCCCTAGACTTTATTTTCCGAGTAGGATACCACGTTGAAATGACATCCTTTACATTATAGGCTATCTCTTGTCACACATGTCTGCCTAAACCTAATAGCGTCATGTACTGCAACTGTTAGAACATATTGAGTTTAACCAATCCTAGCATATTCAGGTTTGATTTGTATACTAGAAGTAAACAAAAAAAAAAAAACACTCCAAAAGACACACATACGCTGACTTAGGTCAGTGCTCACTTTGGTGTCTCTGTCTTTAGGATTACTTATTAAAACAACAGAAAATGTTTCTATACCTCTTGTCAACATCTGCAATGGAATTTTTTTTTTTTCAACTTTTGATAGGGATTTTGCCAGCTCATCATTTTCGGTGTCCCTGCTACCAATGCGTGTTACTTTTAAGAGTTTGGTTTGTTTATTTTAGATAGGTCATAGTTCACAGTGATACAGAAAGTGAGGGCGTCTGTCTAGCCCTTTGACTAGTGCTACACATGACAGTAACTGTCTGCTCTCGACATTGGTACCGTTAGATTAGCTCCCCTTGCCACTGGGACGTTAAATAGACTGGTGCTAAAGCATCACGGAGTTTGCATATAGAAGTTGACCTAGTTAACACCAACACCGTTAGTCATATGTAGCTCTACAGTTAACTGTTTCGTCCTGAGCATCAGCGAGATACAGCTTTGAAGAGAGCTATTTTATCATTCTAGATATTCTTGTGTTTTATCTTATCAGAAGCATTCAGGTTAATAATGTCAATGTTAGGTTTGTATGACTCAGACCAAGACTAGTTTCAAAGTATTTGATGTCAGGTCGCCTGGGTTTCCAACCAGTAAGGTCTCGTGGAGGCATGGACTCAGCAGACTTTGTATGAGTTTGATTTGAGCACGTGCTCATTGTCAGCCCACTGTGTTGTACCTATCAGCCCAGACAATCGATTGGCTTGTTTTGGCCTAATCATGACCTCAGTGTAGCTACATGCTTATATAATAGCACGATCATCAAGTTGTGGTATCGCCAAGTACATTTGTTTTACGACAGTGGGCTGCGTTTCATCATTTGAAATATACAAATACCTGAAGTAGAACATTTTAGTCGAACAGTTTAGTTTTGTGTTACGTGTTCTGTTTACAAGCTTCGGCCACTTAGTTTTGTTGTCACCTATGTCTAGTCGGCACCACTGTTGAGTTTGTCCGTCTTCTGTCTAGATCTATTGGCTCCAAAAATCATTTGAAACTCTGGATTCTAGCTGCCAAAATGACAAAGTTCGGCTGATGAAACTTCATATTTGAAAACGCGTTGCTTTTTTTCCTCTATACGATCTATTGTCATGAAATAGTGTGTTGATCAAAATACAATCTAATAATAGCTCTAAGCATGATCCATGATATACTTCACTGTATGCATTTCTTTCAAGTTTAATATGATTTAACATTTACTGAGGGTGGACAAAACCATCAACACCTATAACTATGAGTCAGTCTTTACAGCTAAATAGAACACAAAAATAAACGATTAACATCCAGATAAAATGTAAAAAAAAAAAAGTCATTTAAACTCCACTTCTACTTTATGCATTCAGTTCAGCAGCTGGAGCACTACCAGCCTTACTCGTGGGACTGGTTCTCGGTGTGTTAGGGCACCAACCGTGTCCTTAGCAGTCGTATGTGTACAGAATTGATTGTCCTGGTGTTTCAGTGTTGTCCTCACGCCGAATGGTCATATGTTGTAGGTAGCACTAAAACCTTAAAACATCGCAACTGTTTTCATATTTTCTTGATGAACGGGGTTTTCCACCCACAGATTGAGATTCGTTGTAGACGAAGTTGGTTCTAAACCTGCTCATGCATTAAGGAGTTCCACATTACTAGTTAATCCTTTGGTCCGTTTTTAGTTTTCCCCCAATACTACACACCTCAATATCTTGCCCCGTTACGTTCTGGCTGACTGCAACTTTTTGTCTTGTGTTCGTGCCGGGGAAGGTTACAGCCTGAAGGCTTCCAAACGTAAGCGTATCAAGTGAGACATGCGCAGTGTCGTGATGATGATGTGCCCCATTTAGTGAAGAGACATGCTTTGAGAACATTTGGTTCATTCCTCCCAGTGTCTGTGCGCCTGCGTTTAGAAACATGTACACATCCACACCAGTTTGTTTCTGTTTACTGCAAGACTGCACAAAGATGTGACCCGTGAATTCAATTAATTAGAAATTAGTCTGCGGTCTAGTTGAGCGTTATTAAAATAGGTTTAACTATGGCGAGACCACTTAAGTATTTGCATAATGAGTCATTGGTAACGGGAAGGTCTAAGGAAAAGGTGTGTTCAAGAATGTGTGTGTGTGTGTGTGGGGTACAACAGTTGCGTATGATATCGTTTTTTTTAAATATTAAATTTAAAACTTTAAATTAGTAATTTTTTATATGATGTAAAAGCAGTAGTCATTACTTAATAAGCATTGCAAGTGACATGCCATTTAGTGACTGGTTGACATAGTGTATGTTTAGACTTTTCCATATTTGGTTGGTGACCTAAGAGTCACTGACCAGGTAAATGAAGTTGTCAACACATTAGGAGACAAATATGAATCTATTTCTAGACTTTTTTTTATGTCTCTAGCCTATCTTGGAAACTGGTGTGTGTTGACACAGAGATGTCTAATCACATGACTCAGTGGAACTTGTAGACTTTGTATGGAGTGGCATACCCTAAACAACATAGTCCTACAATGTACATGCCTGACTTGAATTTGTGCTTTAAAAGCCAGTGTAAAGTACATGTCAGATCTCAACCCCATAGAAACCCAATGTATCACTTTGAACACTGAACTACTTTTGTGAACCAATTCTTTAACAACATCATGAGTGTTCTGTTCAACTATAGATAAGATTTGACATATCTTCTAAGCAGGAAGTTATCATTTGGTCTCACAATTACCAGCTAAAGACAAATCCTCCTGAATACATTTGTGCCTTAAGGTTCCTAGTCCCTTTTATATTTTCTGACCAGAACTGAGAATTTCTGGTCATCAGCCAAGGGACCACTCAGCCATCTTATCCTTAAGTACAATAAAAAAATGTTTAGAACCTTGTATTTCAAAAAAGTGCCATTTTAAAGGTTGACTTGTGTAATGTTGAACATAAACATTTTAACTCTCAGATAGCCAAGTTGAATGTTGGTGTTTTGTCTTCCTAAGTATCACTATCATCTGTTGTCTAACTCATTAACATTAAAGCTCCAGCTTAACAGACAAACCCAAAAGGATAAAAATTAGATGTCACAGCTGGAGGATATGATTCACTGGATTGCAGTTGGTGACATTTTGATGTCTGCAACAAAATAGTATTCATGAAATTAGTACATTTGACATACTCTTCCATATCTCCTCAAAACACATGCTGGAAGTAATGGACTACATTGATTTCTTTTAAGACCTAAACATAATAGATTTGAACCTAAGGAAAAGGCTCATTGATGTCCTAAGTTGTGTAGTGATAATATAAAAAAAAAACTTGACCTAAATAAAATACTTAAATCTTACTTTCATTTAGTTTGCAGCTTAGTGACTTGGCTGTCACACCCATTTGAACATTAAAAATTTAAGTTCTTTAATATTTCTGGGTGATGATTTTGTCATATTTATTTATTCTATCCTCCACAGAGGTGAGTCTGGTGCTGGTAAAACAGAAAACACAAAAAAAGTCATCCAATACCTCGCCTATGTGGCAGCATCCAATCGAACCAATAGACAGTCAGTAGGCTCATCTCATGTTCAGGTATACCCCGTCTACATTGTAGTTCAGATATTAGGACATTCACATTTCTTTGTTAGATTCACTTTCAGATTATATAGTTGTTTAACTATTAGGATACTTGTTTCACAGTTATAAAGATAGTTACAGTATGACATTTAGTGAAACTGAAGGATTTTGCCAACTGCATGTGTTGATTTGTAAAAGAGACATTTTAAATGCATTCAATTCAAAGAAAAAAAAAATCATTGAAAAGTTCAACTAACACCATCAAAAACATTGGCTCTTATTCACATTTATGCTCTGGTTCACACACTTGTATTTGATCTTGACTTAACATTCTGCCAAAAATTAACTTGTTTGCTTTTATCTACAAGTAATAATATTCAGCCGACTTGCTTGAACATTGTCTGATTTGCATGACTTAAACTGTTAATTTATTATATCAAGAAGTACTTACAATTAGCACATTTTAACGTAATGCTCAAACTTATGCTAACTATTGAACTACTGTGATTCAAGATTAAAATAGCTTATTGTTAACATTTAAAATGTATTTAATTTGTAAATATAAACTTTTAAGCACACGATTTTTAGAACTAAGGCTTTCTCACTAAAATATAAATCTTGAAATAGTCAAATAATAAAGTGCTATAGATGTTTTATTTTAAATAGAAAAGGCTTTGGTGCTTTTATATATTTTTTAAAATCACTATTTAGTGCTTCACAGGTTAAAAATCTTGGTGCTTTTTCTTTTTTTCAATGTCTTTTTGAAAAACTGACTAAATGGTTCCATTTCTTTCCATGGTGATGATTCTGCAGGAAGGAGGGAAAAGTAATGTTGAGGCCAGTTTAAAACAGGTAGCCCTAACTAAACTATTGTCTGCCCAGTTGATCACATTTTATAAACACACACAAGCTCTGTGTGCTTGGTTTTTTTACAAAACCAATTCTTGTAGCTATTTTGTACCCATTGTACCTAGATCACAGTAGCCAAATAATACACACCTTTTGGTTTGCTTAGTCTACATTGTCTTGTCAAGTTTCATTCTTTTGATAGTAACAATATAATGGTCACTTGGTAACTTGTTGCTTTTCATGCATTTATTAATTTTTTTGGGCAAATTTTAATTTTGCACTGTAATTGAAGGCTTAATTATTTTTTTTGGGTTTAAAAGTTCAATATTTTACTGTCTTGTGATTATTTTAGTAATTTTATCAAACAACCTTTTTATAAATATAGAGACCAGTGCTTGAGAGATTGGGATTGTTTTTTTTTTGTTGACAATGCTTGCTGCTTTTTAAAACTATACTTTTATATATATTCTATTTATGTATCTATTCTAGACTCGTGAAATTGGGTTACTTATTATAAAGTGGTCTCATTTTCACTGATGAGAAATTACTTCTACTTTTAAAAAAAAATTCTTGCATCCACTTCAAATTCTTGATCCCAAATTCTGAGAGTGAGTCTAGAATTTGTGCATGGATATGTATATGTATATGCATGCTTTTATAATACATTTTTATGGCATTAAAAAAATAAGAAAAACATATCATTGAGCTATTATTGGCATATATCAAAACACTTTTGAAATAAAAAGAAATGGGTTGCATTGAATGACTTATCACAGCCCCATCCAGTAATTTATGATAAAGCCTTTTAGAAATCTTTTCAGCACTTACATATGTATATGACACTGTTGGACTATCTGAATTGATTGAAGTTCTTAACCATTTAGATTGTTGAGATTGTTGAGAACAAAGTAATGTCTCTGAAGAAATGGCATGAATCTTTTTGTTTGGCTTGAGCTTTTTTTTTTAATCCAAAACAAATTTAACATTGTGCTTGTTGTGATGCCATCTTATTCTTATTTATAACAATTCTACATAACCAAAGCAAGATCTAAACAATTAGTTTAATAATAGATGGAAAAGCAGTTGGTAATTTCTACTTTGAAAATATTGTCAATGATAAATTAAATCCTGTTAATGAATTCCATGGCTTGGAAAAGTGTGTGACCTAACCTGAACTAAATGTGGACTGGTTTAGTTCTTTGTCTCTAAACAAAATATGGGTGTGATTAGAAGGCTGCAATATAAAAAAAAAAGTGACACTAAGATTGAAACTAGATGCAAAACAAATATTTGTTTGAAAATCTTGGTCTTATATATTTTAAAATCTAATTCAGTTCAAGAACTTGTATATATCTTATACAATATTTATTAAGTATTGTTGACATCAGGCAGGAAGCTCATTGCTATCACAGAAGTGTATACTACTGAATTGTGCTTTGAAATTCAAAACTTGCTGTGAACTAAATGTGCTATAAATAAATTTCAAAAAAAGAAAAGAAAAATGGTGCCATTTGAATTTCCTGTCAACAAGACTTGCGTATACTTTCACAACTCCACAGCCATGGAATTTCAACAAAAAAAATGATTGCTTTAATTGAAACTATGCAACTATTATTGTGAATGGGTAGTTAAGTAGATAGCATGTATGACATTGAACATTTGTTCTTTCTTCTTTTCCTTTGTTTTGTGTGGAACCCAACTTGTCTTCTCCTAGAACAAGGATTTCAACCTTGTAAGTAAACACTGATATATATATATATATATATTTATACCATTCATCACCATCATCTATCACTCCTAGGTCTTGAATTAACTTAAATAATTAGGCATAACAAATCGTAACACACCCAATTACATATAACTATGAAGTGCAGTTCACATAGAGCAATCCTAAGAGAAAGTTCTAATTACATCTGATGGCATTCATGTTGTTTGTGTTATTGTTGCTTTGGTGTCATTATTGTATCAACTAACATGTGTTGTTCAAATTTGTGTTTTCATAAATGGAACTACAGTAATTCATTTATTCATTCCTATTGAAACCTCATTAGAATCATATAAATGTTCATTGTAAACATTTGGATGTTTTATTACTCCTCCTGACTTCCTTTTATTAAAAACTCATTTTTTTTACCTTGTGCATTTTATCTCCTTTGAAACCTTTCTTCCCTTTTTTTTTTAAACCTTAGTGTTCTATTCACCTAAGTTATGGTTAAAACTTGTTGAATATTAATTTGAAGTGCTTATGATCCTACATTTAATCATTGAACTAATGAGCTTGGTAGCATTTTTCATTCATTTTTGACAATTAGTGACAAAATGTTAGAAATCAGGAAGGATAGAACTATGACTTTGTTAGTGATTCTTAGTATCAATCCACTGCCTTTCATTCTTAGTGTCAATGTTTCTGAAGGATTGAATGTGACATTAACCTTGATTTGAATCTGTCCATCAGGGAGAACTAGAAAACCAGTTGCTGCAAGCTAATCCTATCTTGGAAGCTTTTGGCAATGCCAAAACAATTAAGAATGACAACTCATCCAGATTTGTAAGTTCATTGATTTCATTACAATGATTAGATACTATCAATCGAATTACACTTCCATTTTTATTTTTGTCATCAATGTCTTGTTACATTCTTTTCAGGGTAAATTTATTCGCATCAACTTTGATTCATCAGGCTACATATCAGGGGCAAACATTGAAACATGTATCCTTTTATTTATGAATTGTTTCACTTGCTTTACAATGGTTAGAACAAGAAATGTATGTGTAATGAGAATTACTAAGTAGGTTGATATCAACAGATGAATTCTTAACTCTTCAAAAGATCTTCTTGAAAAATCTAGGGCAGTTCGCCAGGCAGAAAGTGAAAGGGCTTTCCACATATTTTATCAGTTCCTTCATGGAGCTACACCTCAACAAAGACGTAAGCCATTTTATTGTCTTGGTTTGAAAGTTATTTTTGCTAATAGAATCAGATTAGATGTTTGATGTATTTTATTGCATTTTTTGAAACAGAGGAATTTTTGCTGGAGGATTGGAGTAAATATGCCTATCTCACATGTGGCAAAATACTTGTGCCTGGAGTGGATGATGCTGCAGAGTTCAAGCTCCTGGTTGATGCTATGGGCATTATGGGAATTACTCCAGATAATCAGGCTGGTAGGTTATTTTATTATAGAGTTTAACTTCAACAATTCTTCAGTGGCACTGTTATACTTCTTTATAGACATATATCCATTTGGTCAACTTTCATTTTAGCCTATTTGTAATTAAACAAAGAAAGAGTCTCAATAGTTGTAAATGTTTATATTTCCAGCTGTTCTTCGCACTGTATCTGCTGTTTTGCTTTTGGGAAACATGCAGTTTAAACAGGACAGGAACTCAGATCAAGCTACATTGCCAGACAACACAGGTAGTATAGAAAACTTGTGAGTTGATTTTCTGAATAAACAGGCTAGGTTTAGGACATCAATCTCTCAAGTACAAAATGACAATTTCTATTTTCAGTTGCTCAAAAGGCATGTCACTTGTTAGGTGTCCCTGTCACAGCACTCACCCAAGCATTCCTTAAGCCTAAGATCAAGGTCGGCAGAGATTATGTCACCAAAGCTCAGACTAAGGCTCAGGTAGGCTGCAATGCAATTCAGAGGTTTAACTTTTCTGAGTTTCTAATTCAATGAATTATATCAGTTTTTAAGCAAAAGTTGCATTGTAAATAGATAACTCTTTTTAAAAAAAACTTTAGAAAAAAATAGTGCTATTTTTTTACATCATAGAAAATATTTGTAATACGCAAAAAACAAACATTAGAAACTAGAACAATATATTTGGTGTAAAAAAAAGTATATTACTTTCATACCCTTAGTACAGAAGAAAACATAAACACTCAAAATTTATGGTTGGCAGTATTCACTCTTGTAAGAACATTTAAATTTGAATCACTTGTTTGAATTTTTGTGTTTAAATAAGGAAACGAGCTATACACATTTGGTTTTCACTGAGGGAAAAAAAAAGCCAATAGTATTTTGAGCTCATCATATACAAAATAAAACAGAATTGCTGGAGACTTTCTCTAGCATTGAACTGTATTAGGATTTACCTGTAAACAGGGTGTGCTATCACAATAGGATTTTAATGTTTTAAAAGTATGATTTTAGAAATGCCAGGTTAACATATATTTACTAATATATGTATTAATATTAGTTTTATTCTTATAATTGTATTATTTCACATTTGTCTTTTTTTTTTTTTAAAAAAAAGAAAGGACATTCAGTGTTATAGTTGCTTAATTATCTATCAATTCAGCTGTCCTAATCTTAAGATTTAGAACTATTTTTTATTATTTACACCAGAAGATTAAAAACATGTGTTTTTGTTATTGACTTATTTAGTGTCTCTATTTGTAGGTTGAGTTTGCAGTAGAGGCTATCTCTAAAGCACTCTATGAGCGCATGTTTAAATGGATTGTGACTCGTATCAATAAGTCTTTGGATCGTACAAAAAGACAAGGTGCAAGCTTCATTGGCATTCTTGACATCGCCGGCTTTGAGATCTTCAAGGTAATTATTTAGTGTGAATCATTCAAAATGACCTTCATCCTCAGTGTGAAACTGTTGTCTAAATAAGAAATGCAGCTTACTATGTAATTGTTCTTTTTGTATGCTTCTCTTTGTTTTGTTTTTTTTGTTTCAAGTTTTGATTTCAAAATGTGTTAAAGTAAAAGCCAACCATTATACACTGCAGTAATACAATCTCTTCTCTCTCCATTCCCTATCCCAGTCAAAGGATAAGGTAAATGTATTGTTCAGTTGGAATGCTCTGTCTTTTTTTGTTTCTTGTGGACGGTTATGACATTTTCTCATGGTGTGAACTCACCTGTGACATGGTCTAACGCATGCTGAGTGCACTGTGTTGTAAGACATACATTGCATAAGTACTCAGTCAAGCCAAGAGACACGCTAGTGACAATTTTTTTGTTGAGCTAAGACAGACTTATCAATTCCAATGTTGACCTCTGTGTCCAATGTTGATATGCTCATTTTCTGAAGGTGATGATAGTTTGCAGTTCCTACTTCAATCTAATGTTTAACAGGAATGAGTCTAATCTAGCTTATTAGCATGTCTGTGTCTCCCATCATTGCTAAGTTTTCATTAGCCCACATGGAGCCATGGCTATCTTGAAATAATTTTGTTAACACAAGTTCATCAGAGTAACCTAATTGACTTGTAGGGCCTTTGGCAGTTGCTTTACTCCTGATTTTGTTTTTAATTAAAATCTGAAAGTCATCTGAAAGAAAAAAGAAATTTAAATTTTGTTAATTTTTTAATTTTTTTTTTTTTGCTATTTTTTTATGTCGATGTCTTGTAGTATTTTAGTAATTATCTTTGTCTAAACAAGTAATTGTCTAAATGGTATCTCTAATTTGTTATAGACTGGCATCTTTTCTATTAGTGTTAACATCTGCTTTCATTGATTACTTTTGTGTTGGTCTGTAGAAGCCTATATAAAATAGGCTCACTTGCGATGTTTTGCACAGGCGTCAGAGGTTGTAGTAGCAGTCATAAAAACTGGTTTGTGGTCATAGAGAAAAACACATTAATTTGTTTCTCTGAACCTTTCGAGAATTACATTTAATATATAAAGTTTTCTTTCTAGTTTAATAAACATGAATTGAGCTTATAGTATCTTCTATTCAGGAAATTCAGCTTTAAAAATGTAGAGTAATTTTTTTTTAAATTTGAAATAACACACAAGATGGCTTTTTTATTCTACTGACATTTTTTTTTTTTATATGCATTCGTGATAAGTAAAAATAAATATAGATAAAAACAGTCAGTGGTGAATGTTGTTTTAATTCAATGTTGTAGATCAATGTAAAAATTTTTAAAAAGGCTTTGCGGTACTCTAGGTAACTGCGCACACTTAGAGAAGCGTTACTTTTGCAAAACAAGTTCTATTTCAACATGTGGTCTAAACTATTTAAATTTTAGCCTAGGGATGGTTCAAAAAGATGGAAGGCGGTGAGGAAATGTAATTCAGATATGTTATATACATTCAAGTTCGTGTGTTTGGTTGAGTTTTTTAAATTTAAAAATCTTATTATGTTTTGTTAGTCTTTTAAAACTAGTTCCCTCAAAATGCCAAGTGTTATTTTTTCATTTTTCGCAGCATTTGTGTGCTAACTGCTTTCCTGTTCTATTGTGAAAGATTTGATCAAAGTTTTATAAAGACATGTATTAATGTTGTTGCTGCATGTTTATGAAAATGTTTTAATTATTGTACATTTAACATTGATTTAAAATTAGGAATACAATTTAGTTAATTATTATAATCATTAAATGCTTTTAAAATACTAATTAAGACTCTTTACTCCCATAGTTAATGTTATTTCTTAAAGTCAAATAAAATGCATAATTGAATTTTTTTTTCAGCTATTTAATAAATAATTTCATTATTATCATTAAATAGAATTCATTAACCCATACCTGTTGTATGTCATGTATTAGTTAAGAATGTTACAGATTCTAATCATCCTAAAAGACCCTGTTGACTAATGTATAGTATATTTTTCCAGATGAACTCATTTGAGCAATTGTGCATTAACTACACCAATGAAAAGCTACAGCAGCTATTCAACCACACCATGTTCATTTTAGAACAGGAAGAATACCAGAGAGAAGGCATTGAATGGAAATTTATAGACTTTGGTCTGGACTTGCAGCCCACTATTGATCTTTTAGAAAAAGTAAGTCTTCTTCTTAGCCTCACTCATCTAGAGATGTACTGAATAGAAAGTTACAAGGGAAACAGACAAAATGGAAGTAATGGATCTAGTTAAATGCAATAAATATTTTATGTTTATGAACTTTAAATTTTGTTTTGTATTCCCTCTTTTCACAGCCTATGGGGATCTTGGCTCTTTTAGATGAAGAGTGTGTGTTTCCAAAAGCCACAGACAAAACTTTTGTGGAAAAGCTGCTTGCTCAGCATTCTTCTCACCCCAAATTTCAGAAACCAGATTTCAGAGCAGATGCTGATTTTAGTCTCATTCACTATGCTGACAAGGTAATGCACAACTTTGTGTTTCTTCTGCTAGTGTGTTTTTTGGGAATTTCCCATTTCTATTTGTGGTGCAATTGTGCTTAATTGTGCACAGGAAGTGACATCATTAAACATCTTTGAAAACAAAATGGGTTGAATGCCTATTTGAGAGAGGCTTTTTGACATCAACATATACTATTTTAACATCAGAAACATGATTAAGTGAATAACATCCCCCCATAAAATGGGGCCAGCCATATCTTTTGTAACTTTAGGGAGGGAGGGAGGTGAACATATGAATAACATGCGCATAGCAGCCTTATGTTTGGCTTGGTTACCTGTAATGGAAGTGTCAGAGACTATTCAGGTAAATAAGTAGTCTGTAATCTAGCTAGATCAACAAAAACTAATTCATTGAAAAGCCAGGTTTTGGTGGGTCTAGATTCAAATTTCCTCCCATCTTTTCTTTTAATGCTTTACACTAGTTACTAAGTTCCTGGGTCAGCCAGGAAAACCACTGACTTGGCAGAATTTAAGCCATTGAGACATTGATTACATGCATGACTACATTGACCTAGAAATGCGCGTAAGATGTAATAATCTTTTTTTTTTTTAAGTAAGTCTGTATTTCATAAGATAAGATTGATTGATCAGTTTTGTTGTTAAAAGTAATTAAGATGGTAGATCTAGATTTCTAGTCTTAAAGCCAACAAATAATAGTGTGGTCTACATGAAAACTATTAGGGTTGATGTATCTTGATATACTCAATCCAGGTGAAGTAAAAAGAATAAATGTTTGTAACCAGCAAATGCTTAATTTCTAATTTTTAATGATACTGTAAGACACATTTGTGCATTTTGTATGTTCAGAACACTGTTGTAGCCTTGACACATATTCAACTTGGGCTAGTTCTTTTTCACTGTCTTCTTTGTATGTCAGGGTTTGAAGGGTTGGAAGTACTCATGTACATTGTTTATTTTTTTCTTGAAAGAATCTTATCATATAAATTTTGGTACAGACATTTTTAAAAAAAATAAGATAATTGTGCCCTACAGGTATTTGTTAATTTTTTTTGGTGTATGTTTATTAGAGAGGTAAAACGCACAGTGCATGACATGACCTAAATGTGTCTTTAATGTCCAAAAAAAAATCAAATATAGAAAAACACAGAGATTCTACTTTGTACAAATATTTGGAGTCTACTTGAAGGAAAGAAATCCAACTTTCAATCAGCAGTTATTTTTATGAATACAGTCTTTAAAGACACAAAAAATCTTGAGGACAAATTTACAGTGTTTTGATGCCATTCAGAATTGTAGCTTGTTTTGTGCTGAATTAATGCATTGTTCTTGACTTTTAAAATGGCAATCTTATTCTAGGTGGACTATTCAGCTGACCAATGGCTAATGAAAAATATGGATCCTCTCAATGAAAATGTGGTCTCAATTCTGTCTCAGTCGTCAGATCCATTCTATGTCAACATGTGGAAAGATGGTAAGAATTAGTTTTAGACTGGCATTTAAGATCTAGTCAGCAATAAATTGATGGTGAGACAATTAGTCTGTAGAAACAAATTGAAGACCTAGTCAGCAATAAGTTGACAAACAACCAAATTTAGTTAAATATATTTTAAATTTTGGCCTTTTTTCAGTGTAATATTAGAATAAAGTTTTTGTTTGTGTATAAAACAATAAATATTAAAGTTGGAGAGATGACAGAGTAATGTTGTTAAAGTTATACATTCAATTTGAATGTTCTATTCTTGCTGGTTTTTTTTTTTAGCTTAGCATAGCCTTAAAAATCAGAACCACAACAAAAATAATTTTGCTTGAACATTTTTTTAAAAAGTTTTGTAATTGAGATGTTTTTTTCTTCCTTAGCTGAAATAGTTGGCATGGGTGCAGCTCAGGCAGCAGATACAATGTTTGGATCACGTGCTCGTAAAGGCATGTTCCGTACTGTTAGCCAGCTTTACAAAGAACAGTTGGCCAAACTGATGGCCACTCTACGCAACACAAACCCCAATTTTGTCAGATGTATCATACCCAATCATGAGAAAAAGGTATTCAGATAAAGTATCTAGATAACTTTGAACTAATGCCATACTTAAAGATCATGTTAAATTTAGAAATAAAAAACTACTTCATTTTAATCTCTAGGCTGGAAAAATTGAGTCACAACTAGTGTTAGATCAACTGAGATGCAATGGTGTTCTGGAAGGAATCAGAATTTGCCGTCAAGGCTTTCCAAACAGAATACTGTTCCAAGAGTTTCGTCAGCGCTATGAGATCCTTACGCCCGGTGCCATCCCTAGAGGTTTTATGGATGGCAAAAAAGCTGTTGAAAAGATGGTAATTAACTTATTTTTTGGGGGGGCTTTTTAAACAAATAATTAAAATATTTATAATGATTGAAAGAAAAAAAGGATTTTTTTTTGTTCGTCCTAACCCCACCACCCTCTTTTTTTTTTTTTCCTTTAAAGATATCCGTCCTAGAGTTAGATTCCAATCTTTTCCGCATCGGACAAAGCAAGATCTTTTTCCGCGCTGGCGTGCTTGCTCACCTTGAAGAGGAAAGAGACCTGAAATTGACTGACATCATTGTCCAGTTCCAAGCTCTTGCAAGAGGCATGCTGGCCAGAAGGTAGACATGTTGATAGAGATGAGTAACAAGAAATGATTACTGATTATAATATATTACTAATTAGTTTTTAAAATGATTTTTATGCACATGAAAGCAAATGTATATAATTTTTTTTTTTCTTTGTTTAGAAACTACCAGAAACGTTTACAACAAATCAATGCCATCCGTGTTATTCAGAGAAATTGTGCTGCTTACTTGAAACTAAGAAACTGGCAGTGGTGGAGACTGTTCACGAAAGTGAGTTCTTAAGAGTAGTCCAACAGTGACTACAGTAGGGGGAAGATACCATTTCATTAGTGCAGCTGATGATTTATAGACTCTAACTAGCTAAGTTTTGTTTCTCAGGTCAAGCCTCTTTTGTCTGTGGCTGGACAAGAAGAAAAAATACATGAAAAAGAAGAGGAGCTCAAAAAAGTCAAAGATACATATGAAAAGCAGAAACAAGAGACTGAGGAATTGGAGAGACGCTATGCTCAGATCATTGAAGAAAAAAATATCTTGGCTGAACAACTGCAAGCTGAAACTGAAGCATGTGCTGAGGCTGATGAGGTAATAGATCTATGCTGTAAGAGTGAATTGATGATTGATAAGTAAAAGAAATGAGGGAAACGTGTGTAAGAAATATTAAAAATGTTATTTATCAACTTAGTCTATTTCATATGGGCTTGTAAATGTAGTTGATTCTATTCTATATAGGCTAGAGTTTTGCTGACCAAACGCAAAGAGGAGCTTGAAGAAATATTGCATGAGTTGGAGCTGAGGATAGAAGAAGAAGAAGATAGAAGTAATCAGCTTCTTGAAGAAAAGAAAGCTATGCAACAAACCCTGAAAGACTTAGAAGATCAGTATGTAGTGTTGCTCTTTTCATTAGGTAGCACTTTTGAAAAGCTGGAATTGTTGCTCATATATTTTATTTGTTTCTAGATTAGAGGAAGAAGAACAGACACGTCAGAAGCTTCAACTGGAGAAAGTCACAGCAGAAGGTAAGATGAAAAAACTGGAAGAAGAGGCAGCACTGCTAGATGACACCAATCAAAAACTATTAAAGGAGAAGAAACAGTTAGAGGAAAGGTTAGCTGAAGCTCAGCTCAACATGGCTGAGGAAGAAGAAAAGTCCAAACAGCTAGGAAAATTGAAAAACAAATATGAAGCAATCATAGCTGACCTAGAAGAAAGATTACGAAAAGAACAACAGGTTGGTTCATTTGTTTAGTTAACATTTTTACATTGCACACTTACAATATGTTTCTGTATTTAAACATGAAAACTGCATGACATTGAAAACAAATATCTTCAGGCTAGACAAGAGCTGGAAAAGATTCGTCGTCGATTGGAGACGGAGTTGACTGATTTGAGAGATCAACTGAATGAAAAGAGACAGCAAGTGGAAGAGCTGCAAGCCCAGCTGGCTAAACGTGAGGAGGAAGTACAAGGAGCCCTCCAGAAGTAAGTAACACATTGTTATCTTAGTGGCCCTTTACATTTTGTTTTAAACTGTGTGAAAGAAGCCCTTCAGAAGTAACCTCTAGTATCCCTCTAAATTAAGTCGTACTGTTTGAGAAACTTCAACTGATGTCATCATTGTCTTCCTACAGAGCTGATGAGGAGCAAGTGTCCAAAACAACCTTATCTAAGCAGATGAGAGAACTAACCAATCAACTCCAAGAATTACAGGAAGACTTAGAAATAGAAAAAGAAGCCAGAGCCAAGGCTGAGAAACTCAAGAAAGATCTCAATGAGGTTTGTTTCATTTACTCACTAAAATGTACATACAGATGAAATACTTTTGTTTTTAAATAATATTTTTTTAAACTTTATCAGCAATAAGAAAAAACTTTATAAATGCTAACAGTTAATACTAAATTTTAACTGAATAGTTTTCAGCCTGTTATGACAGCAGTAACAATGACATACCACTTATTTGAGATGTTATCAGATTAACATAAGTTCTTGAATGAAACTTTACTAGGAACTGGAAGCCTTAAGAGGTGAACTTGAAGATTCATTGGACACAACAGCAGCTGTACAGGAACTGAGAACCAAACGTGAACAAGAAGTGACAGAATTGAAACGTATGGTTGAAGGAGCACAGAAGGCCCATGAGGAAGGTTTGCAGGAAGTACGACAGAAGTATACTCAACAGCTTGAACAAGTCAATGAAGAATTGGAAAATGCTAAGAAGGTAAACATTTGTTCTACTTGTGTTTAGAAACTTCAATGAACCAATACAGTGGACTAAGGATTCATTATTTAGTACTAACATAGAATAATGATTTGAACTGTTAAATGTAGATTATTGTTTATTCTTCCTTCCTTAGGCCAAACTAAACCTTGAGAAGGCTAAAGTAACCCTTGAAGCAGAAAACAAAGATTTGGAAAATGACTTGAAGAGCGTACAGATGGCCAAAACTGAATCAGAGCGTAAGCGTAAGCAAGCTGAGACTCAGGTAGCTGAACTTAGTTTGAAACTTGCTGAACTAGAAAGGGTTTCAGGAGATTCTTCAGAGAGAGTCAAGAAACTTCAGGTAACTTGGACTTAGTGAGTTGGTTTAAGGATTACTAAGTGGTAGGAAGTGAGTCTGGTCTTCATTAGTTCTTTGCCATTTCAGAGTGAACTCGAACAAGCAGTCCAGCAGCTCCAAGTAGCAGAAACCAAAGCCTTACAAGGGCAGCAGAAAGTTTCTTCCTTTGAAGCTCAACTAGCAGATGTTCAGGTTTGTAGTAGTACTGAAGTTTGTGCAGTCTTTAGTGGTTCGATCCTTTGATAAATGGTGCTGTTCAAACATGACTTACTAGTTGTTTCCTTTTTCTTAGGAAACCCTTCAAGATGAGACCAGACAGAAGCTTGCTTTCCAATCCAAGTTGAGAGCAGCTGAAGAAGAGAAAGCTAACCTGGAGGAGAGGCTGGAAGAAGAAGAAGAAAATAAGAGAGTTCTGGAAAAACAAATTCAAGAACTCAACCAAAAGGTAGTTATCACTACATTTTTCAGATACACAAATCAAGCTAAAACTGATGTAGGACATTTGATATTCTGGTTATGGACTTCCTTGTAAAGTATTTAAACTTGTAATATTAAGGAATGTGATTATTTATGAATGACTCTTCTTCAGATTGTTGAAATAAAGAAGAAAGCTGAGGAAGACTTAGTCAACAATGAAGTACTGGAAGAATTTAAAAAGAAGTCTGCTAGAGAAATGGAACAATTAAATATTCAACTAGAGGAGATGAGATCACAAAATGATAAATTAGAAAAATCCAGACGCAAACTACAAGCTGAGGTAACTAGAACTATTAGAGCAGTAACATTGAATACATCCATTGTAGTAGTAGTTCTATTCAGTTTGTTAACTATACTTAGAACTTTGTTACAACTTCTTTTAAGATGTCTACATGTCCTATCACTATTGTAGGTTGATGACATGACTGTAGAACTGGAATCTCAGAGAGCTAATGTCTCCAATGCTGAGAAGAAGCAACGCAAGTTTGATCAAATGCTTGCTGAAGAGAAAGCTGTCAGAGAAAGGTAAAACTGTTGCTTAGAGAAATGACAATCAACTTGTGTTTACTGGGTACAAAATTTCAGTTCAGAAGTAAGGCACTTAAAGTGACCATCTCATTTTGTTTATCATCTAAAGGCTAGCAGCTGAATTAGATCAAGTTGAGAAAGAGAGCAGAGAAAAAGAAACAAGGATCCTGAACCTTCAGAGACAGCTGGATGAGTTGCAAGAGAGAGCAGATGCCTTGGAGAGAGTTAGACAGCAACAAGCACGTGAACTGGAAGATCTTGTCTCATCTAAGGACGACGTTGGCAAGAATGTTAGTCTATACAGTGTTAAATGATGTACAATAGTGCTCTTAGAGATAAGTGTATAATATAAATATAATATAATATATAAATATAATAGTTTGAAGTTAAACAAAGGCATTAATCTCTGATAAACGTATTTAGGTTCATGACTTGGAGAAAGCTAAGAGATCTCTGGAAGCCACTGTAGCTGAGCAGAAACAACAAATAGAAGACTTAGAAGATGAATTACAAGCTGCTGAAGATGCTAAACTAAGGTTGGAGGTGAACATGCAAGCATTGAAGGCTCAATATGACAGAGATGCTGCTGGCAGAGAAGACCAAGAGGAAGAAGCAAAGAAAGCTCTTCTTAGACAAGTGAGTTCTTTTCAAATACTTCTCCAAAGCAAACCCATTGGTTGGAAAGTTTAAGTTGCTTTCAATGTAAGCATTGTGTTTTCAGCTGCGTGAAATGGAAGCAGAGCTTGAAGATGAGCGTAAACAGAAAGCTTTGGCTGTGCAGAGCCGTAACAAGCTTCAAGGAACTCTTACAAGCTTAGAGCAGCAGGTAGAAATGGCCAACAAGGTCAAGGAAGATGCAGTCAAACAGTATAAGAAGATTGCAGCTCAGCTGAAAGACTATCAAAGAGAGGTGGATGAGGCAAGAATTTCTAGAGACGAAGCTCTTTCTGCTGCTAAAGATAATGAGAAAAAGGTGAGGACCTAGTTGAGTGATAAAAAATAGAATACCCTCATTGTCATTTCGGGTATAGGTTTACAGTAATCTGTGTTCTTAATCCTTGTAACTTAGGTGAAGAATCTAGAAGCAGAACTACTGCGCCTCCAGGAAGAACTAGCTTCTGCTGAACGTGCTCGTCGTAATGCTGAATCTGAGAGAGATGAGCTCGCTGATGAGATAGGCAGTAGTGCTAGCGGCAAGTAAGTACTGGTTGGTCTTGTACTGTTGGCAGCATTGTTAGTGGAACTCAGTACTGTTGTCTCTATGGGCAGTAATGCTAGTAAGAAGTGATTGACAATGCCAATAGCACCATTGGAGCTAAAAGCCATCACTTTTGACTTGATGGTAATGTGATCTTCCTTATCAACTAATTATCTAACTTGCTACTACTATAGTGTGGCCCTCTTCTTTGAGAGTTGTGATACACATGTTTCTATTGTCTCACTTGAACAGCAACACACCGAAGTTCAGCAAATAACTTTGGATTGAATATTTAATCCTTTTATTCAAAGCACTCAATTACAATGTATAGAACAAAGGAGACATCACAGTAACAATTAGATTATCTGCTGGTACATTTGTACTAATAACTGACATGAATGAAACTCAAGTCTGAAAAGAACCCTGATATATGATTTTGTGTTTTTTTTAAATAGAATTTCTAGCTAGATGTCACAGTGACCTGACCATTTCTTACAACAGACTTGTTAATGTCATCAAGTGTTTCTCTGCTATCTCCAACACATTTTTTGTTCTTTCAGCCTACAGTAGAGATTCTGCCCTCTTGAATGGGCATTTGAGTGGGGCATAGTGCTAAAATCTATCCTTATTTAACTTAAATATAATTTGAGCTAAGTATTCATTTCTAAACAACACATTATCTCTCTACTACTGGAACTAAAATCTTATTAATGAAGCAACTTTTAATTCCAGGCAAGCCCTTCTTGATGAGAAGCGCAGACTTGAAGCCAGAATTACTGAATTAGAAGATGAGCTTGAAGAGGAGCATAACAATAGTGAACTTGCTAATGACAAGGCTCGCAAAGCTTTACTCCAGGTGATTCTTTTTGTTCACTCTACTTGATGATATCACCTGTAACGGTTTAGATTTTAACAACTCTAATGTCAATACTTGGTTTCTTTAGATGGAACAAATGGCTACAGACTTGGCATCTGAAAGAACAGTGTCCCAGAAATTAGAGAACCAGAGGTTGGCTCTTGAGCGTCAGAATAAAGAGATGAGAGACAAGCTTCAGGAGTTAGAAGGTCAGAATAGAGCTAGGACCAAAGCCACCATTGCAGCATTAGAAAGTAAAGTGGCCAACTTGGAGGAACAATTAGACCAAGAGGCCAAGTGAGTTCAACATTCTAGTGAAAAAATAAATCTCTTGCTCTTAAGTTAGGACTTATCTCTATTTGAATAGGGTGAGTAGTGTTTCAAATGAAAATAACAAATTAGCATAGTTTTTAAAAAATGAGTGATTCTTATTTGCAGAGAAAGAGCTAGTCTTGCTAGAAATAATCGTAAAATGGAGAAGAGACTAAAGGAGTTAATGCTACAGGTGGAGGATGAGAGACGTAGTGCAGACCAATACAAGGACCAGGTTTGAGATTTATACTAAACTCTTTTAGTCTTATTCAAAGATATAAGAGCAATCTTCAAATCTCAGTGCTGTATGTGCACTTATTAATTTGGTGAAATGATCTGCACAGCTTAGACAAAAGTGTAGGGCTAGTGTGATGATGATGATGAGGCTAGTATGACATTATCAGAATTTTGTAATATTACTTCAGTTGATGTTTTGTTGCTAGGAAATCCTTCCCCTCTGAAGGTCAGGTTTGATGGCAGCACATCTGCTTTACTATGTATTTGTTTTATTAGGATCTAAAAAAAATGTTTCTCTATTAGCGAGTTAGTGGCCTTCTTTTTTTTTATTAGCACTGTTTACCATCCAAAGTACTTGTGAAATCACACATCCTGTTACATATCTTTGCATAGGTGGATAAAGTCAACAATAGGGTGAAAGCATTAAAGAGACAGTTAGATGAAGCTGAAGAAGAAATAGCCAGGTCCAGTGGACAGAAACGCAAGCTTCAGCGTGAGCTTGATGAGCAGATGGAAGCCAATGAAGCAATGACCAGAGAAATGTCAACTCTAAGAAAATACAGGTGAGCTCTTGAGCCTTGTCTTTGTTTCCTTACCCCCTTAGAGTATTCCTTCTATAGATTTGTATCCTCTCAGCTTGAATAATGACCAACATTAAATGCCTACATTCAGTATTAGGATGGCAACTCTGTTTGTATCTGGTATTATTTGCTGTGAACATTTTCTTTTTGTTTCCACAACCAATGATTATATAATACTTAGTTAGAATTAGCTGCTAGAAGGTTTTTAAAGACTGATGTGTGAAGTCCTACCCTTACAATTGGAATTGTGCAAGTAGTTTGAGAACCAATGAAAAAGTTGTGCTCACAGTTTCACTAGAGTTTGAAATTATTTCCACACTATTTCTTCAGAGCTTGTTTCCATGAAGTGTAGAGGTTTAGAGAACTTGAAGATGTTTCCAACTGTCTGAGTACATTTGATGTGTTTATACACAGTGAAATATTTTGTTGTTGTTGTACAACTTGAGTGTTTTGGAAGCTTTTAATTTTTTTCCCCAATGGATAGATTGAAAAGACTTTGAACCAAGATGCATCAGTCTTTGAAAGCCTTTAACATTCATTGGGGTCAAGGACTGACAAATGGAACATAGTTGAGAAAACTTGCTCTTCATTTCAGAATGATTTATTATATTAACTTGCTGACCCTGGTACTTCAAAGTTATATTTACAAATGAAGTAATTAATTAGTAGAATGCAATTAGATGGATATATTTCATGACTTACATGACTATAACATTGACACATTCTATAATTCTTATTAGAATGCACATATATGCAGCCATGTGTAAATATTTTCTAGTAATTTTCTAAAGCTTTTTTTATTTAGAAAGAAATAGTGAACAATACCATTCTAGAAAGAAATAGTGAACAATACCATTCTAGAAAGAATATTAAGTAGTAGAAATGTTAGTTACCCCTTACTGCTTGTAGACTATTAATCATTCTTACACAACTTGCATAAATTGTTAGGACTATCTACTTCAACTAACTAGTATATACAGTTTAGGTCTTTCTATAAATTGCATAAATTGTTTGGACTATCTACTTTAACTAACTAGTATATACAGTTTAGGTCTTTCTATAAATTGCATAAATTGTTTGGACTATCTACTTCAACTAACTAGTATATACAGTTTAGGTCTTTCTATAAATTGTTAGGACTATCTACTTCAACTAACTAGTATATACAGTTTAGGTCTTTCTATAAATTGTTAGGACTATCTACTTCAACTTACTAGTATATACAGTGTAGGTCTTTCTATAAATTGCATAAATTGTTTGGACTATCTACTTTAACTAACTAGTATATACAGTTTAGGTCTTTCTATGAATTCTCACAAATATGGACTGTTAAGTCTTTCTATGAATTCTTAAAAATTAGACTATTGGTCTTTCTATAAATTCTTACAAATTTAGACTGCTAGGTCTTTCTAAGACAGCTTACTAACAATTATAGATTGTTGGCAACTGACAACTATAGACAGGACAATCTACAGCAACTAATTGCTCTGTAATTATTGTGTATTTTTTTCAGTGAAAGGTAACTAGATAAGTCATAGGATGGTAACACAAATGTTGCATTGATCTGTTCTGTATTGATTTAAAGAATTACTTACAGCTTTGAATTAAACTACTAGACTGCCTGAATTTAACTTGTGTGTGCCTTGAATTATACAATTGTTGAACTTGATTGATGGCAAATGAAAATAAAAAATGAATTTACAAATGGTATTTTTCACTTTTGGGAAACACTTTTTCATTTGTCACTGTATACAAATCTGAACCTTGTCTGTTGTACATGAGAAGTTTGTGGCCTTGTGTGTGGGTGGTAGTGCCTGATGATTGTCTGTTTCAATTTTCCAGTAGTAAACCTACTAAAGAGAAAGAGTAAAACTCAAAGGCATGGTAAGCTGTTCTACTTCACCATTAGTCTGTATTGCCTTGACCTTTGCCTTGCCATGCTCTCTCTGCTTTTGCATGACTTGGCCCCAGAACATGTATTTCATGCTATAACTTGTTTTAATTTGGTTTACAATATGTATATATGATATATGTAAGTACAGAGTGGAGAACATGTATTATTTGATTGGTTATTTGTTTGTTTTTTTGTGTCTGTCACACTGGAGTGTAGTCAGGACTAAATTATAGACATTTCTTTCACAAAGAAATAACTTTTTTATGTTGACAGCTAAATGCTAGACAAATTTTAGTGCTGTTGTTTTTAAGTGTATTTAGTTTTCTACTTCAAGTCATACCTGCTGTTAGTACTTCAGTGGTAATTTTTTTTTTTTAGTGATTTCAAAGAATTCTTTTTGTTCAATTGTATGTTTTATGTTGTTTGCATATTGTTTTCTTGTCTTGACTAGTGAGTAGAAAGCTAGAAATGTTTCTCTCTTCCCTCAGTTCTCTCTCTACAGTAATTGTTTGCTACACATGTCTGTGCATGGCTGGACTGTGCATGCTATGTCAGCACTTATGGAGAATGGAATCAATGATTGGTTTCCCTAGTCTGATGTCACATTCTCCTTGTCTCTTGCCGCACATATCAATAGTGTAGTTCAAATCTTTTAGAAAGTTACTTTAGACTCATTCGTAGCCAGTCAGTTCCTCAGTTTAATGTTTACATTTCTCAAAGATAAAACAAATACAATTTCATTAATTTGACAGGATCAATGAAATAAATGATTTGACACTATAAACTATTAGTTGATACTGTTCCTCTACTTGTGAAACAATGTCCCTGGAAACATTCTCCCTTCACCAGGCATCTTCCATTATGCACCACAATGTTGGCTTGGGTTAGTGTCAGCTTTTTTTAGGTTCCAGTTTAGGCTTTTAATTCTTATTTTTCCAATGGCTTAATTTTGTTACCTCCCCTATTCTCCTACTGTATTTGTATTGTCTCCCCACTATTCAGGTACCTCATTGGTTTTCTCTTGACAGCATTTCCCCTATTTTATTTTGTTGTAGATCTTAGTCACTGATCATGAAATGAAACCTTCTCAAACTAAGACATAGAAGGTGAATTAAGTTGCTTGGGGAATGTGATTCTTTTCATGCAACTAGGAATAGCTTCAAAATAAGAAAATGTACATTTGAAAATACAGTTCAGCCTCATTAAGTTTCTTTCTTATTAGAGGAGGCTTTTTTTTTTTGATCAAGCCAGCACAGTTGACATTATTGTTATTATTTTTTTCTTTTCCAGACCATCAGCATCCAGACCATCTAGATCAGTCATGTCCTCCCTTCGGGTTGGTTCAGACACAACATTGGATGAGCAGGGGTCTGAGGATGGACAGGATGACCAACCTCCTTCAGAGTCATAATTGAGTGTACATGATGTATGAATGTGTTCAGTTCTGTTGGCCTGGGCTAAACTTTGACATTTTCTATATACATATATATATACTCTATTCTTAGTAGTCTTGACTGAGGGGCCTAAGTCAGTTTCCATTGGGCTCACTTGCAAAGTCCACCCTCAAGAATTAGCTGGTGTATTCACATTATTTTTTTTTTACACATTATTTATTTCAATGAACTTTTTTTTTTATTTGTGTGTGTGTAAATTAACAACAAAAATGTTGAGGAATTTTCCTACACACCATTCTCTCTAACTACTGGAGACTTGAGTATATATAAAAAGAGAAGTATTTGTTGATGTATATATAAATAACATATGCTAAACATTGTGAGTATCAGTAGGTTTTTTTTTTTCTACATAGACTACATATAAAAGATTGTGTCTTTAGAGTTTTAATTGGTTTGATTTAGTTAATTAATTATTTGGCAATGCTATTAGATTTTGTCTTGACTTGAATCAATATAATAATCTTACCATACCATACTATAGTGTTAGAACATATATATTTATACATATATATATATATATGTATGTACATCATTGGAATGCCTTGACAGATGTCCTAATCAGTCATTGTGTATTATGCCTTGATGGGATGTTTGATGGACCATGTTAAGGATGTTGTTTTGTCCTGGGTTTTCTTACTGTTGATCAACTCTTCCAATGTCCCCCACCTCCCCCCTTTTGTCTATCAGGCTGGCCAAAGAAATATTTTTTGTCTGTTCAAGAAATGACACAAGCTAGTTGGAGCCAAGGTTCTACAACTCTTGTCATTATGTTAAAGAGTTGCTGGATTCAACATGAAAACAAAACCCTCATTCCAAATCTAACAAGTATTTTGTACTGTCATGTCAGGGACTCTGTGTGTGTGTGCAACTCATTGAAGCATTAGCTAATTACACTGAACAATTTTTTTTTTTTTGATTTATACAATTGTTTCTACTTGATACTATGTATTCTGTTTGGATTTCTAGATTGTTACTGCTACTAAGTTTTCTATATCAAAAGATGTTTGATTCAAACATCTCCATAAAGTCATCACATTCTTGTTTCACTTGTTAGAAACAACAGTAGACAACTCCTGTCAATACATGTATTGAGACTAACCTTAATATGACTTAGCAAGAACCATTCTATTGACTTTGATACAAACTCCTAACATATCCTTCTTATTTTTTTTTTATACAAACATTTTTTAACAGTAATCTGGGCATTTAATGTTATTTTCAGGTGGCTAATTTTCAAATACTAATTTGTTAATTATGGGATCAAATTCTTCAACTTTCAGACCACTCGGTCTGTACATACTAAGGAAATGAAGGCTTGTTCCTAAATAGCCTGAAAAAGATTTTCCATTGTTTAGGCTTTCCTTCATCTAGCAAGTCTTTGTTTACTGCTTCTTGCACTACTAAATGATGTACTGCTTTGCTGAACTTCCAAATAAACTCAAAAGTATATATTTATCTGGGTTGTTGGACATGTCTGTGACTTGAACAATGATTCTATCCAAATGTAAACTGCACTATGACTCACAAACTGAATTACAATCAAGTCCTATGATACTCTTGTTAATGATTGACTTTAGAGCTAGAAGAAACACATTCAAGTCTGGGCACTTTCAATAGGGAATAGTTGAAGAGTTACCTCAAATGAACCTAATGGAGATAGCAAACATGGTGGAAGCTCAGCCTCAACATCTAAATAAATCTCAAATGGGCTGTATTTAAGTAAATCTCTTAGTCAAATGAACTGTATCTACATAAATCTTAGTCAAATGGGCTGTATCTACATAAATCTCTTAGTCAAATGGGCTGTATCTACATAAATCTCTTAGTCAAATGGGCTGTATCTACATAAATCCCTTAGTCAAATGGGCTGTATCTAAAAAAAAAATAAAACATTTTAAAACGGAATAGAGTATATGTAATTGCACATGAATTTATTAGAATTATTTAAAGAAAGACTTTGGACAATGTAGAATTCATGAGAAATTGTTCAGTATGCGAGTAACAATGGAGATGAGCTCTGAACCCAACAATTTTTTCCTAGTCTTTTTCTAACTTTTTCTCAATCTGATATGTTTCTATTGTATAAATAAATTCTGGACTATAGCTCACAATTAATGCTTGAATCCTAAAAATACACAAAAAAATTAAAGTAGAATCTAATTGGTCCACTTAATTTCTCCCTCTTCCGATATTTGTTTGTTAGACTAGTATAGAGCTTTGAATTATAGTTCTGTTACAAAACAAAGTTATAAACAGGCCTATTGAACAAAATGTATCACAATTAAAAAAAAATATTTTCGAATAATTTTTTTTCCGTAATCTAAATCTGTAGGGTATCTTATTGATTGTATTTGTAATATAGTAAGGCCTATACATTCCTATTAGAATTAGAAAAGTAAAACATTCATAAAGGTATTAGATATTTTTGAGCGTTTAACCATTGTTCTGTTGATGTCTTATGTTGACCAAAACAAACCTACTATAAGAGATATCGCTTAACATGTGGATCATATTACTATAAATACGTCACTTGTGTCTCGCATGTCAGTCACACTTCAAGATCAACCCTTACCTCCCATGTTACTTTATTTTACTTCATTTACCTAATAGGATAAATAATGAGCTGTACATTTCAGGCGAATGCAAGAAAACCTTTTCAAGTTATATACCTACAATTTACACATCTAACAAGCATAGATACCCACAATGTAGACATCTGCGAAGTTATATATCAACAATCAGTGGCTTAGCTAGGAATTTGAGGGCCAGGAAGGATTGACCTCTTTGGGGGCAACTGCATTTTGCGTAATATTTGAACAAAAAAATTCGAACACGCATTTGGGAGCAATGGGGGATTTTCAAATTCCCCCCCCCCCCCCACAGATATGCCACTGCCTACAATGTAGACATCTGACAAGTTATATTTCCTACGGTACCCCTACAATTTCTACATCTGATAAGTTATATACCGGTATCTACAATGTATACATCTAACAAGTTATATATTATATACCTACAAAGTAGACTTTTGACAAGCTCTACATGCCTACGCTACCTACATTGTAGACATCTACTGTCTGCTCACTGGCCTAGACAAACAACAAAGTATTGTCCAGATAAGAGAAATAATAATGTCCTCAGTCTAGTTTATGTAATTGTGAAAGTTATTCCCCTTTTGTCTAGGTGGTCAGTCCATGGAACTGACATCTTCCCCCCCCCCCCACTCCCAAAAAAAAAAATGTCATCGTACTAGTTCACACCAGTGAGAACTATTCTCTTTCTAAGAGCTGAAAGACCAATTTGGCCAAGTAAATAATACAAATCACTTTGTACTAGAAGGAGAGCCTAGAAATGTGATTTATGCCGAAAGGGCCACACACATAACTAGAACATTTGTTATTTATTATTAAAATACTTCATTTAACAGACTTGCTTAATCTGGTCAACGTATTGTCCATTTTCATTCGTGTCAAAACAAACTAAAAATAATTAGCTTTCTGGTGTATCCGTTGTACAAACTAAAGTGTTGACAAGCTAGGCTTTTTTTTTCTAAAGGTTTACGTTAATTTTTGTGTACATTTTAACACTGCAGAATCAACTGTGTCGAAGATTTTCTGCTTGTAGCTCAAAATCATTTCAATGAGGAGAGAGTATTAGGCTTTTTCTGTAGGACTGAACACCTAGAGCATTTTGTGAACGTGTATCAGATCCAGAAGTTAAGATGGAGAACACTTTCAGTTACTGTAGTTACAAGGCCACTAGTAGTAGTACAGTACTTACGTAAGGTAGTATGTTTTGTAACAAAAAGAAAGCTTTCATCGTTAGAAGCGGACAATCCCGTTAGCGTGAAATTATTGAAATATACCCTAACGGCTTAGGGCCCCGCTATGGCCGTCTCTGTTGATGCGAAGATCAAGTGTCACGCATGAAGATAGGGTTCGATTCTCGCTTCATTCTTATTTGAATTAGAGTCCTATATATTGTTGAGTTGATCGCGAAAAGCTCCAGCCTTGTTAAAAAAAAACATTGTTTCAAAAAGGTTGTATTTACCTTTGATCTATTTTAATAGTTTTAAGTATTATCCTGAATGAATTACTTCCGATCGTTTTGAGTTTATAACCCCTACGAGCAGTGTGCGGGGGGGGGGGGGGTGCGGTCCGCACCGGGTGACACCCAAGTAGAAAAATGGCACTTTTTCAAAATGCAAATTTTTTAAAGAAAATTACTACCGCGAATATCTTTTACAGTTTCGTATCTACATGTCCCAAACCTTCTTCATTTAATATTGTTTGACTTGTAATTTTCCTATTATGAGAAAATTAATGCGTTTTAGACGGTATGTTATTCGTATGATCCTTCTCAGCCATCACCGCTCAGCCTCTTTTCAGACTTCCACGTCTCGAAGTTAGGTGGCCGTTGGGATAATGATTGTATTGAGTAGGTGAATTTTAATCTGCTTAATGTGTTTGTTCAGACAGACCGTACTTTTTGAAAGACGGCTCCTGCTTTCCAATCCGACATGCAACATCATGATATGCATCTCCGTCATTTAAAATAACACTGCCCAAATAGGGGAGCTTCTATTTGTTCAGGATCTTCTATTTGTTCATGACCAATGTTGATGGGGTACTGGGTAACCTGCACCCAATATGCATAACTTTAAGGGCGTCTTGATCCATCTTATCGTGTATAAATTTAATTCTATTTCAAAGTAATGCTATGTTGTCTGCAAAATCCAACTTGGTTTGATTGACGTCATAGGTTCTCGAATGGGATGCACTCTTAGCTCATATTTGTCTCGATGGTGAAGACTTCCAGTGTCTGTTGTGACACAACGGCTTGAGTTGATTTAGACATGTCACTGAATTTGGACGAATTGTTGCGAGATGCCTTATTCTCTTATTGTTTTTTAGAGTGATTCCGAAGGACGCTATCAAACTTTTTTTTTAATCTTCAAAACAGATCAACATTTTTTGTTGGCACTCCTGGCTTTGCTCGACGATGTTTTATTTCGTAGGACTTAAATCTGTTCAGTACTGATTTGTTTTTTTCAGAAGCAGCTGAGAAACACTAGTATAGTTTAAAACCTTTTCCGCAAGGAGCTCTTAAACATTTTTTACTAAAAAAGGTTCAACTAAATTTTTCTCAATTTAATAATTGTACATTTTCAATTTGTATAATAACTTTCGATAAACTATGAAAAAAATGAACAACAAAAATATTTTAAAATAAAATCAAAAATCATTTTCGGGTTAACCAATCAATGAATTAGCTTACAGTTTTATTGTTCAACATAAAGATACAAAATAAACAATAGTTGTTTGTGTTTTTTTTAGGGGGAGATTTTTTTTTCTTTGGTGGGGGGGGGGTGACACCGACCCTAGTGACGCCACTGCCTACGAGGTGGTTTTGCAGTCAAACCCCCCTCTTCTATTAAAAAAAAAAAAAAAGCAAATGACAATCCCCAATTTCCAAGAGCATAGCTAAGGAAAATTTTGATTTTAAAACCGCATCCTAAATTTACGATAAAACCCTATCTTCAATACATGGCATACATCAGTCACCAGATTCTATGAGCGTAGCCAAGAGGCGTTTTGTGTTTATGCCTACCCCCCTTCAAAGCAGAATTTGCAGCTAAAAACACCTTTTCAATAAAATTTTTTAAAAAGCAAATTTAACCTTCTATATTCTATGAGCGTAGCCATATGTTGTTTTTTTTTTAACTTTAAACCCCTCTTCAGTGGATTTGAAGCTAAAAAAAAACCTTCTTCAGTATAAACAAAAAAAAAAAAGCAAATTACACATTCAAAATGCTATAAGCGTAACTAAAGGGGTTTTGAGTTTAAAACCAATCCAGCGGGGCTTGAATCTAAAAAAATACCTCTTCAATATATAAAAAAGCAAATTACACTCAAAAATCTATGAGCGTAGTGAAATGGGTTTTGAGTTTAAACCTCCGTTCAGCGAGGTTTGAAGCTAAAAAAAATACCTTTTCCATATTAAAAAAAAACAAAAAACAAATTACCGGTACACACTAAAAATTATATGAGCCAAGCCAAGAAGGGTTTTAAATTTAAACCCCCTCTTCCAAAGGGCTTATTTTTTAAGTTTTAAAACCCCTACGGATGGCTTTGACTCCCACTTTGAGTTAAATACCCCCATACAGAGAGTTTTGAGGTTGAAAACCTCGCCCCTCAATTTTATTGTAAAGCAAACTACAGTCACCAAATTCTATGAGCGTACCTAAGGGGGTTTTGAATTTGTTTAAATAAAAATTCCAGATTCCAAAAAATTCCCAACTAATTTTGACAATAAAACTTCCCTTTTTGATATAAAATATAAAGCAAACTACAGTTACCCAACTCAAAGAGCGTAGGCAAGAGAGGTTACAGATTTCTACTTGTGGCTGGGCTCCACTAATAAAGTGCAGTAATAGTCATTTACTGAAATTGAAAAAAAAGACTAAATTTGGCTCAACAAAGATTGTTATGATGGATTTTAGGAGTCAGTTATAAAGAAAGGGTTTCAGTCAAGAAAATCCTATGCCAAACTGGGAGTCGAGCCCTTAGTAAAATTGTGACAAAGCGTCGCATGAGGTTTGCTTTGCGGGACATTTTCTCCGACATAAAATACGAATTGCGATGACATGGAGGCCATTACGAGAAAAGCGCAAACAGGGACATCCTAGTACAACTTGGTGCCACACTTTCATGGAGGTCCTCAGGTGGGACAGCCTAGTACAACTTGGTGCC
>JADKLZ010003886.1:19575633-19587471 GCA_021533235.1 Biomphalaria straminea
TCACCTCACAGAGTTGAAAAATGTTTCTAGTTTAAGCTCACAGAGTTTAAAAATGTTTCTAGTTTAAGCTCACAGAGTTGAATACGTGTTACTAGTTTCACCTCACAGAGTTTAAAAATGTTTCTAGTTTAAGCTCACAGAGTTGAAAAATGTTTCTAGTTTCCCTGCTTACAAAACATTAACGCCTTTGTTCACAGCAGAATCAAACCAACAACCACAACCTCCCATTGAGTTTGTACATTTCAGCGAGTTAGCAGCGGCTTTTATCTAATCTCCTATAGCAGTGAGGCACCAGGGATTAGACTTCATTCCACGCCAAACTCTTTCCTGCAGGTAGTTCGTGGATGTTACAACGAGACAGAGCCAAGGCGAAGCGAGAGAGAAGGGGAAAAGACTTTTCACTGTGTGACTCCCTCGTAGGCTAGTCCCTTTAATCACCTTGGTATCTCTAGCTCGTCATCCCAGTTTGACACAAGCGTAGGTTGAATTGATTTCAAGCCCACCTTGAAGATCTCGAGATTGAAGAGTGGAAGCAGACGATAGGAAAGTTGTCGGACAAGAAACAGAGAGGTTGAGAAAGTAGGAAATAGACCGAAGACATGTTGAAGTCAATAGTTCAAAAACAATGTCATAGGAAAGAAAGTTTTTCATCTTTATGGATATATATGTTAACAGATTTACATGACACAGTTCTAACTACAACTACATTTACAGGACATAATCCTAAATGATATATGTATTTACAGGACTCAAAGACCGGAACCTCTTCACTCCTAGTTCTGTCTGAAGTTTCCACTATGACTTTGTCCATTCCTGGTTGGGTAAGCAGACACCAACACTCACAGAAAATATAAAAAAAAAAATAATTGAACTTAAAACACTCGGCTTACATATTATTGGATGAAACTTTCTAGAGATCAGCAGAAGCGCTTTCTCAAAAGAACTCTGCACATTTTAAAGAGCCATGAACATCTGAGTTCACTTGAGCTTGGAAATTTAAGCACAACTGTTCATAAAGAGTTCATCAAACAACATGTCCTATTTTTGTTCTGTCACGGATTTCAGTTCAGTTCAAACCTTGTTTGCAATGACATTAAAATTGCATTTCTTGAAGTAACATATGCATGGCAATCCATCAAAGCTAAGTGAATTCCTGTGCTTTAACTAGAAGATATGAAAGACTCAGTTCAACTGTAAACAACCGAGAAAAAGTCATATTTCCGGCCGATGTCTTTCCGGACGGAGAATGCGACATAAAAAGAAGGGTATGTCCTCCGTCTGGTAACCCCACTCATCCATCGTCATCAAATGTTGCATACAAGATCATGCTTGATGACAATAAATGAATCAATAAAAAAAAATCAACCAATTATTTAATCAATTAGTCGTAATCAATTAATTTTGTTATTATAGAGAAAACTATACTAAGTAGAGATGAGCTTTATGTGGAGAATAAGGCGATTGGAAAAGAAAAGAAGGAGTGAGTGAGGAGTAAGAATCAGCACAAATGTTCAAGATTTGATGCTCTAATCATTCAAATACAAACTGATGACAATAATCAGTGGTTGAAAATGATTGTTAAGTCACAAAAACACACGAATTTATTGTTTCTTGGTCGCTCTCTGATCTCTTCCACTTCAATGTTAGTACAGACATTTCTGTCTTCTTTCTTTTATTTCTTTTTTCGATATACAACAAAATTATTAATTAGCAATAATTAAATGACTGATTAGCTAATTCTTTTTATTGATTCGTGTTTTATTAGGTACAATAAATTATAGTTAAAAGTTTCAACTTGATCAAAGAATGAGTGTGGCAGAAATAACGTGTACATTTATTTAAGGGGACAAAACCCAACATATATAACCATTTTCTTAAAAACCAAGTCAGTCAATTCCAACAATAACAATAAGACTAGTTTCGCTATTTTTTTTTTAGCCCCGTGCCGCGAGGCCCCTACCAATCGGAAGCCCAGAGTGGCTGCCTAGTCAGCCTATGCATAAGACCTAGCCCTGGGGTGGGGGGGAGGTAATTAAACAACCTGCCCTGAGCAAAGATTCTCTGCATGACAGCGATCCTCAGCACTTAACACGGACAAAGGACCTCAATCGGGGGATCAAGTCTGTAAAACAAAATCTGAATAATCGTGCCTCTGTCTGAGCCTTTATGTATAGAAGCATGCAGTCTGAGCAAGGAGCCACTGTGTAAGTGTACGATATTATATACCATTACCAGGTTGTACATAGGCATGTTTACTTATTTGGCTGCTTTTATAGGACTACTTATGAATACAATAGTACAGTGATGCCCAACCTAATTCGAGCTGCGGGCCATTTTAATTTCCAACACTCGTGTCGAGAGCCACATGACTGAAAAGTTACACAAATTTAATGAAATTGTTCTGAAACTATAGAGCTGAACCCTTTGGATTTAGAGCTACATACGTGTGATATTTGACGGTTAATTTTTTTTTAAACGCCAGAAAATAGTTTCATTGCTCTACTTAAAATGTTAGCAACATTTACTTTTATAACCTACTCATTTTCTTGTCTCTCTTTGTGACTATTCCCATCGATCCTCCAATCTCTAGTTGCAGTTGTGGTTTAAACTGAGGATGCCGTCATATGGATTTCATATTTTTTTAAAATTTTCTCAGCCTTCGCCACACCCATACTAGTAAGAGTTAAACTCGTGAAATCAGTTAGCTTTGATCATTCTCATAAATGATTGTACTTACAAACGTCAGTATCTGACAGGTCTGATTTGTAGGCTATTAGGTCTATAAACATTTCGGTCAAATTGGTCGTCTTACTAGCTCGTAAATTAATTTCCCGTGAAACGTTTTTATTTTAAAAAAAAATTGGTTAAAATCATTTTTTTGAAAAGGCATGCTATTTCTTGATTTTTGTTTCTCCAAGTGCAATGCACCACTTGTAATTTTGTAATGCACTACTTTAAGCTCATGCTACGTAGGTTGGCCACCCTTGGACTAGATTATCTAGATAGATGACAACATTGTCTCGGTTGTCGCCCTTATCTTAACCGTATCAGTGTGATCATCTCATTGTGGGACAGTAGAAACAGAATAACTCTGTAAGCACGACGAAGACCATTTCCTAGCTCGGACTGAATGACCCGAGGTCAAGTTGAAGGATGAAGATCAGGTTTCTCTGGTAACAGCGTCATTCTACGCAGCCTTGGAAACAAAACAGTTGAAACAAAAGTTTCATTTGACAAGTTGTTCCAACAAATCTGTACAAACTTTTATATATATCCTCCACACTGTGTTTCTATATTACTACTCTCTCTCTCTCTCTTTCTTCTCTTACTTTCTCTCTCTCTCTCTCTTGATCTCAGTTCTCCCACTATCTCGCTATCACTACTTCACTATTTCTTTCTCTCTCTCTCTCTCTCGCTTTATTTCCCCCTTACCCTTTCATTGTTTTCTCTCCCTCTGTCTCTCTTTCCAATTCTTTACTCTCTATTTGTTTCTTTCTTTTTTTTTTTTGTCTGTTTCCATTTCTCGTTCATTTTTAATTTTTGTTTCTTTCTCTCTCTCTCTCTCTCTCTCTGTTTTTTCTCTATTTCTACCTCGCTCACTCTCTCTAGTTTTCTCTTACTCTAATTCTTTCTTTTCTAAATGTCTCTTTTCATTCTTTTTCTCTTTCTTTCATTTTTATTCATTCTCTCTCTCTCATTCTTCTCTCTAGTTGTCACCCTTACTTTCTTTCTTTCTTTCTCTGTCGTGCTCTCTTTTTCTCTCCCCTAATTTCAGATTCTCTCTTTTTTTTTCCATCTTCTTTCTCATTTACTTTTCTCTCCCCCCCCCTTACTTTCCCTTCTCTTTTAATTTCTCTTTTACTGTCTAAACTTCAAATTTCCCTCTTCTCGTCTCACAATGAAATTTTTTTCTCTTTTTCAAGCTTCTCCATTTCTCTCTCTCTCTCTCTCTCTCTCGTCTGAGACTTAATCCAATCACATATATATATATGCTAGTTGACCGTTGAGTTTTCAAATACTTTCTAGAGAGAATTATAAGTTATATTTTTTTACGTGAACTGTTCAACTCTTGTTTATTTAGGAGAGAGAGAAAGAGAGAGAGAAGTATTTAGTTTTCCTTTTGTTTTTATAAATTTCTCTGCCCTTGTAACTGTAAGTTAATTAATAACTTTAATAACTACAATGACTACATGTTTGTATGTCCGTTATGAGTAGCCATTTTGTATTTTGTGTGTTTTTAAGTATATAAAGCTTCTAATTTGTATATTTTTTTTAAAAGTAACAATCTGAGTGAATACATTTTTGGGATATTGAATGAAAGTGGAATGTGGATCTTGACTTGGATCTAGTCAACAGAATCTGCCTGAAAGTGAAGCAATTTTACATTGAGTTCAACGGCGGAGGTGTGGCTTATTGTTTTGCCACGCCCATTCGCGCCCTATGGTTGATTGATTGGAGTACAACCACGTGTTTAAATTCGCAGACTGTCTTCATCTAGCTCGCGGCGTCGGGACTTTGTCTCTCACCCCTCTCCTCTCCACGTTTTCCCCCCACTCCTATCTTATTTCAGCATTAAGCTTCTTGGAATACAAGTCCTATTATTATTTATCATCTTATATTGTTTCGTGGCTTTTTTGAAGGTAGATCTATATTTTTTATAGTAACAAACACGTCTGACATGTATTTTGATGGAGTGACTGTTCCTAGTTCTGCTGTTTCCCCACAACTAAAGTGTGTTGACCAAAAAAAAATCTGTCTCGTCTGTAACACAAGCTATTTTTTTTTTAAATCTCTGTTAAACCCGGGCTTCTCTAAGCAAAGCGCGCTGTGCCTCCTTCTTGGGGCCGCCAAAATACCAGCGTAGCCCGCTGTCCTCCCCCCCCCTCCCGCCACTTTTCCGGCACCACTGCTACCCTCGCCCATCCACACCCCGCACCACCGACGCGGCAGTCTCAGCTCCCCACCCCACCTTCAGTTTCGCCACACCACATCCTTTCGTTAATCTCCGTGTAGATGTCTGAAGATCTGCGGGGGCATTCGTGGACAGAAGTTCCATGTGTAAGTCGGTGGAAACGAATCATAAGTTTGTTAGCATATTATTAATATCCTCGCTTCTCAATAGTTCATGTTTTTATTTCTGGTCTTGCCTCTGTTCCTCACCGGAACAAAAATAGAAGCTAGTTGATCTTGTGTCTGGATTCCGTTTTTCATCACTGCTGGGACTGACGGAGCATTTGTGTGTGTGTGGAAATTATTTCATTGTGAGCTTTTAAAAAAGTAGTTGTGTCTGTGCTCACCTACGCGTGTGTGTGCGTTATTTCTTTTTATCTTTCATTGTTCTTATTAATGAAAAGCGTTGAATGAAAATTGTGAGGAGACTCTGGAATAATTGATTGGATTTGAAAGGCTGGATAGCAGAGAGGCTGCTTAACACCTGTGTCAGGTAAGATAAACGTGGATTTTTTGTTAAAACAAACCAAACTTTGTGGAACTTCTGCAGGCTGAAATAATTCAGTTTTTGTTTTGTTTACTCTTAGACCCAGATCTAGTTAAATCTAGATCCAGACCTAGATTATGCCTATAGTCTATTTAAATGTAGTTATAGATCTATTGTAGATCTAGATATCTAGACCTAGTCGACCTAGAAAAAAAATAGATACATAGAGACTAAACAGCATTTAAGCTAGGATTGGAATTACATCTAGATAGATCTATTTTATTGATATCTAATTTTAAATCTGTGTGACAGTGTGTCTATCCAGATCAGGAGTCTTGATCTAGATCTAAATGAACTAGACGTAATCTAGACATTTATACGTTATGCCCAGATCTAGATCTAGATATTCTTGGAAATAGATGTAGACTAAATGACTAGATAGCCCAGATCTAGATTCTTAACAATAAATGACACCTTCGTGATTTGTTCTAATTTGTAGTAAGCCCTCCTGGGGGCCCGCGCCCCCCCCAGTGTATGCTTCATTGAGTTCATCTTAGCCAGCTAGAATGTAGTCTATGTCGACTATGTTCTTGTTTAGCAGGCCAGTAGAGACAGTGAAGTCGAGATAGCAAGGTGAATTGAATTGTAACGATTGAACCACTTCTAGATCTTATACATCATTTTTATAGCACGTATACTCTAGATCTAATCTACATAACTAGGGCGTATTAATGTTTCAGTTCCAACATATATATGTCATAGAGAATGGAATGGGTTGCCTGAATCAGCTGAACCAGCAGGGAAACCAAACGACTTAGCAGAACTTAAAAGACATTGATTAACATGCATGACTAGATAGACACAATTTTTTGGCAATTTTTAAACATTTTAAAATATATTTATTTATTTTATAATAATAAAAAAATGAGTTTGATCTGGATTTGTATGGTATTAGTAGGCCTTTGTACTTAGATTTATACATTATCGGCCCACATTATCGAAGGCTATAGTACGATTTTAAAACCTACCACATGCCAATGCTATGAAGCCTCGCTAATTATAGAGCTCAATATTTAAATAAAACAGTGACAATTCTGTTTTGATCCTTCCCTTTTTCACAAACATCAATTTTTGAATTTCTTTCCACCAAAACGTAAACTAATCATTCTTTGATTGCTTCCTTCGTTAGAAATTAGCATATCGATTTGTTAGATTTGATTATAAATTCATTTATCTGAACCTACTGACCTAAGATCAATACTTGGACCAAAGTTAAAAAAAGAAATATTGTCTAACACATTGGCTGAAATCTATTTGGTTAGATGAGTTGACATTCACTTAAATCGTGTTTCTATTATCTATGTCTGTAAGATATTGATTGATTCGGTCTCTTTTAGAGTGATTTCTACGAGATATAAAAAAACCTTCGCTGATTTCAATAGACGCTCATCAGGGTTATAGAGTCTAGTATATACAGGGTTGTTATTTAAAAAAAAAAACTATTTGAAGAGTTTAAACCATTTTAGTAAATCCTAAACAAGAATTCAATTATTTTAATGCATTTTGAACTAGCAAAAACACACAGCGGCATCCGTATTTATTTAAAAAGATAATAAACAACAACAATAACAGACACATGAAGAAAACATCCTTTTTTTTTTTGTTGTTTAATTTGAGCTCGCCCTTGTCGATGGGGACAGGTTGTCCTAACATAAGGCCTAGATCTTCTAGTGACGCTATAGAATTTCTAATGGGCAGTTGCTATGGGGATTTTATAAAGGCCCTGTTTAAAAATGTAAAATTGTCATTATCGTTAAATACAGATTTTTTTTTTTACACCGTTGATTTATTTGCCTATTCGTTTTCAATCCTAGTTAATCAGCGAGCAGTCATGACATTAATTTACAATATTTCTAAAAGAAAAAACAAGACAATATTGAACTAACCCTAAGATGGCACACCTTGTATCCAGCCACTTTAGTGCTGCCTGCGCAGATGAATAAATTACGGCGTAATAAGAAACTGTTTCACACCCAGAAGGAAATTGTTGCTAATTATATCTGACGTGCGATGGTCTACCTCCACTGAGTCCAGTTCTCTGTAATTAAATAAACCCACTTCCATTTAACATCTTTACCATACACAGTAGTTAAATAGTCTCAGTTCACCATACACAGTAGTTAAATAGTCTCAGTTCACCATACACAGTAGTTAAATAGTCTCAGTTCACCATACACAGTAGTGAAATAGTCTCAGTTCACCATACACAGTAGTTAAATAGTCTCAGTTCACCATACACAGTAGTGAAATAGTCTCACTTTGGGTCCTCCTCCTCACCGCACCAAGTAGCTGGACTACATCGTAAGTCAGTGCATCTGCTGGGCAGATAACTTTAGGATATGTCACGCTCAAAAGTCTCCGGCTTATCTATCCTTGACACCTCGGCTTACCACTCGAAGCCGTGAATTCATTAGGTTGGCTACGTCTGGCTGGACCTAACGTCCAGTTTTGTCCCCCCACACGCCCCTACTCCCTGTGTTAAGAACTTCTCCATCCGTTACACTCAGTCTGTTTTGAAAAAAAAAAAGGTTTATGAATTTGTGTCTGTCTTTATATATGTGTGTGTATGTGTCTGTCTTTATATTTGTGTGCGTATGTGTCTGTCTTTGTATATATGTGTGTGTATGTGTCTGTCTTTGTATATATGTGTGTGTATGTGTCTGTCTTTAAATAAATAAAACAAAATTGTACAACCCGCACCCTCATACATCCCGCATGTACAAATCATGACTTGCCATAAACTACTGGCACATAAAGTACTATCGTCAGTACTATTTGTTTTCTTGAAGTTTAGAATGAGATGCTCGTAAAGTTTTCCGATGTACATCTCATAACCACACAGCAAACTATAGGAGGTATAAGGACCCGCTGGTATGTCCATAGTTTTCTTTACACAACAACAACAACACTTGTATAACTCGAAGGTTATATGCGCGAAATCACGTGTAAGAAGGGTCAAAGATACAAGCAGTGCCTATATAATGTGTTTGATTCCAATGAGAAGTTCTAGTGCTAGAAATCCGAGATAAACAGAATACTACTTTATGAGCAGGATTTTTATACAAATATTGGAGAACGTCACACTACATACTTTCCCAATAACTCTTCAATTACCTTCGGGCAAATAAATCCGCTGGCCGAGAATAGCCAACGTTGTATAAAGGTTGATGAACTACTCTAGCAAGTTTCACACCTCAACTTCCATCAAATGTAAGGACCACATGCATTGGTGCACATTTGTTTTAGATGAATTAGAAATAGAGATATTGGCCCTAGTCTACAATTCAATCGTTCAATCATTTTGAACTTTACAAAGGAATGGGAAAGAAATTAATTATCAATGGTTACAGTAATTTGTATTATTTGTTTCTCAATTTGAACAATGTTATGGAAGGTAACAGAGAGGTTTTTATGTAACATGTGAAGTTATTATAGACAGTTTGGTTTCTATTTCAACGAGAGTGTCCATTTTGGATGTTGTCTATTAGACGATGATGTCTATTTGGGAGATAGTCTATTTAACGATGGTGTCCATTTTGGAGGTGTATCACTCTGTTTTTTTCTTAAAACTATGACTTTAAAGGAAAATGATCTGTTTTGATGTTTTGTTGATCACATTACATCATTTGGCACCAAATGTCGACCCTCCGCTTACAAATGTCAACCTTCCGCTTACAGAAACAGACTTTACTTTATGAGATAATTGTTTAGAACCTGATGTCATTGTGAGACTGAATGGATTGTTAAGTTGTTGTTAGATGGACACGAAAGAGTTATACCCCATTGTTTATGTATTCCCAGAGTATTATTTATTTCGTGGATATTTGTATTTTAATTAGTGAATATTGCCGATCTTCGGTGATGGAAGTCTTAGAGTTTGTAAATATCCCTATTGAGTCCAGTGAAAGCTTCTGACTCATGAGAAAACGTTAAAGACTCGATACTACACGGTCACACAATTAGTTCTATCTTTGAAACACAAACACACTGTAGACGAAATGGAAATGAAATTCTAAAAGCTAATTAATTAATAAACAATCATAACAGAGACGAACTACAAGATTTAATGTCAACAACGAGTTGAAAACAAAAGTTTGCACAGTTAGCAACTCCAAATATAAAACACACATGCATTCATTTTGTACCTTTATCAATATAATAAAATAAATTGTTATGCAGTCAATTAATAACTGTCCGTTTATGTAGTATTTATAGTAACAGGGGAGACGTTTGTTGTCTAATTAATTGGCTTTATGTCTGATTATAAAAGAAAAGAGCCACAACAAGAATAATAAAGCTGTGTTCATGGGTGACAACTCGTTTTCAGCTTGGAGTTACAGTTTACGTTTTGACTTCCTGTCATCTAATTTAAATTACGTCACTAAAGAAGTTCCAAACATTCCGATCATCGGCTTAAGTTGACTCACAGAGGAAATTTTTAATTTGTAATTGAAGATTCACATCATGTTACATTATACCCCCCCCCTTACTCTATATCGCTTCCTCTTGCTTTTCTATATTTGATTGCTTGTAAGGAATGTAGGCATATCTCGAGTATCAATGGTAAACAAAGAGAAGGTTACCGTGATTTAAATCGATAATACAATTCCAGATTCCAATTGCAACTATTGCAATGAAGATGGAGGTATGAAAATTAACAATACAATTGTGTATAGAACTGATTACTTCACCAACTGTCCTCAAAAGGATTTTATTGTAGTGCCTATTAACTGGAGATCTTAAGATACAGATTCAAACATCTCCAGAAAGTCTGGAAAATTATTTTTTTCTTAAAAATGAACTCATGAGCTTCAATTGGGTATTAACACCGAGAAAATGTCACTGGTAAGGAAATGACTTCCTTAAGTGTTGAAAAGCTTCTTAAACAATAAACTTTGGTAGTCCAATAAACTCTATGGGGGAGCTGACTGTTTTGGATACCACTGCACACTTCATCTCAGTACTGGTCTAGTCATACGAACCCTCCGACATAACAAAGAGAAGAAAGAAGCCCAGCATACTGATAATACCAAGTTCTTTCTAGCCGCCCTTTCAAATAATCCGCCTTTGACACTCTGCTGTCAACAAAAAATTTTGTTTAAAAAAGAATTTTTTTCATCGATTATACTACAGCAACAGGGCCGGTTCTCTACAGACGACAGCCCGGCGATGTAACTGAGAAACTCATCTGTAATCTTCGTACCATTTACTGCCAGATAGTTGGAACATTAAGTCATAAATTCCGTCCCGTCGTGCAATGGAACGCTTTAAGGGACATTGTTGCAGACGATCTCTATCAGACGACATGCTCAATTAACTACGCAGTACTGCAAGTGTGTGCATGCTTGGGGTGGGGCATTCACATTAAGATATAAAGGAAGAGTACTGAAATTATAAAGAAGAAAAGCATCTCATTGAATCTTGGGACTTGGAGAGGTAGAAGTAAAAAAAAAACAACAACCTTTAGACATGGCACAACCTAGTCCTGTATTTGCGCCAGATCTGAGGTAGATGTAACAGACTCCACTTTATGGACCGGATAGGTAAAAATTGCAGAAAGTGTACAAGAAGCAATTTACATAACATGTTCTCTTTTTAGCGGCCCCCGAAAGGGGAAAAGACGCTATTAGTTTTGTGTGGCCTGTCTGTCTGTCTGTCCGTCCGTCCGTCAAGTTTAGATCTCAGAAAGTAGAAGAGAAAATGAAAATTGGACATTACAATAATTTAGATCATTCAAAGTTCTGAATCAACGGCTACTTTTTTTTTCTAAAAGCTCAAAATCTAATTTTTAAAAATCTTTTATGCAAGCAGTTTTTAAAAGAGAAAAACCTTATTAGTATGCATTATAAATCAAACCTAATGTAAGACATTTAATAATATTGTAAATTACATTTTATTTCACGTTATTTTTGTTCCAAACAAACTCTAACAGAGGCAAAGAAAAGAGGCCTAATGCCTAAGGATTACACATAGGATCTGTCAACCTTCTGTCTGCATTCTTATCTGTCATTTGTCTTTGATATAATTTCATTCGGATGTTCTTTCTGAAAATATTGAAACCTGCCAGGGTGGAACACTTCGGGGGCCGATTTTAAGTTTGTGTTTCCACACAAACTGTCTTTGTAACCTTGTTTCTTCTTGTTTCCCCCCCCCACTTTTCCGTAACCCCATTCTGTGGTCCTTGGGCACCAGCGTTTTAAAACTTTTCATCGTTTTTCTCGGTTGATTGCGTTTTTTCCCCTCGAGTATGTCAAAGATAGGCCTGATGTCATCCTTCAATTGATGTCTTCCTGCTAGTGTGTCTTGTCTGCTTGTGTGTCTTGTCTGCTTGTGTGTCTTGT
>JADKLZ010003886.1:19616124-19629905 GCA_021533235.1 Biomphalaria straminea
TGGTCATACAAAGTCTCACGGAACAGTTTGGTCACACAAAATCTAACGGAGAGAACGCATGGCTGACAAAACGATCTTCTAGTGATTTCGGACTTAGATTTAGCCTTACACACGCTCCATTTATTTCATTAATTTGACTGACGATCATTTCTAGTTCACATTTTTCGACACATGTACAGTTTGGACATTTCATTTGTCCATGTGAGTTATAGATCTAGCATTTAAAAAGGTGGAAAACTAGTTTTAAAAATGAATGGCATAAAGAATTAAAATGTCTGACCTAGTTGTGTATTAAAAATTGTTAGAAAATGACCAAAATAAATTGTGGAGGGAGATCAAATTCCTAAAACTGTAAATGAATTTCCTTTAAGAGACACAAATCTGATCTAACTTTGACTACATAGTCGTAGTGAAATAAACCACTACAAGAAACCGATAGCAAAGACAAACAGACACAGAAAACCCTTTTGTTCCTATGGCAATCAGATCATTAAATAGAACCAATGTAATGTAAACTTTTCATATGTAAATTGTGAGTGAGTCTGGTGTGAATGTACATTATTTAAACTAATGTTTTGTTTTGTATAATGCACAAATTGTAAGACAAATTTCCTCACGGACAATAAAGATTGATTATTATTAAAAGTTATATTTTTTTTAAAGTAGAACAAGTATGTTCCACCTTCAAGTCAAAGAAAGTTTTTTGTTATAGAGCCCAATGTCTAAAGTATGGGTTCGATTCTCTGAGTGTCTGTATTTGAGGGACTATTGAGAACAGGGGGGGGGGGGAATGGAGGCTTAGACTCCTCAGTAGACAACCAGTGAGCTATTTTTGTCCCAATGAAATATGGGACACTATCTTGTGGGTGAGTAGCGAAGCATGTTTAATGTGCTCTCAGCAAACATCATTATTAGTCCCTAGCGAGCTCTTGTGCTCGTCTACTTGAACAATGTTGTCTCCTTGGAGTCCACCAATGGATTGGACTTAGCATCGGAATAAACAAACATGGATTGGACAACTAGCTGTAGGAAATGGCCACGCGGCCGCCTAGGGATTTAATTTTTTTTTTCTGTAACAAAAGACGGAATTCTATCATAAATCTAAGACATACATTTTCGGCTTATAAACAAAATAATAAAATTTATGTCAAGGTCACTAGACTGGAATTTAAAATCGCCAACTGAATCCAGTTACTAAATGACAAGTTTTAAAATGTGCACGAACTTGATTTTTTAGTAAATTCATGAAAATCTCCAATGGAGATCAGTAGCTAGAGACGGCCTCATCCTCAAACCACATTTTTTTTCATGACGGTCTGGGGACATATGAAACAACCAATTCTTTTCCCATTTTTATCGTTTCGGCCTCCACGTCATGGCTGGGAGCGTATATCAGTGTCTTAGACATGTCTTATAAATACAGTCTGGTAGCTCTTGACTATAGTATTATATTGTCTTTTACACACCGTACATATTTACATACACTATAGTTACTTTAGTTATCGAAATTAGTTTTAAGTCCAATGAATATTATTGGATGTTATTGTAATCAAAGGGGATTTTATTGTCGTAAATATACATACGTAAATATACAAACGTGAATTATAATTTTATCGTTGAATTTTTCCTCGTAACATTTTTAACTGTCAACTTGTTCAGTTCACTGCTACAATCAAATCTTGACTACTAGATCTACTATAACTTTTTATTTCCCCTGAAGTCGAATAAATTATGGGCCTTTATGGAGATTGAGTGAATTGAAAGGGGAGGTAACACGTTTGGATATGTAATATTAAGTGTGAAGATTAGGGAACGCAGTTCTTGTTTTTTTGTGTGTCTACACACACCGCCACACGTACGCACACACTTCACTCTCACCAATGTTGTAGTCAAGTGGGCAATGCTGTTAATGTTGTTGGCCCCCTCTTGTTGACACTGCCGCTGCATTGGTGTCAAAAGTCCTTCCTCTTATCTCTTACCGCCCCTTCACCAAGTGTTCACTTCTCAAGAAGCTGCATAAATCTCTTCAGTCAAGTAGGAAATAGACTTGACGTTTGCTGGTTCAAACCTTTTGTCACACCGCCGCCCCTACTCCTCCTCTCTCTGTTCCACCTGGTTCTGGAGCTGTAGAGTGAGTCATTGAGTTATTCATCTGAGCTCTTGTCTTATAAGCGTACCTTTTGTCTTGCTCCAATTCCCTGGGCTGTGTGTTGGACATTGCGATCTTCTGGACAGAGGTTGGGACAGTATTGGGTCATCCTTTTATGTAAAGTACCGCTACAGCCACTGGCCATCAGCGGATCCATTTGAGACTGGTTAGTTCCCTTTGCAGACATGACTTACATATCTACATTTTTTTTCTTTATTTCCTTTTCTGATTACCCCCCCCCCCTTATCGGGCCCAGTTAGATCAGAAGCATTTGATTTAGTTTAATAATAATAATAATGGCAATGTCTTCGATTCCAAAGATGAAGGATGAATTCAGTGTTTCACTATTAGCTTAATAGTTCATTTAAAATTGCTTAGTTGTCACATCGCTAAAGTTGTCACATCGCTAAAGTTGTCACATCGCTAAAGTTGTCACATCGCTGAAGTTGTCACATCGCTAAAGTTGTCACATCGCTAACATTGTCACATCGTATAATTTGTCACATTGCTAAGATTTCATATTTAAAAAAAAAGTGTCTCCTCTTAAAAGTTGTCACAATGCAAAATTGTCAAATTTCTTAGTCAAAGATTTGTTTTAAAGTAATTCAAAAGCCAGCAAATGAACGCGATTGTCAAACACAAAACACCTGGTCGTGTGGTATGCCCTCGTTGGTCCCGGGTTCGAACCCTACCTGTCGCCATCCCTCGCGTCTTGCTGGACGTCTAGGCTAGGACGTAATAATCTTCATTTCTAAACGAGCATTCCAAACACATCAATCCTACAAACAAACACGTCAAACCTACAAACAAACACATGAATCCTACAAACACGTCAATCCTACAAGAACGTAGGTCCTACAAACCAACAAAACAAATTCTAAACATGTTTGTCTAAGTTTGTGCAAATCGCCATCTCACGTTACTTCCCTCATATGTTCTAGTCTAGAGTTCATTGTCTGCTTCAAGTTGGCAGCTTTGAATCCTACCAGACAAATGTAAAAGTCGATCTAAGTCCAGTCTGCTGTCGTCACAATCTCTTTTCAGCAACGCGACATTCTGATGTCATTTAAACAAGTAAAAGTCTGACCTCGCCGTCAGAGGCGAACATTTAAACTTAGGAGGACCGGCATCCAATTTGTAAGTGGGGCCCTTAGCCGACTGAGTCTTTTAGGATGGTAATCATGGCAGTAAAATATTTGTCCGTCTTTTTGTAAAAAGTCTATACAGTAACCCTGTTAAGCCCCGGTCCGTAATAGACACTGAATAACTATCAAACAACATAAGGTGCTTATTTCTTATTGTTAAAGTCAGTGCATAATGAAAATGTATAGTTCAATAGACGGATACATCTATATTTGAGGCTTCCAATGTTAGGGTTTCGTATGATCGTGTCGTACAACTATATGAGGCGACAGCTAATATGCATGAACGAACTGATCAAGGTGAAAGAGACAGTGACATAGTCCAGTAACTGTAAATATGACATTAAACATGTTCATGTATATTCTGAGATACGAATGTATTGGTTGGAAATTATGTACAGATTCACCTACTAACTCTTTAGGGGCGGCGACGTAATGCCCCCAGCCAAGGTCAGGGTTCTATCCAGTTGAGTAACTGCATGAAAATGAGATTTGCCAAAAGTCTTGTCTCCGCTTTCACCCCCCACGGTAGGGCGTTAAACTGATTAAACGTACCAGCGGGGTGGTTTAGTGAAATGACCATCTCCTTAGTTGTTGCAGGCGTCGGCTGTGAATGGCGAATAATGGGGTGCATTCTCCGTCGTCCTAGGAGCCTCCCCCCCCCCTCCCCAGGCTACCACCGACTCGTAAATACAAAACCATGGCATTCAGTTCTACCCGATCTTCCTCTTGTGGCGCTCGGGAGGGAAAGGGGGGGGGTTGACAAAACGAAGGTTTTTCATTTCTCCAGTAATAAATAATACAAGCGGTCTGCCCGTAGGGGTGCATCCAATGCCTACCACAGTCGCTTTCACGACTGCAGCGGACGACTATTGAAAAGCTCCAACCAGAACACTCGCGTCTGTGTGTCGGGATATCCACACATTCCTCTCCTACACTATGAAAAAAAAAAGGGGGAAAAGATGGTAGTTTCAGCTTCACTGGGGCGTGAAAATCCAAAATTAGGTAGCTGTTACAATTTAAAAACAGCACGGCAGTGAGGAGTTATGGTTGAGATTAAAATTTGCAGGATCTCCATCTGTCTGAACCGCGGACTTACTTTTTAGGGATTTCTGGTAGGGGCTCGGGCTATTTTTTCTGTGGTAGTGAACATTTTGTGTCGAGCTTGTTAAAGGCAGATCCAATGGTTTTAAAGTCGGGTGTCGCCTGCCATCGAACTAAACGGCCATGTTATCCGTCAATTAGGGCGGCTGTAATCTGCGCCCCACTTTCTCACGTTGTCAATGTGATCTTGTCTTCCCCACACCCCCATTCTTTCCTGTCCCCTCTTTTTATTTTATTTTGTTCCACCTCCATCGCCCCTCGCTTTCTCTTTACTGTCTGTCTGTCCTGTCGTGTCTGTCTGTCTGTCCTACTTGGAATGTTCACGTGTCAAGTCAAACAATCTTAGGCTTTCTATCAAATCAAGAGTCAGTCTAAACTGTAGCGTAAGAATAAAACCTGCACCCCCCACACCCACCCAGACACACACATGCTTAGACCATGTGCACCGGGAAAGATATTTATTGAATTATGAAAGTGAAAGTCCTGCAAACGACAGACACCTGATAGCCAGGCGCACTCAAGTAATTGGACTGTTCAAATGCTTCCCCAATCCCTCCGCAGACACTACGGGGATTCCCGTTACAACAAGGTCATTTACGCCGGGCAAGGTAAGTGCTGGAACTGGCTTGAACTCTGCTTTATTGCCCCCGAAAATATCGGGTTCTGATTTATTGATGGTGTACTGCCACAAAGACCATCTGCATCCTAATCGTGGCTTAGGACAGGGGATCTCTTTTTTTTTTCTTCCTTTTTTTTTGTCCAGGGTTAGCCTTCCCCCCTCTTAGCCACATCCCCCGATGTCGTAAAATTGTCTTTCTGCGTGACAAACTTCCTGTCGGTGTATCAGTTTCAGGAGAGTCTGAAAGATTTTTGTTTCTCGGGTATTGTATACCAGATGATTACAAGCGAAACTGGAGATTTCGAGATTTCTACACCGTGTGAAGGAACATAGTCTGAGGTTTTAGTGCCAATGAAATATGGGCATTTGGTTGCAACCTACAGATTAGACCAACAAATGTTACTACCAAGCGTAACACAGAGACCTACTATGGCCACCGTGATCTTTGTGGCCTATCAGGGCTCTTGTACTTTGTAAAATTGTGTGTCCTGTATACACACATACTGGTTCAAACCTTTTGTCACACCGCCACCCTACAAATATGTGACAAAAATGGCAACGACTTCTTACCAAAACTTTGCATTGTTCTTGTATTGCCATTTACAGCTACACCCCAAACAATTGTGTATGTGGTGTGTGAATTCTCATAAATATGTAGACTTCTATAATTTTTTTTTGTTACATAAATATGCTTCACAAAATACTAAAAAATTATAGTTCAACTCTTAACACGGAAAACGGTGTGTTCTTTCAGATTTTTTTTTAAACGTACAAATAGCATCTATTACCGTAACATCCAACATCTTCGTTAATAACTTACAGACTTTAGGATACATATGACTAATTAGTGGCTTGGAATAAAAAGATGTCAAGGTTATTTCGATGACAAGCAGACGCCAAGCATTGAACTCATAATATCAACAATCTGAAAACATTATTATGTACAGAACTTCCGCCATGTTTGTCCTCAAATGAAGCCATTAGTTTACATGTATACTCTGATCTAGTTAACTGTCTAACCAGAAGGTAGTTGCCAGTCGCAAGACCTATGCTCGTAAAGGACTCTGCACACACTTTATCTATTTTTTCTAATTGAATATACACAACAATGTTTTTCTTCACATCCTTATTCTTAATGTTAATTCATGTTTTTGAGAGTCAACTACAACACACCCTTCTCTATGTTGACAAATTTCTGTAATATTTCCCAGCGTGCAATTGCAACCTGCACGCCAGAAGGTGCCGCTTCAACATGGAGCTGTATCAGCTGTCCGGGTATAAAAGCGGCGGGGTTTGCCTCATGTGCAAGCACAACACGGCCGGCAGGAACTGCAACTACTGCAAAGAAGGCTACTACAGAGATAAGAGTAAAGCCATCACACACAGGATGGCCTGCAAAGGTTTGGACTATGAACAAAAAAATCATGGCATGACCACCCTCATTCCATATCGTCCAGTCGACCCACTAACCAACCCGATACTGTCCACTTTTGATGTGTTACTATTGCAGAGACCTATATCGTCTGTCGCTTTAATAAACATAATATTAACACGTTTGTTTTTTTCAGACCACAGAGAAGCTTCAACGAAAGACGCTATGTTATTATATGTGTCTATATTTATCTATATATTTATATTTGTTTGTCACATCTATTATTATCAAGGGCGAAACCAAATCAAAAATTAATCCTCTGAAATGATATAAGGATTTTAACAAACTATATTGCCAATATATAGACTCTATTATACATAACGTTTTTTTTTTGTATATTATACATAAGGTAGTGTTTTTTTCCGAATATCTGTATAGATTATGATTTTAGATTTTTTTGTCAGGATGTCTACAATTAACTGTACATCAAAGATAAAAAATTAAAATATTGGTCGACATTTTTTGGCCAAAAGAAATAAAACTTATACTTTCATGTAATACTACCCTTTAGCTTGAAAATAAAATGGAGGAAATGTTACTGAGATCTTCAGTATATGGTACTTATTAACTAGGCCTATCAGACCGATTCAAAACATTATTTTTAAAAGCTCTAAGTATTTGTGTCAATGACATCGTCCTCATGTATGATCTTATTATTACACTAACTTGCATTCTAAATAATGCTTAGTACTAAATATTTTGTATATTGGTTTCGCCTTTTTTTGTATAACTCTCATTACTATTGCTTCAATGTTATTAAAACATGCCATTTTATTACCCTACATGTACTGTTCGGTAGAATAACAGACTCCGTTATATCGAAATGCATGCTTTAATGAACCCAAAAGTGCAAGGGTGAGGGGAGAAGTAAAATAAACTCGGATTTAGCGAACTGAACTTCGATATAAAGAAGTCTGAACCCTTTGACTACTAGAACGTCCATGTAAAAGGAAGACTCGGTTGTTAGAAAACGAATCCAAGGCATGCCAATTTAGTTGTTTTTAATGTTGAAACTTTGGTATTGAACTAACTCCCTTTACCTAACAGCATGTATGAGGTCTTCCAATAGCAAGCCAAATGTTGTAGGTCGTTGTTGTTTGTTGTCTTGCAGCTTGCAACTGTAACTTGCATGCACGTCGCTGTCGGTTCAACTACGAGCTTTTCCAACTGTCTGGTATGAAGAGTGGCGGCGTCTGCATCAACTGTAAGCACAATACAGCCGGCCGGCACTGCCACTACTGTAAGGAAGGTTACTATAGAGACAGTGCCAGGCGAATCACAGAGAAGGGAGCATGTAAAGGTAGGGCCGTCCTAACACATGACGCACACACTTGTCCTCTGTCAAAGAAATAAGCAAAGAAAAGACAATGCCATTCCTCTCTCTCACTTCCTCCCTCTCTCTCTCACCCTCCTTGCGTCCCTCTATCTCTCTCTGTAGCTCCCACCCACCCTCCTCCCCAGCATTACTCTCTTCCTCCATAAAAAATATATGGACATTTTATATACAAGTAGTGTACATAGAAATGGTCATGCCAAACAAACTGGACAGTATTAACTTCCTCCTCCGCAAAGAGCAATGTACAATCTTTCAGAGAACAGGACACACACCTGTGTTAAATTTCCATCATAACACCTACCCACCCACCCTTATGAAACTGTAAACCATATCATCTTTGAATGCCCCTTCCTAATCCACATTAGGCAGACCCTACTTCCACCACAGCCCAACATAATCAACACCATGTACGGAAGTGCTGAGCAACTGAAGAGAACAGCACACTATTTTTCCTTGGCACAGTCTGCAAAAGAGCTCACAGCTCAGCAGCAAAAAGCTGCCTAGAAGAAAAAGATATACAATTAGTAATATGATATATGTAATATAATAGAATTAGTCTATATATTAAGTACCGGTACAGCTCTCTGTGGTTTATGTATTTGAAAAAAACAAACTTGAACTACTAGGGTCCTAGAGTAATGGACTTTTTCGTTGCGAGGAAAAAAAAAGATGTATCCTTGAATATAGTAATCAGGGCCGGTCCTAGCAAGTGCGGGGCCCTATGCGAAACTGATTGCGCGGGGCCTAGTCTGTATGGGAATAAGGATAATAATTGTATAAGAAAAAATATTCGACTAAGTTACTAATTGCTATCTGTACTTTACAAACCTTGTAACCAATGGAATATTTATATGCCAGAGACTATAAAAGTAAATAAAGTATTCGAACAAACGATTAAGATAAAAATATCAGGTGGCCGAGCCTTGCTCGGTTAAAAAATTTATAACTAAGAAAGGTAATATACTACTGCTACTGGTGCTACAGCCCATGGAAAGATATGGCCTGCTCTTACACATCCCTCCATTCATATATCTCCTGGGCCTTTCGTCACCACGCCCTAACGGTAACCCCAGTTTAGATATCTTGTTCAGTGTGAGAAAGTAAGGAGCAGTAGAGCAGCTGTGTAATCACCATTTCCTTTGTTTTGGTACGGGACATTAGACACTGAAGCATGAACACATGGTCATAATTTTACCAGCAAAATTATAATTATAATAAGGCTTGACATCAAATCCGAAGATTAATGAGGAATCTACACCGCTCTACGCAATTAAAGTGTAAACAATTTATTAAGCACTTAAAACGCAATAACTAATCATACATCGGTACATTTAATTTCATTACTTTCCTTCCATAGTTCTATAATAAATCAATCTTCAATAAGATGGTGCGCAAATGTTTAATTAGGTCCATTGATACTTTAAAACTCGTTCTTGTTTGCATTATAAGCCTAGTGACGTAAGCAGCGTTTTTTCCCGTTTACGTCATGGAAAACTTTCATTCATAAATTTTCCATTTCATTCATAAATTATTCTGACCAAAATTAAATTGAGACATTTTCATATCGAAATAACGGTCGAACTCGAGTTTTCCCGATGTGGCCAATGAGTTCAGATTTTTTTTCTCACTAATACGCACATACCTTGAAATTTTAAAGAAAATCGTTAGAGCCGTTTTCGAAATAAAATTTATAAATAAATAAATAAATAAATAAATATATATATATACAAGAATTGCTCGCTTAAGAGTATAGGATAAAACTCGCCCGATTATTACATTTTATTACATGACCATGCTTTTTTTCCCCCTTTATTGCGCGTAGGATTGGGGTTTTCCGCAATGAATGACACCCACAAATGACAATTTTGTCTATTTTTCTGGAGATTTTTAAGAGTTTTCAGGAGATTTTAATAAATTAAGGAGATTTCCAGGAATTTTTCGTTTTCGTGCAATTTAATAATTACACATTGAATTAGCGCGGGGCCTATGAAAGCGCGGAGCCCACTGCGCCCGCATAGGTTGCAGTGGCCTAAGACCGGCCCAGATAGTAATCTTTTTGTCTACAATAGTCTACACCACAATAGAAATAAATAACACTTTACATTTGGGTTACTTTTAAGGAAAATGTTTTTGAAAATAGAGAATAAAAACGGAGGCTCTCCATTCCTTTACCACCTCCCTCATTTTGTTGGCCAGCTACGCCCCTGCAAAGTTTGTAAGTTTAATACACAGTGCTAGAATATCAAGACATAATAATTTTTCTGGTACTAGAAGTTGTATTACAAGACAAAGCCGCATTCGCACCTCAAACTCGGACAATCTCGACTCGGAGCGCAGACATTAAACTAGCGTTTCTTTTTAAGTCCATTTTATAGCCACCAGTCAAGAGATTGTATCCGGGGGCCGGAGAAGGAGTTCAAGTGGCCCGGCCACGTACCGTCTGATTAACTCTTTTTTTTTTTTGAAGTCGACAAAGTGTCGATCGTCTCTGGGAATTGTGGGATTAGAATTTGTAGGTATATAATAAGCTGATCACACGTCAGACGCTCTGGGCTTAACATTGATATCTCTCACACCATCAGTTAGGGGAAGGGGGATGAGGCGTGGTTCAGGAAGGGTTGTGTAAGGGAGTGAACTCTAGCTAACACCAAGAGTAGTGAAAATGAAGAGGTCTCATTCTGTTGGTAAATGGCATCTGGAGTAGAGTTTCGTACTATAAGATAAATACCATCCAGAACATAGGCCTATAGAGGATCTCAATCTGTGCGTTTATTGCGTCTAGAGTAGAGGGTTTCGATCTGTGGGTAGATCTCATCCGAAATCTGAAGGGTCTCGCTACATACGCTAATGAACTCATGCAGTAAAACATACTAATCGAGAGCGTTGGGAGGAAGTTTATTTCATTTAGTTGATCAATGAATCTACTCATTTTTGAAGTATTCCATTATTTACCTAGGCCTATATTTAGTTCGATTTAATATTAATAGTTGAGAGTTGGTACTGAGTTCAAGAATTAATTTTAAATATGTAAAATATAATTTACGTTACTTTGTGGTAAAATAAAAAGGGTATTCAATTCCTAATTAATGACTGGGCAAGATAGTTCCAATCACTGCCGTTGTATTTTTAAAAATTAAAAAAAAAATCTAATTTTTTCATCCAGACCAGCTTTCCTCTACACCTCCTGCACGTGACTAGGTGTCCCCGGAAGGTCGTGGCATACCGCGGTAACAGCTCACGGAATCAAGTTTACGAGTGAAGCTTTGCACCCGCTCTCCAGAAATCTAGTTTACAGCTCAAGTAAAACATACCGAGTCGCTTTTTATCTTCCCCATTTTCTTTCACCATCAGCTCGCGGTGTCTGGGAGTGAAGATTTTTTTTTTCTGTCTGAGACGCTTCTTTTAGCTACGTCACGTAGCAACAGGGGAAAGCACCGCATCAAGAAAAAAAAGCAAGCACCGCGAGTTAGCTCCCTAGCGTAGCTGCCAACTATAACATAACACACCTAGCGTTCCCCCATCTCCCCCCCCCCTTTTTTTTTAAAATAAAGTAAAACATAAACATATATGCAAACATTCTTAATAATAATTCAAACTGCGCTGATCGCTGGTTCGAATCATGACGTTTAGGGAAATAAATAAAATGGGATGTGGAATCGTTTAGAGTGAGAATGCATCAGATTAAAAGAGTGCATGAAGACCTGTGTAAAACATATAGTTTCCAGAGCCATAGTCTGACCTAAACGTCTTTTGGGGGGGGGGGGGGAGGGATGCTGGTTCAAAACAACTGCCTCCATCGGCACTTGAAATGGCTTGTCATCAGCGAGGAGAGGGGGGAGTGTTCTTCAGATGGCAGCATCTGTGTGGTCAACTGTTCCTGTTTGGTTATATGTACAGGGGCGTTTTTAAAACAAAGGCAACTAGGCGACCGCCTAAGGGCCCAACGGGGCCCACAAACAACTTGCGGGTACGCGATGTAGTGAAAAACATAATGATCACAGGAACGTCAGACACGTTCGACACTTCCACGATTTCCCCCCAAGGCCTCCATCTGTACTTCAGGATGGCTGCCTAGTCGTGCGGTATCAGCACTGGACTGTCGTTTGGACTTGATGGTCCCGGGTTCATACCACGCCCGCTGCCATCCCCGGTCGTTCTGCGGGAGTTTGGACTAGGAAGTATATTATTAAGGAACATCCGAAACATCTAAAACATTTTACAAACATTTTACAAGCCTAGGGCCCCTAAAAAACTAGAAACGGCCTTCCTATGTGGAATTATAATTGTCATTATACAATAAAATTCGTTGTAAATCGTTTCAAATGTTTTGAAGTACCATTTACTTGTTCAGTACATTACTGTTCCACCCCACTCCTTTTTCCTTAAATATTTATGAGCCCGTATATTGTTAAGTGATTGAAGTTCCAATGAGCAACACCCGGACAGGTAAACAACCAATGTGCCTGGACTATTTGACGTCACATCTCCCTGCCCCCCCCCCTTTAAAAATCGCTTTCCCCCCCTCTTCCAGCACTAGGAGGAGGAGAGAGAGATCTGAAAACAAGCGACTTCTTACCTAAGCCCTCCAATCTCGTGAGAGGATTGATTAGATGTGATAGATACATATATATAAGCATGTCGTGTCTCTGTTGCATGTACATTTTCTCCTGTGTTGCATTCAATGTGATCTGCTGATACTCTTGTGTAACAGTTTCTCCTGTATAGCTTTGTACGTGTGAAGCTCCCATTATATCCACTTGTACTCCTGTAACTAACTCTAACCCAAGGCAGCATGTCAAATGAATACCGAATGTATCAGTGGTTCTCAAGCCTTTGTTACTGTTTAGTATGTTCACACAAGATATTCATTCTATCGTTCGGTGTAACAAGTGCTTTGTAAATGAAAGCAAGCACAGAGTTAGGAACTCAGGTTTCAAACCCTGTTGTAGTAACAATAAATTGATGTTTGGACAGTGACGGTCCAACACCTCTCCTGATAGCAGTTATGACAGAAACGATTTTCAATATTTAGATTTTTAAAAATAAATTGGCCTAAAAAAATCACAAGCAAAAATAAAATATGTGAAAAATGACAATTTGTATTACAGTCTATAACTGTCAAATAACAAAGTTAGTCTATCCATCTATGTCTATAAGATGTCAAATAACAATGTTAGTCTATCCATCTATGTCTATAAGATGTCAAATAACAATGTTAGTCTATCCATCTATGTCTATAAGATATCAAATAACAAAGTTTGTCTATCCATCTAATGTCTACGAAATGTCAAATATCCATCTAATGTCTATAAGATGTCAATGAATTAGTAAAGTTACTCTATCTATATCTAAACATTATCAAAGTTCCTACTTGAGCTTTTGTTCAGCCCAGAAAACTAATCATGTTTTGTATTTCTCTGTCAGCTTGCAGTTGTCATCCTGTCGGTGCCTTGGGTAAATTCTGCAACCAGACCACTGGCCAGTGTCCTTGCAAGGACGGGGTGACCGGCTTGACCTGTAACAGATGTGCCAAAGGCTACCAGCAGAGCACGTCAACAATAGCTCCGTGCATTAGTGAGTACATAACTGTGGAAGTGTGTGTGTGGTCATTTTAAGCGTGTGTGTGTGTTAATGTGTGGCCCCTCTTCTTCTCCATACCCATTTTTTCTTTATCTACTTCTAGTTTTAGTAGTCTCTCTGTAGTCTTTGTCCACTCTAAATGTAGTGCAAAACACCCGCGAATCGAAGCCAGCGATTGGTTAGCTGATAATAGCCGTCTCGTGATTGACACCAGTCTATAAATAAAGTCTATTTAAACTTTATTTTTCATCTATTTTTTCATTTCAACAACAAAAAAAGGTATCGAGTCAATATTGGAATTTAAAAAAATAAAACATACTATTTATTTTTCCACCAAAATACTCATTACTAAAGTCATTTCTTGATCGTACTCAGTCTATGCAGTCTGACCTAATTATGGTCATTCCTTGATCTTACTC
>JADKLZ010003886.1:19679667-19695447 GCA_021533235.1 Biomphalaria straminea
GTGTTATGGTAGTCAATGGCTGGCTCATCAAGTCTGACCCCAAGTGTAAGCTAGCAATCACAATTAGGACATGTGGAATGTCTGACTCTTCTCCAACTCTAATGGGTAATACTGATACACAATGTCTGTCAAGAAGAGTAACGGTAGCCGGTTGTTTCACAGACCAGGTCAAATTACGACTTGCTTAAGTTAAATAATATGGTACATGCTTGAAAAAAAATACATTTAGGCAAAGTAAAAGATGAACAAGTACATCTAACAAGTCAGTAAAAGATGAAAAGGTACATCTAACAAGTCAGTAAAAAATGAACAGGTACATCTAACAAGTCAGTAAAAGATGAACAAGTACATCTAACAAGTCAGTAAAAGATGAACAAGTACATCTAACAAGTCAGTAAAAGATGAACAAGTACATCTAACAAGTCAGTAAAAAATGAACAGGTACATCTAACAAGTCAGTAAATGTTGAAGAAATCAGTAAATGATGACTAAGTACAGCTCAATGAGTATTATAAACATCAATTACCTTGGTTTCCCTTCATTTCTTGTTGCTTCTTCAATTTGTTTCTCTTTGGTAATCAAAGCATCCAACATGCCCTGCCTTCTTTCTACTTCTCTTTGGGTTCTTTGGTTCAGTTATCAAGGAATTTACATCACTAGCTACATTCCATGTATTGAAATCAAGAATGGGGAAAGTTCCGACTTATCTGAAACCCCTTTAACACCACAAGACAACTGTGCAGTTACTTAGTTCATTGGGTCTTCACCCCATTTTTTTTCCCTAAAAGTATCAAACTTTTACTTTATAAACTCTCTGCCTCAAACCCCCCCCCCCAACACCATCACCCACCTCTCTAAAAACAAAAACAAAAATAATATGTGATATGTTCTGCTATCACAACACAAAAATGAACTTCAATTCATTTCTTGTAATGTTGTGACTACTTACATATATTCGTACAGACAGAATACAAAAAGTTGTCAAATTGGTCTTAATCAAGTTTTTATATCAAGACATTTACTTAAGCAATTGAAAAAATATTTTAAAAAATTGTACATCAAAGGCAACTATCAAACAAATAATCTAAGAAGCTAAATATTACAAAGCCCTTACCAATTCACTTGATTTCATTACCAACTAGCATTACGGACCAAGTCAGTCATTTTCATTAAATAATGCAAGTAAAATAATAAAAAGCAATGATTATTTATTTAAATATCAAGTTAAGTAGATGAAAATGTTGATTAAAAACTTAAAATAAGACAGCTGAGTGTTCTGATGAATATTTTTTTAAAGTGGGTCACATTATCTAGGTGCACACAAAATCTTAATTTTTTAGAAATATATGTTCACGTTCTTGAGAAAAACGAAAGCAGAAATGAAAAGCAAAATTTAAAACCATAAATATATTTTAAATATATATTCTGCTGTGAGGTAGTAAGGATACATATGATATGATGCAGAGGCTCTCATCAAATTCTGTTTAAGTTTATTTAAGTCAGCAGAGAACTGCCTTGTTTTTGAGCGAATCTGAGCTGAGATCTGAAAACATCAAATTTTAATATCAGTATATACTCAAAATTAATATGGTGTTGGTTAAGGTTACTTTCAAATGTTTAGGCAGTTAATTAATAAGTTATCCTTAGTTATTTTAAGAACCAAAGACTAACTATATAAAAATTCCTGCTCTGGAAATCACTCTGCAGCTTATTTAGGGTATGAATATGGTCTTATGAGTTCTAAATACTGATAATGAGAACAAGTAAGAAGAAAAAAGACTCCCACATTAAATACTTAATTTAAATAAATGAAGAAACAAAAAAAAAAAAAATAGAGCTAATGAAGAATTAATCTTACTTTTGTATAAGCAGAACTTGTTCTGGTGTGTTTACTCCTTTCATTAATATGCTCCATAAGTTCTTGACCCAACAATAAACATCCATCATAATCTGTGAGCCTAGAGAAGAAAATGAAAATGACCTTAAGATTAACTCACATTTAACTATTCACATTTGAGTGAGGGCTTGAGAGGCTCAAATCTTCTCTTGCAAAAGCCCTGGACAGAAACCCTGCTGTCTTACATAGTGTATGCATGTCAACATACAGAATTCACTATACTATAGCATAGCTTCTATAAATTTTGCCCAATTTCTTTTTCTGAGCACAATGTTTAAATGTGCAGTACAATACAAGTAATGGTCATATATCTTAATCACCAGTATAATAAACTAACAGCCTTACTCATCCTTTCCTGACATCCTATCTAACTTATGTCTATACAGTTGTTTTTTTTATCAAATCAATTTTGGTAAATTTAATAGCTACAGTTAGGATCTTGAAAATGGCTTACTTATTCTATATATGTTAAGTTATAACAGGTTAAATTTTCATACTTTTTCATCTAATATAAGTAGTAGAATTTATGCAAGTGAAACCTGGAGGCTGACCAAAACAACAGATAATCCTCTAAAAACTCAGGAAAGAAAAATCCTCAGAAAATGTATTGTGCCATAAACAAGGAAACAGGAATGAAGACTTGTACCAACCAAGAAATATAAAAGCTACAATATGAACATTTCTCCATAGCAAAGGAAATAAAAAAGCAACAGATTAAGTTGGACAGGTCACCTGGAAAGTGACTTCATTAAACATCGTCAGGATGGGCCCAATTTTACCTTAAAATCTGATTTCCTTTTATATTTTGTGTACCTAAGTAAAGAAAGTAAAGATTTCTAACTCTACTCTTTAATAGAAATATTGATTTTAATACTATAGTCATAGATTGTTATGGTAGTTATAATTATTCTACTTAACCATTTCGAAAAATAGCCTAATTTGGCATCATTTATAACACGTTGGGGAAGGTTTTTTTAATTTTGGGGGACAAAATTTCAATAAAAAATGATAAAATAACAAACTTTAAGCATAAATCTAGGTCTAAATTCAATAAAAAATTACCAAGCTTGCTCAAAATGATATTAAATGCAAAATCATTCTTACCTATGACTTTACTTTAAATTTTCTAAATAAACACGATTTTTATTTATTGACAATGTGGTATCATTCAAAAGCTTAGGAATCCTCCTTTAAGATTAGCACAAGCCTAGGGTTTTTAAAAAATGAAGCAAATGTAAAAACAACAATCAATCAACTAGCACCATGGGTTTGGAAGTCTAGCCATTCTGTTTCAAAACTATAACTATATAGCTGCTAGCTTGCAGTTTATAGGTCAGTAGAGAAAGGTTTGTCAAAGAACCTACTATTATAGTTACTATATTAAGTATATTAATATATTAGTCTATATTACTCTATATATAATATATTTATTATTCCTAGTCCTGGACTCTATACTCTAGTATAATGTCTACATTGTTATATTAACGTATAATTATATTATTATTATATAAATATATACTAGAAATCTGGATATAGACTTAACTTTTAATAGAGACTAGATACTAGACTAGTTAAATTATGAAGTTGACACATGACACATGATTGATGATAAATCACATGACAAAACAAACTTATACTCAGTCAGTACTCAGTAGTAATAACAATAAATAACAATCTATATCTATTTAATCAATAGAGATCAGATCTAGTCTAAAACATAGAATCTATATATCTTTAAAGTAAATGAATTACAATTTATTCTTATTTAAAACTAGTGCAGTAGTGGATCTAGATTTGTTAAAACTTTTTTTTTTTAGAGAAAACCTTACCAAGAATCGCCTGCCATTTTGTAAACATGGGTTAGTTATTTGTGCGCATGTATTTTGACCTTTGGCACACTAAACTTCCACAACGTGACCTATTTTCAACGTTTTTGTTTTTTTTTTTCTTTTCGACCTGTTGTGTTATGTGGAGGTATGTGTTCTGTTTCAGATGCGCTTATCATTCAAAAGGGTGGTAAAATATACCATCTTTTTAATTTTGGTAATGTTTTTAAATATTTGGGTTAGTTACACAGTCAACATTTGGAGTTTTAACAACTTTCAAGACCGTGAGAAAAGTTCAGAAGTTAGCGAATTCAGTTATGGCGGTGCGGTACCTCGTCCACCCGAGGATGACCCTAATAAAGACGGCGAGGGCTTTAACATAGATCTGAATCTTCATTTTTCTCGTAAACAAAGAAGTGCTAAAGAAATATCAGCAAATAATGAACTTGCATATTACAGCAAAGATAAACTGCTTGGAACGCATATGGACAGAAAGAACAATAGCAACTTGTTGCACAAATTAAATCCCCATGCAGACAAAATCCGTGTGAAAAAGAAAGTCTTTGTTGTCTCCAAACCAGAGATTGAGAAAACTGTTGATACTGGAGCGCGTGAAACAGAATTAAGTGATATTTTTATCAGTGTCAAAACTACCTCCAAATACCACCAATCAAGAGTTTCGATTCTCCTGAAAACATGGTATCGTTTAGCAAAAGAACAGGTGAGTCAGTCATCAATATCTCTGTAGTGTGTATTTTTGCTTGAAAGAAAAAAAAATTATATATAGATAGAACTTCTAAGACTAAGAAATAATATGATAAGATAAGGCATTAATTGATTAAGTTATTTATAAGTACTCTTCTTGAAAACGTTGTCGTAAAGAAAAATTCTATATAGAATATCTAGAGATCACATAGATAAACTAATTATAATCTAGATATTTGTTGATCAATATTTTCTAAGTAGTTAAATTTAATTGTCCATTAGTGAGTATGAATTGTTGTATCTGTGTGGCATTTTTTGTTTGTAAATATTCAGTAAATATCTAGCTACCTAGTAAAATGTTTTACATATTTCTAGTCCAAAACTCCACCAAGGGGATGGTATCTGGCAGGGTTTCAAACCTGAGACCATTGAGCAACAGGCCAGAGTGCATATCACACAACTAGGCAGTCATCCAGGCACATAGACCAAACTCTATCACTAAGAGAATATAATTACATTACTCATTACATTACATTACTGTTTTGTCCTGGTGGATTACATTGTATTGTAAATAGAGGACTTAAGTTTTATTATTGGATCGATTTTTTAAGTTTTATTATTAGATCGGAAAGTTGGGGTCAATCTTTTTCTTTGGAGAAGCGGGACACATTGAAATCCTCAGTGCCTCTGGGGAACCAAATATATCTAGTAAAAGTCTAAACTACAAAAAAGTGAAAATATGAATTATATTACATATATTATGTATATATATATATTACATATATATTATATACATTACATACAAAATTGCCATAATCACTACATTATGTATGATATGCACAAACAGCTAACATACAGACAAGAACTGTAGTTGCTTACAAACAATGTTCAGTAAAAAAAAAATCTGACCAAATAAACACAACATAAAATATATAGTCAATTCAGCATGCGGGGGGGGGGGGGGGCCAATTTAAGTGTTTTGATGAATCAAGATAAGTTGAGGAAGGCCAAATAGAGGGAGAAAAAGGTTCATTGTTGAACGGATGGGCTCTGATTTGACATTCTTGCTGTATTTTTGCTATTTTGGTACCTTAGGATTGGTACAAATAATTCATTGGATGTGATTCTATATTTCAACAATTTTCCATTATTATTTACTTGGTATTACATAAAAATCAACAGATTTATTTTTTCACGGATGCAAATGATCAAGAATTTAAAGATGCCTTGGGTAAGAACCTTAATTTTTGTAAATATTTTATAACTATTTTGTATATAAAGTATTAGTATATAATATATATATATATATATATATATGTTTGTTGACTTGTTTTTGTTACTAAACTTATTTTGTATTTAATGCTAAAATAATAAAGTAAAGAAAAAGTTGTGTAGCTTTGTTAAAATATTTTTTTTTTAAAAGAGGAGTGTTCAGTTCATCTGAGTGATAATCTTAAGAATGTGATAGTATCCTAAATAGACAAAATGCTTTTTTTAAGAGAATAAATTATTGCAGCAAGAATTGCTCTTGATATAATGGTTGTTTTTTTTATTATTATTTAATGAAAAGAAACCTTTAAAAAGAAGCAAGACTTAAAAATTATATTCCTTGTATACATACAAATAATTAGGGAATATTTCCACAATTATTTGTATTGTTCATGTGGAAATAATTACTTTAAAAAAATGGAAATTTAATTAACTGATCTATACATATTATACTGAATATGAATAATACATTTTGGAGTCTTTATATTATGTGTCTTAGGTGATCACCTGGTCAATACTAATTGTTCAGCTGACCACAGAAGGTAAGTCTTAATTCACCTGCTCCTACATTTATTTAAACTAAATAAAAATATATTATTAAACTTTTTATTATCATAACTTCAGTAAATTTTTATTGGTGGAATTAAAACAAAAATTTTGTTCTACTTGTAGACATTCTCTGAGTTGTAAAATGGCAGTAGAGTTTGATTATTATATGGCTTCAAGAAAGAGGTAAATACACTGAAATACATGGTTCTATGTACATTGTTTTGGTCTACAATTTTAATGATTTATGTTTATTATGAGAGAACATTTATTAACCATGGCATTATGTTTAAAATATGATTCTGGGAGGAGATTTTTACAAAGCTTATATCAACTCACTCTGTCTGTCTATATGGTAAAAAGTTTGTACACATTATTTCTCCCACACCCTATCTCAAGAATGTTTTATGTCACCCTACTTGAGACATGGATCAAAATTTGACTCATAATCCCCACGCTGCAGGTAGGGGTAGGAAATCATGTCTCATTCTTTTCAGATTCCCCAGACTTGATAATCTCAACAGGCCTATGAAACCACAAGTTCTTGACATGCATGCACACAGCAGGGTTTCTGTTCAGGGCTTTTGCAAAAGAGGATTTGAACCTCTCATGTCATCACTGATGATATGATGACCAAATATCAAGAATTGGCCTCTTTAGTCACACAAGACATAAAATGCCACATATAGTTGATGAATGTCACCTACACCCATGCCCTCTATTCCCTGGATCTGCCAGTGCATAGATGCATATTTTAAAAAATTCATTAAGTACTTTTCAGAAATACTAAATTATATATATCATTAAATGATGTTTTCAATAGCTCACTAGCAGTGTATACACTGAGGATTGCTCCAAAAGAATGTCTAATGTCTTTGTATATATTCAAACCAGGTGGTTTTGTCATGTTGATGATGATGTCTACCTCAATGTTCCTCGACTGTTAGAAGTGTTGAGAGGCTACAATCATAAAGAAGATTGGTACCTAGGGAAGCCCAGCCTAAAGTACCCTCTTGAAGTCGTGGACAGAGAAAATGCTGGAGTAAATCTTATGAATTCTTACTTTATCTCAAAATGTTTAAAGACAGGCCTGAAATTAATCTTTTCTTTTATAAATAGGTCTGATGCTTAATTTTGTTAAAATCAATAATTGACTAATTCTTTTTCTTTAGATGAAATTGACATTTTGGTTCGCCACTGGGGGTGCTGGATTCTGTATTAGTCGCTCTTTGGCATTGAAAATGGGACCATATGCAGGGTAATTTTTTATATGTCATCATTTTTTTTACACAATTTGAAATTCATATGTTTCCTACAAATTGACTGGCACTGCCATCAAATGTCAGTATGCCTGTATCAGCATTGGAAATAATATTTATCCTTGTCTAAGTTACAACCAGGTTAACTTTTTAGATCTCAACTGATAAATAACATAAGTTAAGATAATTTTATTGATCCCATCTAATGGAAATTCAGTTTGATTACTATTGACAACCTCAGCGTAACTACTGTACAAAAACAATATTGATGAACAATTTGAACAACATTCACATACGCATACACATTCACAACCAGCGCTTTATGAATTTGACTTCTGTGTACTTCTAGATGACAACAGCTGACCCCTCTTAGATAATTTCAATAGCATTTAAACAGTTACATTTTTTTTTCTCAATCCTGGCACATATTTCTTATGCCTTTTTACTTTCAGCGGAGGTCGCTTTGTTACAACTGCTGAAAAAGTGCGTTTACCAGATGATTGTACTGTAGGATACATTATTGGTATGGCTAATTTAAGGATTGCAATTGTTACATGATCATTTTAGCAATATCTTAGCTTACTCATATAACATTTAGCTTGCATATCTAGTGCATCACAACCTATTCAATCAATATTTTAAGTTTAAAGAAATTTTTGCAGTCATCATCATTATACAAGTTTTTATTTGTTTTAATCTAAATTGACACATAATCATGTCAAAAGGTTTTTTTTTAATAATTTTTTTTTGTGGCATTTTTTTGTTCAAGAGTATCTCTTGAAAAACAGATTGACTGTTATTGAAGAGTTTCACTCTCACTTAGAAACTTTGTGGCTGATCAGACCACACCAATTAAAGAAACAGGTACAGTTTTTGTTTATTACATTCTGATTGTTAATTATTTGAAGTTTATCTTCAGATTCGTTTCTATCTTTTTTTACTTTATGTACTGTTGTCAGATAACTGTAAGCTACTCAGAATATTCAAGTAAACCAAATGTAATAAATGTTCAAGGTTTTAACAGCACAGAAGATCCAACAAGGTTAGTTGGCTTTATTTGAAATGCTTAGCTACATTACATGTACTGCTAAACTCTATAATGTTTCATCATTTCTTTTAAATCTTTATCCTTTAATGTCAGTTGTGTATATATTTATTGCTAATATAATTTAGAAATGTGATGTTTAATTTTTTTTTTGTTATAATTACTCTTCCCCCCCCCTCATAAAAATGTACTCCATTGAAAAAAAAAATGGATTCTGACCCTGAAATTTCTTTTAATAAGCATGATAGGGTGCCAGTAACTTATGATGAGTAATTTTCATATAGTGTTGAAATTTGAAAGAAGTCAGATAAGGCAATCTCTTATTAAATTTTCAAATGAAAAAGAAACTGAAAGTTTGAGACTGAAAAGTACCAGTGGAACTGTTCTAACAAAATGTTTTTGTTTTTTGTTTCAGGTTCTTGTCTCTACACTGTTTTTTATTTCCCAATTTTAGTGAGTGTAGAGGACTTCTCTAACAAGAAAACATAGGTAGATATTATGCTGAATTACATACTCCATATGATGTACTGAGCATTATGGATTGACCACTTTGGTTTTTAAAGAAGACATTATTAGTTTTTAAGGCAAATTGCTGCAATTAATCTCCGGTCATTGATTTTATTGACTGAATGCTGTGTGTTGCCTGAATCAACAGATTTGTGAAATGAACATGGTTGGCAAAATTTAAGAACAAAACTTTTTTTTTCTTCATTATACTTTATTGAAGGAGATTGCTCAAATGGATTTGAAATTGTTTTGTATCACCGGCAGTTGAAACTGTTGAGCTAATAATCCTTACTGTGATATTACAATGTGACATATAACCTGTATTAGTGTCTTCTCTACTTTTGTTCATGAGCACAAAAATCTGCCTCAATGGTGCCTTTTTTTTTTTAATATTGAACAATGCAAATATCATTAGGTTCTATGAACAAGAGTTGCTCCATGTCTTCCAATACAATTCTTTATGAAACATGTTTATATAGAATCAAAATATTTTGAATATTAATGCTGTTATGTTTTAATGGAGAAATAGCAACAAGGTTAGCTCAGAATAAAATGTAATAAGCTCATTCCACTTGAAAACATTCTTTTTTTTTAATGCTGTTTGAATTTTGTTTCAAGGGACCAAAGTTGCCTTTCTACTATTTACTTTTTAAATTTTCATTACAATATTTGTATCTTTTTTGTTTCAAGGGACCAAAGTTGCCTATCTACTGTCTGTTTTTCATCTTTATTATCATGTTGTTTACTCAATGTCTGTATCTGCATTCCTTCAATGTTCAAATTGGTTATTCTGCAATGCATTATTGATACATGGTTTACATATGTAGCTCAAGTCTCATTTTTTAGACTTATAAAATATATAAAATATGAGCCCTCTGCTATTACATGATGATGATTATTATTATACACACACCTCCATTCTGGTCAGTATCTTTGATAAAGTGAAGAAAAGACTTTACAATTTTACAGTTTAATTTTTTGGTGTTCAAAACTCATTTTAAAAAGGATAATTACACTACATTAGCAAATAAAATGGGTCTGTTTCCAGCTTACATTATTTCATATTGTTTTTTACACTAGTACAAAGTTGCATCTTATAGGAAATGAAAACTATTATAGGATTTTTTTTGTTCTATTTACACACCAAGAGTGTGGGTTAAAAAAAAAGATTCTTCAGAGATTGCATTTGTAATTTTGTTTTGTTTTTGAAAATATTTTTTTGTAACCATTTATGTTGTCACCTTCATTATTGCCACTATATACTTGAATGAAATGTTTTCTGCTGTATAAACATGTTTTTTTTTCTTGTCATAGTTTATGACAGTAATGCCCAACATTGGGCACATGATGCAGGCTATCCTGCACAGAGTGTCAAAAGGGGGAATATTTTTTAACAAATGTGTGTCTCTTAATCAAAATCTTTTTTGGTTGGATTTCATTCGGAATGGCATAGACTAATAATAATTTTAATTTTTTTCTTGCTTTAAGAAAAGTAAACTTTAATATTTCTGGTGAAATTTTTAATGTAGAGTATTTATAGTGCTTGGAAATATCCGTTTGTCAAAAATATTTACCAAAAAGACAAAAAAATGTATCAATTGTAACAGTGGCGAAGCAAGGTAACCATGGCCCCGGATCAAGAATATGAATTTAGGTGCCCCTCACGAGGTTGAGTGTGACCAAACACAAATAGCTTTATTCAGTATGTATCTGCATTTAAAAAAAGTTATTTCAATTCAGGTTCTATATTTTTTTATCAGAAATATTATTTTTATAACAAAAATAACAAGATGGATGCTTAGTAATATTATCTTAGAATTTGATACATTTAAACTTTTAAATATTTTTTTAAATTTCTTTTTTTTTCTTGGTGTGGTTTCTATACGCCCATAAATCGATTTTCTCACATTTATTTGGTTTCAGGCAGAATATGGTTGGGCATCACTGGTTTATGTTGATTTTATAAATTTCTAAATTCTGTTATTCTCTTCAAATGTCTTTGAATGATTAAGGTCTACATACTTTTTTTTATGACGCATGTACATTGACAGTTTCTATGTTTAGTTCTGTCTTTCTTTTAATGCTCTTGTAAAGACTAATAAACTGCTATAATGAAACATCTATAGAAAGCAATGAAATTTGTTAATCTATATTAGAACAGTTCATTTTTTACCTCTTTAGTGTGGTTCATAACATATATCATGAATCTTACTTTCCCATGACATTTAAATGTCATTTTTAGAAGATTATGAATTTTAATGTCATTGAGCACCTTGACTTAAGTTCAGAGTGATTTAGAGTTGTGACATGGTATTTTATTATCCATAGGCCAATACATTTGTTTGTGTATGCAAATTTTTTTTACCATAGATTATTTAGTTTGTATCTATGAATCAAAAAAAATATATTGCTACTATTCAGTTCATAGATAATGTTAATGTTACCAACTTGTTTAAAAGCTCAGTATGTTTCACCTTCATCCCTTATAACCTATCATTTAAGTGACAGACATGACTTTTTGGTTTATTTGTTTTTGTTTATCTAGTGAACAAATAATTTGCTGTATAGTTTGTGTGTGTGTGATTGATTGGTTCATAGGAAAGTGTTTGTTTTATGTTTATTATTTGTAAAATGGAAGTAATCTCCCTGCTATTATTGTTACAATCATTGTATAAATAGTTTTGTGTAACATTTACTTTTCAATTTACATTTACTCTACTTATCTGATACAATTGAATTTTAATATTTACATCTGTCTCTTGTGAGCTATATTAAAACATTGGTATTGGCTCATAACTCTTATTTGTAAGAAATAATGAATTTATGTATACAATTTATACCTATGTTATTTTTCTTTATTGTTCTTGTTATCAATATTGGAGTGTGTAAGCAGTCCTATATCTGATGTAAACTGTGCAATGGTGTCCAGATCAAGCAGCTGGGGCCAGTATCTCAATCAGGTCTCTTGGTGTGGTGCAAGCTACCTCTTTTTCTGCTTACCTTCACAAGCAGAATTTATCAGAAGCTAAATTAACCTCCTACATAAGAGTTGCCTGTCGAGATGCTGTGCAATAAGTGGCTTGTTGACTGTTGTCTTTAGGCTGCTTTCTTTCTGGAGTAAACTCCCATAGCCTTTGATTTTCCAGGATTATTTGCTTTCTTTCTGGAATAGCTTTCATAGAGGATCCATTGGACTTAACTGGGTTTGTTTGTTTTTTTTTTCGTGAGGGGACCAAATGACCTACATGTCAGAAATAAAATGCACTCCCCAATCTGATAGAAAATGGGTTTGCCTCCATGTCTAGGATCTTTAGCAAAGCAGCATTTTTTTTTGTTTTTTTTAGTAACAGAGTTGTCTATCTCACATGCATTTCTTATCTATCTGTAGCACATTGATAAATGAGATGTCCTGAGACCCCATCCTTCATGCCAGTTAGTGAATGTTTCTTTGTGAGAAAGTGGTAGTTCACCAAGGTGTGTTAGCACTCTGTATTCTCTTTATGCATCATTTTGAATGAGGACTAGCCACTGTTACTTTTGTGTGGTCTGTTCTTCCATCCGTTCCATTTTAGATCATAGAAACTACAAAAGATATTTAAAATTTGACACCATGATATTTTAGACCTTTCAAAGTTCTGATGCATCTTATACTTGTTCTTCTCTGAAAGCATTTAATTTAATTTACATACATCATTTTTACAACTCTTCACTATTTATAGTAAAAAGCATAGGAGAGCATATTGCAAAGTGAGGACATTTTCAAGTAGGCCCTATGTTGTTGTTTTTTTCAAAAAGAAATGCAATTTAGAGAGTTAACCAGCGGAAAAAAATGTCTTTCTTGAGGCCTTGAATGAGAGATTGGCCCTTTAGAAAACTATCAATAACCTCAGATAAGCCCGGTTCACATTGAACCAATTTTTTTGTATCATCAGTTCATTGAATACATATTAATCTATAATAATAATAAGATTAATATACTCTTGTATGTCCGTTTTATGCGGTATCATGGCTATCGGCCTACCACTATATAGGCAAGACTTACTATACTTACACACGATGCTTACACAGATACTTACACACATGTCCCCTTTAGGGTTGTGATTGTTAATAGTTTTTGATAATTGCTGAAAATATTGAAAGCTGCCTAATTTACCTGCCTGGGTGGACCACTTCAGGGACGATTCCTAGTTTGTTTCCACACAATTTATCTTTCTAACCTTATTAAAATATTTTTTTTTAGCTAATTGAAAAGAACAAAGTGTCTTTTGAAGTAGGCCTGTGTCCAAGTATATCAGGTACTGGTATTATATATTTGAATGTTTCCTAATGAAACCATGTTTTCATGAAATGTTCTTTAAGAACTTATTTCCAATAGTTGTGTTTACTTGCATTTAGACTATAGCCTTAAGAACATTATTTTTAATGTCCATTATCAGTCTCCAGTTATTCAGAGTACACTTTATTTTTTTATTCATTTTCCTCCAGAGTAAACTTTGTACAGGTATATTGCTATTTTTGTCTGTACATCTTTAAAAGATTTTTTTTTAGCAGTATAAAAACTAGTGAGCTTTGAGGGGCCAGTGATGTGATTTTATCTCTATTTCGTTTTGGGTATTAAAAATGTGTCTTCTCAGTGTGTGTGTGTTTTTTTTTTATAGTTTGTTTTTGTTCTTTGCATCTGTTTTATTTGTACTTCTTGAAGTGGAGATCACAGGAACTGGCACAATCTTGACACTTAGTCTCTAATGACTAAACAAATGATGATAGTCGTTCTATCAGCCTATTACAAAAAATATATGAAATTGAGAGTCAGTGGCACTGAGATACCTATCAGTACAATCTGAAGGAAATGCTCATTGAGTTCTATATAAGCGCGTATTTTGTGCAAGAAAAAATAAAGTCGCTTCTACTTCAAACTGTTGTGCATAGCCTACTAGTTTTGCAGCTATTCATCCAATAAATTGTAGCTGAAAATCTAGTTTTTTAAGTTTCCTTATCTCTTTGTAAGGCTTTGACCTCCTTAGGACGTGCATGTGTATGGTAACGTGGGCCGGATTTAACACTTCGAAAGCTTTAATAACAATACACTTTGGCTAATAGTAATAACAGCCTACTTATATATTTAAATGCTAAATCACATTTTAGAATACTTATGAATTAAATTTCCCTTTTCTCCTTGAAAACAAAAAAAAAGTATATTTTAGTTTAAAATGTAGTTGTTTTTTTTTTTTGTTTTTTTTTTTGAGTTTGTGGAAGGTAAGGCATTGGGTTGACGCACTGCCTTAAATTTGGAGCTGCACATGTATATATTCCAAGCACATACAAGTGGACACTTCTTAACCACGAGTTGTTGCCAACCGTAAGATTTTAAAGTATCAAGCTTGAAAAAATACCATCTACTATCCAAATCAATAGTTATCTCAATTTCGATAAAAACCTCTTCAGTTGGTCTTTAAAAATCCTTATTGTGGAGGCCTCTGTGTTGAGGAGGACCCGAAGTAGTAGATCCGCTTGCCCTCCCTTGAGTCCAGCACTAACGGTAGAATCTAACCCTAGAGTGGGCAGAGGTATAAAGATAATATAGTTATTCTAGATCTAGATTTATTTGATTTTTTTTTTAAATCCAACTTGATCTATATAGATGTAGCAGCAAGTGGTTCTGTTTGAAACCATCACAGCTATGACTCGGACAAGATAAAAAGGGAGGGATATCTTTATGTCTATGTACATATATATATTTATTTTTATTTAATTTTTTTTATTTTCCCAAAAAAAAAAAAACAGAATATGAACAAAAAATAAATATTTGCAAAAAAAAAAGTGGGAAAAAAATTGGCTGCTCCAGGTGAGGATCGAACTCACAACCTCCGCATAACTTATCCCATGGCAAGCATGGGGAAGGTACTGTCTATAAGTACGGCGCGCTAACCGATTGTGCCACTGGAGCTGCACGCCAAAGTGGCGAAATAAAAGTAATCATAGTTATTTCCATAAATTCTACTTTTTATTATTTTATTGTAAACCATCTAAATCTAGCTGTTTTAAACATATATTTTTAAAGATCTAGAAATCTAAAGACAATCAATACATTCCTGGTAATCAATATAGATATATTCTTTTTAATAATATAAACCTAGAATCTATATAGAGATATATGTTGTTTTTTTTCAGATTTAGAATCTAATCTAGACATAGACTCTACGCTAGTCTAGAAATAGTCTAGATGCACGCAGCTACAGTACTGAGTAATGTAAACATTACTGCGGAAGATTTTCTGCAATTTTACAGCGATGACGTTTTAACATGGCAGCCTTCTGTCTAAAGTTGATTTGTTATTGAACGATGTTTTCAGATCGATCCTGACGAGACGAACAAATCAAGATTTAATCTAGATAGATCTAGTATGGGGATTGATTAAAAACATATAACATAATTAAATATGATAAAACGCCGGCCTTAATAATTACGGGGCTTAATTTAATCAAATTCATTCATCATTTCAAGTTTAATTTAAATTTAATTATTTGAATATTTGATAATTCTTTATTTAATTTTATAATAATAATTTAATAAAAGGGTGGATCATTGGATGCTTGAACTTGGGAGGCCCCTCTTTTAATTTTTTGTTTTACAATAATCAATAACAAACATCTAGATGAGATCTATATTTATCTTATTTATATTTAATAATTTATTACTTATAACTTATTATCTAGAAATCTTTAT
>JADKLZ010003886.1:19695547-19706776 GCA_021533235.1 Biomphalaria straminea
TATTTATAAATATAATTAAATTTATATAACCTACTAATAACTAATCTATAATTTAAATTATAATATATCTACTAATCTAGTAATTCTAGATCTAGGTAATAATATTACAATAATATAGGTCCAATTATAATTATAGGAGTATATCATATATCTCAGTATATAATATAGGTAGCCCAAAAAACCCGGAAATGCGGAAGTCAAAAATGACCGATAAAGTTGAGATTGCGTAATTGACTTTTTTTTACATAGGCCGCACTTGAAAATTAATTACATTTTTGAATGAAACGTGAGAAGATTTAAGCTTGTGTTATCGATTACTTTAGACACTGGCCTAAACAATATTTAATGACGTTTTTTTTTTAAAGTTATTTATAACTTATAAATTTATTATCAAAAATACCCCTTTTTTGTTTTTACCAATACAGAGTCCAGGAAAATGATCAAACATCAATTTTTTTTTCTACGCTAGATATCATGCCTGGCTATAATTCTACCAAGTTTTATCGCGTTGTCCTATGCCCATCTCAAGAAAAGTAGAAAATACGGTTACCATTGTGGGCTATGGGATTTTCCAGTTTTTGATAAAGTTTGATAAAGAAATTTCGTTAGTTGAAACAAATAAGCCTTAGGCCATTTAAGGCCTAATATTCTGCATATATTAAAATAGTTTTTGTGTACAAAACATATGCCCATTAGTCAAAAAGTGCATTTGAAAAAAAATTGTTCCAGGCGATTTTGACCCCAATTTTTAAATATTTTGTTATTTTCTGACATCACATCGCCGCCATTTTGATCACGCCTCTCTGACATTTCTTGTAGATCTAGACCCGATAATTTGTTTATTTCATCAATATTTACATTTTAAACAAGTAAAGTTCATAAATATAAATTAAATTCGATTTGTGAGCAAGAAATTTACTACTAATACTAGATCTACAATTAAATTTCTTATTTAATAAGTAGATTTATCCTCTACGAAACTCAATTCCAATTTCTTAATTGGGGGTGTGTCTCGCGAGCTGAGCGGCTGGGAGAGGCGACTTCCGTCATCTCTTTTTTTCCGTGTCAACAATGTTAGTTCAGAACGATACAAAAAAAATCATAACTTTTTAACTATTAAAGATACAGTCATAATTTATATACCATTGGAAAGTTCTTTTAAAGTATTTTAATGATGTACTAACGAAAAATTGTTTTTTCCAAGATAAATATTTTATTTAACCTCCCTATATAATATAAATTAGAATCATAGATATTATAGTTTATAGATCAATATTAATTATTATAGATCTATATACTTATGATATACTAATAAAATCTATAATAATAATAGGCTTGTCTTCGAGTCCAAAGATTAGTGAGGAATACAGTTATAATGTTGAATGTGAAGCTTATGTATGTATGTATCATAATGTATGTATCGAATAGAAATCAAAACCGCTTGACCAATCTTGATTAAACTTGGCAGAAATGTTCCTTGGGGACCAACTTAGACCATACTCCTAGTGTATGTATTGTAGCTTTAAAACAAACTTAAGACGCTAAAAAAAAAATAAAGTTGACCAAGTCTATTAAACTATTCTATCTCATAAATGTAGGCCATAGCTTCATGATTAGACAAGATAGCTCACGCATACGCACAGATAACAATGACTAGGTCGGAGTCTAGGTCTAAATGAGTTCTCATTCAAGAAAACATAATTCTTTACTTTTACACACGAACACACATATAAGTGTCTATTCGTTTCATTATTTAATGAAAATTAATCTTCAAATTTGAATTTTAAATACTTTTTTTTTACATAAAATCGTTCGCTCTAAATGTAAATGGCTTTGAACGTCTTGACATACTTTTCCGTAACTTGCGCACTATTAGACCTACGTGTATTGCGCAGTGGTACAAATGAAATGAACGTCATAGGTCATAATTATAATATCACGCATTATAAATGCATATTATTAAAGTTATAAACTACTTACATAATACAATTTAATTTTTATTGTATTTTTTTTTTCATAACATTTAAGTCTACAACTACCGATTCAGTTCAATGTTAAGTCTTTATTTTAATCTACTTTTTTTTTCTTTCAGATTTACTTACTTTTATGTGCATTTAGACCTCATAACTACGAAACAGAACACGGCTAATGTATCTAGGTCAATACGCGAAACACGGCTAATGTATCTAAGTCGACACAAGCTCACAGTGTTAATAGTCTTTTACTATAAAAGGCTCAAAGTTTTTATTTATTGACTAGATTGCTGTGGCATCAAATTGTTTAGATTCTAGATCTAGAGCTACATAATATTAAACTAACAATGTTATATAAACAAATACATTCACATGTTTGATTTGATTTTAAAATATGTTGTATTTCTTTTTGTCGCCTACACGCCCTACAGTAAAAAAAATGTTTTACATGTTTCGGAAATTCCTTCAGAGTTGAAGATAGTTATTTCCTAGTCCAAACCTCCTGCAGGACGACGGGGGATGGGAGTGGGCAGGGTTTGAACTCGGGACCATCGATAAATCGAAACGACAGTCCAGCGTGCAAACCGCTCGACCAGGCGGCCATCCTGGCAACGCGTATTGAGGTCACGAACTTTCGGCTCTAAAAAAAATAAAAACATTGTAAGCTTTTGACTAATAAATGCGTTATTTTTAGATTCAAATCATTGAGAGTTCAATAATTTACTCTCTTAAATATACGATTGACTATACTTTTATTGAAGAAAGTCTAGATCTACTTATTAACTTGCACATCTATACTATAAAGTTGAATGTTTGGCGTATGTATGTATGTATGTGTCGAATAAAAATCAAAACTGCTTGACCAATCTTGATAAAACTTGGCAGAACTGTTCCTTGGGTACCAACTTAGACCGTAGTGTATGTATTGTAGCCCTAAAACAAACTTAAGACCCTCAAAAAAAATAAAGTTGACCAACTCTATTAGACTATTGTATCTAACAAAAACTAGGTCACAAGGCCATGTCTAGAGGATGAGGCAAGACTGAAGGGTCACGCATGCGCAGAGATAAAAATGTCTAGATCTAAATTAACTATCAATCAATAAAACATAATTTTTTACTTTTACACATGAATATACATATTAGTGTCTATTTATTTCATTATTGAATTAAAATTAACATTTTTTTATTTTACATAAACTTTTTTTTACTTAAAATCGTTCGCTCTAAATGTAAATGGCTTTAAGCGTCTTGACATACTGTTCCGTAACTTGAGGCACTATTCCTAGATTTAGATCTAGACTAGAACTAGGTCTAAAACTGTAATTAAACTCTAAGATGATATAATTTCTCTTCGCAAAGATAGTTTTAAGCTTTAACACATGAACATACTAATTATAGTCCATTCATTTCATATTTTAATCAAATTAACATTGAAATTTGTTTTCTAAAGCATTTTCACACGATTGCAACTATTATCCTAATATCGCGTAAATTAAGCATTTTCACACGATTGCAACTATTATCCTAATATCGCGTAAATTAATGTCAATAGGCTATTTTTAGCTTCATTCATATTTTTTTAGCGTGAATTCACGCATTCGCTTTACTTACTTACAACATTATTATTTTCTTTAATTGTTTCTAATGCACTATATCACTGACTACATCAGCAATACGCAAGTTAAGACCCGCGGGCAGTGGGTAATATCTGTCTAGTTATACATAATAATAAAAAAAAAATACATTCTTTAATATAGCAGTCTACACCAGGACATAGATTTGATAGATCTACGTCTTTGCTCTATAGATAAACTGGTACAAAAATAAAGTCTTTTCATTTCCAATTTAAATCAAGTACCGGTATATGTAGGTCTATAAGCAAATGTTTTTATTTGAAAAATGGATTTAAATTTATGTCAATTAGCTCATTTTTTAGCTACATTAATACTATTTTTACATTTACGCATTCCGCATTCGTTATAGTTATAACATTATTATTTCGTTCAATTGTTTACAAAACACTCTCAGTGACTACATCGACAGTGATACGCAAATTAAGACACGAGGTCCACGGGTAACATATGGCTAGTAAATAATAAAATATAGATCTAGATTTAGTAGCCTAGTTACTTAAGTTACTAACTTAGACTAACTAGATCTAGTAACTTAGTAGTAACTTATTAAAATTTAAAATTTGAACTTTTATTATTAATTTATTAGTGTTTAAAAGTTAGGCAATCCATCACTGAGTACCGGCACCTATTTTTTTTACACAAACAAAGCACTGGCTATATGTACTGCAAATAAGTATCTAGAGATGCGCAGTATCAGATATGTCAGTGGAAATAGAAAATTTTTTTAAATCATTTACGGACATTCATCCAACCTTCCTTTTTAGGGTACATTCCAATATTGCGAAATGCCAAAGACGCCTTTTTTTTACCTCCTGTGTAACAAATTGTAACAAGACTCAATCCCCCCCCCCTTACACACACACACATAGAGGTAACATAACAAGAAAATTAGAATTAACAAAAGACTTATTTATTAATTACCATTTTCCCAAATTAATTTTTCAGCATGGTATTGATAAAAATGATGGGAAAAGTATCAACTTTTTGGGGGGCTTCAATGACATATTCATTTTTTCCCAATACTTTAGATATTTATCAGGTGTCTGTCGAATAACTCATGGTGTTACAGAAATGCAGAGTATTTTATTTTTATTAAAAAAAAAATTCTTCAAAACTTGTAATGTAACCCTTCCACAAAAGTCAAGGGACCACTGTAACTGTCATTTCATTTGAATATTTTATTTTTTGGTTTTGTTACATAACAAATCTTCAGTATTCCCCCTCCCCCTTGTAACAAATCATAACAAATGTGTATACCCCCCTTAGTCATTATATAATATTTGAATGTTCCCTTACAAACCAGATAATTTTTTTTTTTGCTTTGGTAAAGAAAAGGGAACACGGGAACACATAGATATAGTTATATAAACGGGGGAGGGGTAGAGTAGGGGTTAATGTGAGGTCACCAACTTGGCAATCAAGGGAATATTAGATGTTATTGTTATTGGGCATTTTAATAGATCTAAGTGTTTGTTTGTATAGTCACTTTTACTTTCACTGTGTACATCAGTTCCATGTAAGATTTAAAACATGCTTCTCTGTTCTTATTTGTTCCAATAGGTTATGATGTCTTATAATTTAAAGCTGCTGTCTTCTTAACACTAAACTACCATCATGAGTTGGTGGGATCCATCAGGTATAACTAATCTTGCCTCACAAGCACTCAAAAATGCACAAAAGAAAATTGATAAGGTTCTAGATATTGATGCTGAAGGTGGTACTGACAAGAGTCATAAAAAGAAAAATAAAGGTATGTAGATTATTTCCATTTCTTTATTTTTTTAAAAAAGGAGAGATTTCTATTTTTCTAGTCTTAAATGTAAATTAATTTAATTGTACCTGATTTCTAAAGATTTGAAGGTGATATATAAAGATTTTTTGTTCTCTCCACAGAAGTTAAAGTTCAGGGGAATGAAGAAGAGAACTCTGCTACAAAAGCTCAAGAAGGAGACTTTTGGTCAACATGGATGAGTTCAGGAGATGCTAAAGATGAGAAGGAAAATCCTGATCATCATTCCTCTTGGAGTTTGCCCTGGAATATTGCCTCCAAAAGTTCAGAATCATTGTCAAGTTCTCAAGCCACTGATGAACCTTTGACAAAGTCTAATAACACAATTGATATAAGTCAGCAATCTGACATATCAAAAGAATATGTACATTCCTATAAGGATAATGAGACAGTTCCTGAAGCCATCAACCACTCAGAAACAGCATTCAATGTGCAAGAGACTAGCAGTGTTGTGAGTGACTGGCAAGATTTTTCAATTGATGATAGTTTCTCGGAGACCAATGTTTTGGAAAGTGCTCAGTCTTTTAATTTAATTCAAGATAAAAATTCTGACATTGATGATAAACAAAATGTTCCTTATAATACTATGGACATAATGTCTCCAAGAAATGAAGAGGTAGTCATAAACTCAGTGCTAAATATTGAAACGGACCAGATTCAATGTATTACTGTGAGTTTATCAGCTGACAACAATTTAGATTTAAAAACACAGGATACTGCTAATGAAAGTGAAGAAAAAGTGGCAGCATCCCTTGATTTTATTGATCAACATTTACTTTCTGGAGAAACATTAAATGAAACAACACCACAACAGGATGAACTTGAACCACCAGCTTTGGCTTCTTCAGCCGAGCCATCTAATCAAAGTTCTACCAATGTGACATCTGAATCACAAGAAGTAACACATCCATCAACTGTGGGTGACAAACCAAACACATTACAGAATATCCTTCCATCTCCTGAAATTGAAGGTGGCCCTGAGCTAGTGATTCATGAAACTATCCAAACTACAGAACAACATGTTGTTGCAGATGACCAGAGGTTGCTGAGAGACCTAGTGCAGGACTATGTGAATGTCATTTCTATAAGGGATATTGCTCAAACTGCTTCCTATGATGGCAGCACTGTCAGCTCTGAAGATCTCCTCAACACCAATACTGAACTGGAAATGGGTTATTCCAGAACCAGCAGTGATTTGGACCTTATGGGTGGTCATGCAAGCAGCACAGGCTCCTCAGACACCAGCAAACTGGACAGCAGTATTGACACAGTGGTTGATCAGACAATCATTGACAGCCATAGCGACAATGAACTTGCAGAAAGTGATCCAACATTTTCTATTCTTAGTGAGAGAACAAAAGAAGACTGTCTTGACAGTGCAAAGACTTTGGAAGAAAGTGCTCAGTCTCTGAGCTCATCTTATGTGAAATGCATGATTGAAGAAGCCATGGAGGATTTCAGTAAGACAGAAGACTCAGGAAGTGATAACCATTCCAATGGAGAAAAATCAGAGAGCTCAAAACAGGATTCTGAGCTAGAAAAAAGTATTTATAGTGGTCATGAATCCAGTGATGAAATAGAAACAACCACCTCCTCAGATATAGAAATAATTACTGCTCCAAGCTCTAATGGGGAAGGTAAATATGGTAATTCATTTGAAATATCACCAATGAAGATTGTTTTACAGAGGTCTGTCCGCCAACATGGACATAGCCAATCTGATAGTCAGTCTAGTTCCAGCGCAAATAGTAAAGGAGATTTGGACAGACTAAGTCCTGAAAGAGAAGTTTTACCATGGAAAGAAGATGGTAATTTTTTGTTTTTTTGCTTAAGTTTATATTATCATTGATTTCTTATGTCTAAGCTTTAAAAAAAAATATATGTCAGTGTCACAAGTCTCTCTCTAATGCTCGACGTCACGATCTGTTCTTGTAGTGTTGTTAGATGTTGCTAGCTGTTAGGAGAGAAGTCTTGTGTCGCCGGGGATTGTATTTTGAACAATAATATAGAACAACGACGATCTAGGATTCAACTGAGTAAATTCCTTGATAAATAAATATTGGAACTTTTATTTAAACTCAACATAAGTACAGCTATGTACAAATAAACATTAATAGAGCTTGCAAATCGACAAAGGCATACTTTCTTAAATATTCTAGATCTACAAAATAACATGCGACTGATCTCCACAAAATTTAGGCCCCCCAACTGAATTGAGCTAGCTCTCTGGGCGCAAGTTGCCAGCAGACTCGTTCTGAATTCATCCCTCTCAACCAATCACATAGACGTCTTCATGTCATGTGACTTATGTTCCGGCAAGCTAAAAATAACTCTTGGGTTTTTTGTTGACCTTGACTTGTGCAGAATAAAAACATGTTTACGTGACAGTCAGCTTCTGGAATGAAACACACTTTTCATATATAAGGTAGACCAGTGATTTGTAAGTACATTCCATTAGACAGTGTTTCATTCTTTCATTCATTTGTTGAATACTTCCTATTGAAGTTACTTGGAGAAAATAGCACACAGAAGTCTTAATGGGTTAAATTTCTTTCTTCATATGTTATTCTTTACGTTTCTTTTGACTTTGTACACTTGCAGACTTTCTCCATCATGAGTCACACAGAATAAGAGAGGACAATGTCAACAATCCTTATCACCCTGAACAGTTGCTCAAAGTAAGGAAAATTTTACTTTCTCTATCATTTGTAACTTGATACATTGAACATGGGCACAGTCCATTGCTTGTCTACTTGTTGCAGTTGTTCTACAGTAAGGTTGGGCTGAACTATTGAAGAGAATTGTATTTTATTTACCATATTACAGAGATGAACAGAATCTTTTCACTTCAGCTAATTTACATAAATTACTTGACATGGTTTTAAGAAGTTAATGTTCGTTTGTGCATCATAAGTTAGCCAAGAGTGTGCCAGCCAAGAGTGTGCCTACAGTTAATTTGTGTTTTGATCTCTTCTTTGTATAAACATGTTAACAAAAACAAATTTGTAGGACCGTTTAAGTTAATCCCAGTAAACATGAAATGAGCTTTTTATTTTGGGTCACTGTTGAGGTAAAAATGTCTCTCTACATAACCAGCATGCTTCTGCATAACATTTCTCTTGATTCACTCACCATAGTTTGACCTACTTGATTCTACCTAAATGTGGGTGTCCAAAGTTTGTTGTACTCTGGCTTTGTCCACTGTACAGTTGTGTTAATGTTAACCTATAACTGTTTTCAGCTGTGTCACTTGGTTCTGCAGCACAAAGTTCTTGGGGGGCAGGTAAACTTGAACAATGTTTTTTTTTTCATCTGGTAGTCTATTTTTTTTAAGAGCTATGCCTCACTGAGTAGAAATTTATAATTGGTGAATAATTTTATCCAGTTAAAATTGAAAAGAAAAGACAAAAAAAAAAGATTTTTGTGATTTCAAAGAGGCATAGTCGAGGGATTTGTACATTTTTGTTATGATTTATTCTGTGTTTAGTTTGTCAAGTTTATCTGAGTCTGTTTTGCCTTAAGTGTTACATCTTTCAGACTGCTTCACTAATATTTTGTTTACAATATTGTAGTTGTATTTTTGAATATTATTCAGCTTTTGAAAAGAAATAATTTTTATGCGAATTTTTAATAAGTTAGGATAAATGATTATGTGCCGATAGATATTTAACTTTATTTAATAACTTATATATATTTATACAACTTTTTTTTTTATTGTGCTAGTAGTTTTGTAAAGTCATTATTTCAAATACACGACATTTCTGTTTTAATAGCAGAAAGTTGCTTACAAAACAAGTTCACGATAGTTTAAGTGTGAACAAAAAGTAAATTTAAAAAAATAATGCACATATTGGTCACTGGGAAATGTAGTTCAGCTTTTTTTTATATATATTTTTAAAGTTTGTGTTAATTAATCTGTTGAAATAACAAAGTTATAACTTTAAATAAAAACAAAATATCCATTTCATTTGCAGTAGGTGTAAATGTATTTAAAAAAAAATAATTTTGCTTATGTCAAGCTGCTTATAAAAGTATTTCAAGTGCTTCTAACACATTATATCTCTATATACACCATTTTCTAAAATACCTTGTTATATAATATTACTATAATCAGCATTATCACACTTAAGTATGTTGAAGTTTAGTGGCACACTCTTAGTGCATCAGTAGTGATGCACACCAGTATTAGCTCTTTTTGTCCACATCCATCTCATGAGCTAGACTTATTTAGATCATAATAGAATAAATAGCATTAAGATTTATGTTTAACCTCTGACTTGAGAAAAAAAGTGGTTGACATCGTAAATCCAAATTGTTTTTATTAAATTCCAATTGATGTAGTTATTTTATGTAAACTTTAGAAAACTTGTTTCCAGCATTCAATTAAAAAGGGCATTTTAATCTGTGTACTACTATCACTAGAAGACCTACTAATTAATATGAAATTCTAGATCTATTATCTTTTCACTGTTCATTTTTTAACCTATTTAGTTAATTGTATTTACATGGGGACAACATTATAGACAATGTTTGCATACAAATTCTTCAATATGTTTAGAAAGCTTTTAAAATCTTCCTCTCTTTGTATGTGCTATTTAAATTTACAATTTTCTGATTTACATTTTATGAAATGCATAGAAAAAAAAACACATTGATTTCAATAAATTTTTGTCACTTGCAATAATTCTAAATTCAACAGACGTGCAATAGGTCTGTCTGAGTCAATGTCATTACTGAATAAGTGAAGATATGTCTTTTTTTTTTAATAAAAAAAATAAAAAGTTGTATTCTAAAGATTAAAAGCTAAAAATATCTAAAATATGAATCAGACACTAAAAATAAAAGTTGAGATTACTTCCATAAATAAAGTGCCTAAAAAGATAATACTAAACCTTAAAACTAATTTGATAAGACATAATATGTAAATACCAAACAGCAGAAAATGAAAAGCAGCCAGATCAGCTACATTGATTTGATTTCTTTTCAATTGCAAAATACATTTTAAAGTTCAGAAAATGTAGAACTATATAGTTATCATTAATTATCAACAATAGGCTTGTACGTCAATCAGAGCCAAGTCAAAACCTGACATTACATTCTGGGTAATTTAGTACCAGAAATATTATGATCAAAGTCACTTGTTTCTATAAATTGCAACATTTTTTTTTTTTATTTTTTTTTTAAATACTGAAATATTATGTTTTTCTTTTTTAACCTAAAAAAAATAAAATTTTTAGGTTTTTATTGTTTAACAAATCTTTGTTATATTTTTGTACATGTCCTAGTTGTATTTAACTGTATTTATTTTATTTTAAGCAATTTCATTTGTTTAAAATTCTTTTTTTTTAATGGCTGAAGTCTTATTTTAAAAAAGATAATAGTGTCATTAAAACATTAACAATTTATCTTCAGGTGATTTTTTTCCCTTTTTCTCCCTAAAAAACTGTATATCTCTTTGAAGCAACCTGTCAATGTTAAAACTATTTACAATCATTGCTTTCTGTTTTAACTGTTAATGTTTGGCTCCGTACATTTCTTTTGTTGCCTTTTAAAAATATTACTTTCAGGAATGCAACCTTCAAGATACTTTCTTGAAGACAGTGGTGTACTTTGTAACACCCTGCAGATAAATCTTGGTTTATGTGAATACTCACTGTAATCTACTGAATCATTCTCACTCACTGTAATCTACTGAATCATTCTCACTCACTGTAATCTACTGAATCATTCTCACTCACTAATCTACTGAATCATTCTTACTCCCTGTAATCAACTGAATCATTCTCACTCACTGTAATCTACTGAATCATCTTCACTCACTGTAATCTACT
>JADKLZ010003886.1:19712604-19725320 GCA_021533235.1 Biomphalaria straminea
GGTCTGTGTAAGAATATAGTCCTTGTATTCTAGGGAGATACAGCCATAGGGTCTGTGTAAGAATATAGTCTTTGTATTCTAGGAAGATACAATACAGCCATAGGGTCTTTTTTTAGAATATAGTCCTTGTATTCTAGGAAGATACAGCCATAGGGTTTGTGTAAGAAATGAATAAAAACGTCAGAAAAAAAAGCCACATAATTACTACCATTGCAGTTATATGCATTTTATCTTTTTAGAAATGTCTTTTGAAACCTGTACAGTGAAAGCAAAATGTAAAAAAAAGCAGATTAATGTGATTAACTTGCTTTCAGAACACTTCTGTGACCTAAGCTTTATTGTTTGTCTACTGTTTATACACGCAATAAGTTCTTATAAACTTTCAGTACCGGTACAAGTATCCAGCTTACTTACAAATCAACATTATTTTTTTTGTTAATCTCATCAAACAATTTAAAATTTGAATGCAATGAAAACCTGGTGGGCATCAGCTATTCAATTCATTCAGTCTGTTCATTGTTCAGCCAAAATGCTGTGTGCTGCAAGCTACCTGACGGTTGCCAGTTACTTATTTTTCCTCTGCTGAAGCCTTTCCCATGTTTTAATTCAATTTTCTTTTTCCTAAGTGGGTAGCCAACCAAGGCTGACTAGTCCCCCTCTTGCCTAAACCAGTACTAAAATTGTGCCTTGATAATTTAAATGAAAGTAGTATGATATTTTTGGAAATATTTCCTATCTAATTCTACTCATTGTTTTGTTTGTTTTTTTTTTAATCTTTTAAAAGATTGATGATTTGAGGTTAGAGATGGCAAGGCTTGAAAAAGAGCATAGCAGACGTGAAGATTTATTGCGGCAAGAAATCACACATTTACAAGAAGTGAGTATTTACAAATCTATTGATTATTTTGTTTTGTTCTTTAATAAAAAAGCTATATCTTTGACTTTGTCAGTTTCAAAAATTTTAGAGACTCATTGATCTAAATAATTTCATAAATGCAGTGTTGTTTTTTTATTGTGTTACAATACTTACAATTGCAATCTGTCAGGGTTTACAACAAAATGAAGCCAGGAACCAAGATTTGACACAGTGTGTAACATCTGCCACAAGGCCATTATTGAGGCAAATTGAAAATTTGCAAGCCACTTATGGAGCACAATCAGCAGCATGGGAGAAAGTTGAGAAAACTTTGACAGATAGACTTGGTAACTTATTGGTTTTATGCAGGAAATGTCAATTAACCAACTTAATAATATGTATAACAATTATGTATTTTGTAAGGGTATTAAATGCACATATCAATTTTGACATTACATTTTAGCTGAATCACAGACAGCATTGGCTATCGCACAGGAAAAAGAAAGAACAGCCACTGAACAATTAATGGAACTCTCAGCCAGAGCTACATCTTTAGAAGCTTCCAACTCTAGATTGAAACAAGAAAAGTTACAACTGGTTTCTCAAATAGAAAATGACAAATCACAGTTGGAAGAATTACGGGATGCCAGAAACAGGTAAAGTATTCTTCACAGACAATGAAACTTATTCAGTTTCCAATGACATTAGTTTTACTAACTGTATTAAAGTGATAACAATATAAAAATTAGTTGGAATAGTGGGAATTCAAATCACATGTAAGAACACTTGCTGTATTTTACTTTCCTTCTTTCAAATAAGTAACAAGTGTAATTCTGTGTAGACGTTTCATTTCCTCTCCATCTGCAGCCATGCAATACAGCTGGAAGCTAATAAACAAAAGCTGTCTCAAGAAGTCAATCAGCTCAAAATGGACAAGGTTGGTTGTTACTGTCATTAGACATTTTACGTGGGCTGCTCAGTGTGTGTGTGACTCATTTTTCATTCACTAATTTTCCCATTTTGACCTACAAAGCTATTGATTTTTATCAAATTTTACCCTACCATGTGTTGTTGGTTGGTTGTTGACTTGTGGTACAAGATTGCTAATGCAACACTAAAACCGATGTAGGCCTACTATATTACAATATAGAACTTGATATAACTATACTTTTTTAAAACAAAACTAAATATAACTTTTATTACAATTTAGACAAATTCATCTTTAGATGAAATGATATAAATCTAGTAGTAATAATATAAAATGGTATTTTTTTATAAAATCTTACTCACTACAAAAACACATCCTTACTGTTTCAAATCTCTGGGTCGTCAGCCTTTCTTAACATACACCATGTACTTGAAATTTCTAAGCACTTTCATCTTGACTTGTAATAGACTCTAAATTCAAATGTTTAAACTCACAAAATAATATTTATAAACACTGAATTACACTCTGTAGTGCATGAATTCATGACTATATACACTTAGAAAAAAGCAAGTTGATATTTCTTTTGTTTTTCTCCAAAATATGCTAGCTCTGAATGTGTGTATGTGTACAAAGTTATTAAAGTGTGAAAGGGCATAGTGTATGGGCTAGATCTACTAATAAATAGAGGAGGCAAAAGTGAGAGCGTGTTTATAGACTTTTTTTTGTGGAAGGGGGGGGGGATACTAGAATTGCTTAGACACAGAACAATTTGACTTCACTACAATAAAGCCACAGCTCTACATGTTACTAATAGATCTAGCACATTGATTGTTCCTCTCTTGTACTAAAACAAAGCCAGCAAAGGATTAGCTTGATGTTTTCTTTCTTGTGTGTTACAGATCCAGTTGGAGTCACAGCTAACTGTGGAGCAGACAAAACTGGAGACAGAAAGGAAAAAAAATCTTGCATTGGAAGAACAGTTACGATTGGCTGTAAGTAACTGAGGGAGTTTTGGTGGTTACTTTTGAAAGAAAGTTGTTTTTTAATTTATTTAATAACTATTGATTCATTATCCAGCAAGAAAGGCCAAGGTCACGTGGGACACCTTCTCCATCATCAACTTTGTCATTGAGTCGAAACAACAGCATGATTGGCAGTATGAGTGAAGGTCAATCCAACAGTATGATGCACTGGTCATTTCATGTAAGCTTCATTTCAACAATATGTACTGAGAAGGATGAGGGGGGAATTATTATTTCAATCTGGTTGTGTATTGAGTTACATATATTTGAAATACTTGCAAAAAGCACTTTGTTTGTTAGTGAATTATTGTATTAACCCTTTCCCCACTATTTAAGCCATCTAACCAAAATTAAAAATAAATAAAGAGATAGTTATAAATTGAGTGCAAAGAAACATTGAAACAAAAGTGATTAAAACTAGATTGCACTGAGCATGCTAAAGGAATATAGACCTGAGCCAATACATAGTAATGTTTAAACAAGAAGCAACATTGTAGAGCACAATAGAATTAGATGAATTTAGATGCAGTGTTCTTGTTCTTAAAATGTGTCTTCTTATTGCTGTATCAGGATGACAGTGACTCTGGTTCGATGCTTGGTGGACCCAGGGTTAGTGTATATGACAGCATGCGACAATCTGGGGCTGCTGCCGTTGTAGAAAATCTTTCTTCCCAGCTGAAACTCAGAGAAGGAGAGATTATCCAGCTACAGGTACATCGTATGTGTACATACATCATGTTAATCCTCATTATTTGATTCTCACATCTCAATTATGTTGCTCTCATTCACTCTCATTATGTGCCCACTTTTTCCAGAGTGAAATAGGTCAGCTGGAACGAACAAGAGAGTCTATGGCCAGAGAACTTGTCAACCTCAGCAACCAAATAGATGAGCTTTCAGAGGTTAAGGAGACAAACACAAAATTACTAGAAAGTTTTAATGTAAGTATAAAATTGGCCTTTATTTTAAAGATCATATAATGTTACTTGTCAACCCCAGCAACCAAATAGATAAGCTGTCATAGGTCAAGGAAACATATGCAAAAGTTATAAGAAAGTTTTAAATGTAATTAGAAAATTGGCCATTACTTTCTGCAAATATTACTTTGTGCTGTAGTATCTGATAAGGGCCCAAATGTAGCTTTTAATTTATATCATCCCACACTACCCGTTTACACTCTCTTGTATTCATTTTAAATGTATGCATTATTCAGATAAGTATGTCCATTCATTTAAAATTGTTCTTCTGGCAAAAAGCTGAAACTAAACAATTTTATAAGCTATTACACTTTCTGAAAGTTGATTTGTATCATAGGAATCTGTATATAGAGTGCCAATTAGGATTACAAATTCTAAGTGCTGAATAATTTTTAAAAATTATTATTAATTTTTTTAAGTTTCAGTAATAGTGTTACATTAAAATTTAACTTCAAACCTTTTCATTTATAACCCTAATATTTACAAAAGAAACTTTGTGTGTGTGTGTTCCTTAGGAGCTGAATGGTCGTTACAGTGCTATCCTACAGATGTATGGAGAGAAAGAAGAACAAGTACAGGAACTGAAATTAGACTTGCAGGACGTCAAAGAAATGTACAAATCACAGGTCATTATCACTTTAATGAGCTTTGAAATATTTTGTAAACAATGTCATATTCTGTCTTAACATTTTGATCTTCACTCTAAAGCAGGGGTCTCAAACACGCGGACCACGACCCGCGAAATTATTTTGTGCGGCCCGCGACCACATCCGCGAATTAAAAAAAAAAAGATAAAATTTGCAATGACCACATATAATTCGAGTATGGCACGGGGCACTCTGGGCGACAATGGAAATATATAACATAAATCATTCATAAATGCAAACATAACCAAAGTTATCTAGAACCTATACAAGGATGCCACCAGTGCAGTGTACTTCAACAACAATATTGGGGATTGGTTCAAAACCACAGTTGGGGTAAGACAAGGCTGCCTCCTTTCACCAACACTCTTTAATATCTTCCTTGAAAGAATAATGGAAGGATTTGAAAGTACTGTAAGCATTGGAGGAAGAAAAGTTAGAAACTTGCGCTTCGCAGATGACATTGATGGCATAGCAGGGACAGAAAACGAACTAGCCGACCTAGTGATGCGCATTGACAAGACTTCAGCAGCTTATGGCATGCAAATAAATGCAGAAAAAAAACAAATTATGACCAATAGCCAACAGGACTTTACAAAGGCCATCAGCATTGGAAATGAGAAACTAACTAGCGTTAGCAGCTTTAAATACCTCGGAGCTATTGTCTCGGATGAGGGAACAAAGCCTGAACTAATTGTCCGAATAGCACAGTCCACAGCAGCCCTTTCTAAACTTATATTAATATGGAAAGACAAAGGCTTAGCCCTCGGCACCAAAATCAGACATGCGCTCCCTGGTCATGGCCACATTTCTATATGCTTGTGAGTCTTGGACGCTGACTGCAGAGCTAGAGAGGAGGATCCTAGCAATAGAATTGAGATGCTACAGAAGGATCCTAGGCATCACATTTAAAGACCGCATCACAAATCAAGAGATTAGAGACAGATGCTACTGCAGCGATCGGACCCCATGATGACCTGCTAACTACTGTGAAGAAACTAAAGCTTAAAGTGTATGGCCATGTAACAAGATCTTCGGGACTCGCAAAGACCTTCATCCAGGGAACAGTACCAGGAAAAAGAAGAAGAGGCAGACAAAGAAAGCGGTGGGGAGACAACATCAAAGAATGGACAGGCCTACCATTGAATGAGATTTTAAACAGGGCAAAGGATAGAGAGGAATGGAGAAAGATGGTCTTCAAGTCTTGCTTGGTGCCCCAACAGTCCACCAGACTAAGGGATAGGTAACAGGTAACAGCCGTGAAATGATTTACAACTGCACTAATCAGTAAATGAAGTGTCACTGTCGCCCACCGACCGTTTAGGCTTTCAGCAGAAGCTGGGTCAACGGTGGCCTGATTCTAACCGCTGAACCTTTTGCAGCCATACACTGCATTCTGTACCAAGAAGCACTCTGTGGCAAAAGTTTACAAATGAAGAACGTGATGGGTGTTGTCGTGAAGACAGTGACCTTCATACTTGCACGGGGGTAAACCACGGACAGTTTGTGTCATTTCTAGCTGATTTAGAAACGGAATACGGAGAGTTGCTGCATCATACGGAAGTCAGATGGTTGAGTCGTGGAAAAGTGCTGCAGAGACTTTTTTGAACTGAGACGGGAAATAGCATTGTTCATGGCAATGAAAGACAGAGACTACCTCAGCTCAATGGCCCAATGTTTTTTTCGGATCTTGCTCTTTTACTGACATCACGCAACATCTCAATGCACTCAATTCACAACTACTGGGGAACAAATCAGCTGGTTACCTTGATGTTTGACCGCATCAAATCATTCAGATGCAAGCTGACTTTGTGGGCCAATCAGCTGGCAGATGGGACCTGCTCATTTCTCTTTTATACAGAGCATAACGGTTGAACAAAAGCGCCTGAAAGACTATGTAGACATCCTCTCCAGACTACTGAAGGATTTTGAACAAAATTACGATCAAGACTGACTGATGAACATCTGAGAGCAACCTTGCGGCTTGCCACTACACGCAACTTAATAGGCCTAACGTCGATGGTCTAGTCTCTGCCAAATGCTCTCAGCTGTACGGACAGAAACGAGACATCTACCGTAGGCCTAGTAATTTCACTTCTCCCTCTCTCCCCCCGCCCCCCCCCCCCCCCACGGGTACAGTTTCTGCTTTTTTTTTAATTAGTGACAGAGACAACGTAATCTTGTTTTAGTAAACTAAACTGCCCGTGCATGTAACACTAAATGTAACTAATAATTATAAAAAAAAATTTGTTTTAGCATTGACAGTATCTATAGTGTTCGTAAAATTTAATGAAAAAATTCTCTTTTCATGGTGCGGCCCGCTGACTGGTTGTTACTTTCCAGTGCGGCCCACAAGCTGATATGAGTTTGAGACCCCTGCTCTAAAGCCTAACTTCCAAAATAATGTTTCATAATGTCTTTGGAGAAATATATGTGCCGGTATTATCTAAAATCTTTTGACAAATATTGAAACATTAATGTACCTTAATAATCTATTTATGCCAGCCAGTATTGAGTAATTATTGACTGATTCAAACTTGTTATACTTATGTCAGTAAAGAAGTAACTATTTAGTGAGTCAAACATCCAATAGTTCTGCCATTATTTAAGTAACTATTTAGCAAGTCAAGGGTGGCTGAATGGTTAAGCCTCTGGGTTCTGGTAGTCCTGGGTTCCAATCCTGGTGAAAATTGGGATTTTGAATTTTCTGGACGCTCCTGTGTCCACCCAACTCTAATGGGTACCTGACTTAAGTTGGATAAAGTAAAGGCAGTTGGTCGTTGTGCTGGCCACATGACATCCTGCTCATTAACAGTTGGCCTTAGATTGCTAGGTTTGAAATGGAAACTATTTTTTTAGCAAGTCAAACATCTAATAGTTTTTTACAAAGCTTATATTAACTCACTCTGTTTGTCTGGTAAAAAGTTTGTACACATTATTTTTCCCCACACCAAATCTCAATCAAAATTAAAAATTTTGCTCAATTATTTTTTTTACCTGACAAAACAAGAATCAATTTTAAAAAATTGACCAATTAGTTAATTAACTATTGTAAATTATTTATTTTGTTTGGTATCGACCCATGGCAAGAAATAGTAATTGACATGTGATGGTAAAAGTTGAGTTAGGCTCTTATTATGAGTTGAGAATCAGGTCATAGCATAAAGGTTGAAACTAACTAGAGATAAGCATAAAACGTATTATTAAGCTATTGGCTAGCACATTGGTTAGTGTATTAGTATGAGCCCCTCGAATTTAAGTCGTACAACTTCTTAATAAAATGCATTTTGAAAGTGATCACAATTATGTTAACATTTATCTAGATACCCCCATAGCCCTAAGAGAAAACTAAACAAAAACAATTGGTTAAAATATTTCTAATCTCTCAGATTTGTTATTGTTAGTCAAGATCTGTTGCAAATGTAATTACATGACTGATCTGAATTGATACCATTACAATTGTTTAAAATATAAAAAAAACAAAGCTTATCTTATAATATATTTTTTTCTACACAGATTGATGCTTTACTTGCCAAGTGAACATTCTCACACTGGACAACCAACATCCACATGATGTGCAACTATTTGAGATTCGCTGATATTCAGTAAATCAACAAAGAACTATTAAGTTGAATTATTGAGCCTCAAGCTGTACAACTAGGACAATTGACTATTTGATGAATCTGCTTAGATACAGTGACTTAGTAAATATTACATTGACCACTAGTATTTATCTCCTAGAAACAGAATCTGCAAACTTGCAGTGCATAGGAAACTTGCAGCCTCACATACATAGTTGCAATTGGAGATCCTTAGAATGGTTGGAAAATAGACAAGTCCATGAGGGACACCATGATTTGTGGTGCTTTAATCCTGTTTTTAAAATGACGTGCTGATTTATTGGGGGGTGATTTGTTAGAAGTGACAGTTTATTTACCAAAAGTGTTACATCTTATTTTAAATATATCACTGAATAACTAAATAACTGAAATTGTGCTTTAGTAATTTTATGACTATGAAGTTACAAGGTGGGCCCTTCCTATAAGGCAAGCCACCCACAATTTAGTGTTAAGATTAATTGCAGTTTGAATGCTAGACGGTTTGCCATTCCCAGCTTTTTGTCTTTATACAAAATATTTTTTTATGCTCATCTTCTAAAGAATCTTCTATTTCATGTTATGTGTGCTCTCTAAATCTGTCAGTGGATTGTAATTTACACTGACTATTTGCTTATAAAGAATATCCTAGGATCATCTGTTACACTGTTCTGCTACAACTGGTGAAATGAACATCACCAGCTCTGACTGTGATATATTTAATACTTTAACATTCAATCTTTTTTCCCCTTTCTTTTGAATTTTTTAAATTTAACATTGTGGGAAGATCAAGTTTTCTCTTGTTCTGTTTAATTCTCACATTGTGGTAAGATCAAGTTTTCTCTTGTTCTGTTTAATTCTCACATTGTGGGAAGATCAAGTTTTCTCCTCACATTTTCTGCCTTAAGTCATGTCTTTTAGCACTAATGGAAAACTTTGTTTTGCTGATAGACTTTTCTGTTCATGGAATGTTTTAGAGAACCCAATATGTACGTGTTATGACCAATATGTATGTGTTGTGACCAAAGTTGTGGTCTGCTTATGTTGGTATATTTTTATAATTTATTACCTGGGGAAATTTTATTGTGGGTGTGTAACTCATTAAATATCACTGGTATTTGATTTTTGTTTTCTATTCAATCCTTCATTTCTATAGCATAGCTAATAGCGTTCTCACCATGGTTCAAAAGAAGTAATCAACTGATCATTGTACATTAATTAATTTCGACATCTTCCTGCCTATGTAAGGTTTAAATTAAAAGGGTAACAAAACCAAACTATGGATTTCATTTCTTCAAACTTAGTGCATCAACTACAAAAACACATTCTTTTCTTTAATAAACAAAGTTTATTAAAAAAAAAATACATTATAGTAATTTGAATTAGACACTAAACCAGTGGTGCCTCTTACTGTGGCCATGTTCAATCACCATATGTACTAGAGCTAATCATCTTAGAGCACTATGTTTACCAGCATTACTTAATATATTCAAAATTGGGATTGCTAGGTTGTTCTTCTGGTTTGTGTGGCCAAATGGATGGTTTGGCTGGGTCCAAAGCAGTGTCAGGGAAGTAGTACGAATACATGTCTGGGGTAAACTCATCAGGTTTCGGAAGTGAGTTAATCTTTTCAAGCTAGAAATGAAACAAACAAAAAATTAGAGAGAAAAAAAAGGACTAACATTTGAACTTGTTGCAAACAAAATTTAAGGATATTTTTTGCCAATATGAATCCCAATCTGTATTTGAAATGATCACCTTCTATATCTAAAAGCATATTTTCATAGCAATATTGCAGGGTCTCAGTTTAGTAATACCCCTTTTCAGTTATTGTACACTTAACATCCCCCACCAACTGCACCATGCACGAGTATATTGATAGATTCATTGATAGAAAAAGAAATCTTCAACTTATAGGCAATTATAAAAAATAAATGGCAACAAAAGCATTTATTTCCTAATATTTCTCTCCCTTGTTTAAGGTCATTTCCTAAGAACAGACAATTTTTTGAAAACCTGTAATCCTCATAATCCAACTCTAAACACAGTGTTGAGAATGTTTTTAAAGTTGTGTGATCCTCATAATCCAACTCTAAACACAGTGTTGAGAATGTTTTTAAAGTTGTGTGATCCTCATAATCCAACTCTAAACACAGTGTTGAGCCTCATAATCCAACTCTAAACACAGTGTTGAGAATGTTTTTAAAGTTGTGTTCACAAAACAGAAACATGAACATGCAGGTTAAAAGATGTAACTGAAACTTGCACTCATTTTTGTTCTTATAATCCTAGATGTTTACTGAATTTAATAACTAATCAAGTATGAGACTCAAAATAACAAAATATCTTTTTTTTTTTTTCTACTGTTGAGAGAAACAAAAGGCAAAAATAACTTACAAACAGTTTGCTTGAGGCAATAGTCTTGCTCAGCTCAGCAACATAGGCTTTGGTTTTCTTTTCCTAATAATCAAAACAAAAGAACTCTTCATAAAAAAACTATGCTAGCCAAAGCTAGCACACACTCTAGCTAGAAATATATATTATATATATATATATAAATATAAAAGTTGCTTACTTTGAAGAGTGTTTATATCTAATGAGTTCAAAAAGGAGGAACTCAGTTAACAAGTTCCAATGAGCCTACTTACTATTTCTTGATTCTCCTCTTCCACTTTTTGAAGCAAGTTGTCCTTGTCTTTAGGGTATGGCACACTCAATGCTTCATACTATTTAAACAAAATAATATTTTAATTAGCCAGTAGACTTTTAACAAATTCAATAATATTTAAACAAAAATCAAGTGTTTTCTATAGTCTTGAACATTGTATGCATATATTTCTTGATATTACAAGCTTTACTTACAGCCTTCTGAAACCTATCAGCCATAGTAGGATCTGGAAGCCTGTTTTTGTAAGTAGCGAAATTGATCTTGGGTAGACTTTCCGGCAATGAGTACACTCTGAAAGAGAAATTGCTTTTCTTATAATTGAGACCAACAATGAATACTTCAGTCATGTGTTTATCAAAATGTTATATGAAGACTTTCTAAAACATTTCACATACAACTCACAACTATCAAGTCAAAAGATATGGTCACAAACCAAATATTGAAAATCTGCATTGAATATATACACTGTAAAATAAAAAATTGATAGAACTGTTACGACTGTGATCTTTAACAAAATCTTTTCAGATTGTGACATTTCTAAACTAATTCTAAATCTAGTTTAAGCCTAAGTGACTTAAACAAACAAACAAAAACAAACATAGCACTGCAGCATCTAACTGAACATCATCTAGTTACTACTAGTTAAAGACAGAACAAACAGAAAAGGTGACAGTTAAAAGAAATAGACTATAGAATGTTAGACAATTTATGATCAGTGAATACTTTTTATATTGTTATTTATAGATCTAGCTCAGTAGCTGTTTTTTTTTACACAGACAGAGGGTCAGAGCAATGATTTGAATGAACTGTCCATAACATAACTGGTCCTTCACCATAGCCAAAGCCATCTATAGATTTAGAATTTAGTTCTAGATAGTAGATTCTAGACTAGCTATAAAGTATAAATATATATTATAGTAGAGTCTTGTATATGGAACACTGACTTTGGGAACTAGGTCAATTTTTTATTTTATTTTTTTATTAGGTCAAGGTTTAAGTTAAAAAAAAACTGAAAGCAGATTCTTATTCTGTAACTAAAGGACTATAAAGATAGTAGTGTTTCTTTGAATTACCACTCATAGTCAAGATTTTATTTTAAAATACAGTAGGTCACTTCATGCTCTTATACGGAACGCAGTTTTTGTGCTTTCCCCTTCAGCGCACGGTTTACACAGTCAAGAAACACCACTATGTAATTGCTAATAAATTATATCTAAAAAATATTTATTCATCCCTTATATGGCATTATGGGTAGGAGAATTGCCTGGGGAGGTTAAAACGTAGACATAGATTTTCATACATGGTTTCTGAGAATCTCAAAAACTGCCCTTTGCTTTTGAAAAGTGGAACAAAAATAAAGGAACTTATTTAATATTGGACATTTGCAGTCCTGATACGTCCTTTTTAGCTCCAAACATAAAAACAAATTAGTTATTAACAAAAAAAGTGACCTGTTTACTGAATGAGAATCGGATGAGGTGTTCCATACAAGTATACAAGACTCTACTATAGTTATATAGTTATAGTAATATAGTAGATAAGAACTAGATTATGATGATATCTACATTAGATCTTAAATCCACATATTATTGTCACTTATTATTATTATATACATAATAGTTTTAATACATAACTTTCTAAGAACACTAGTTACACTGCGTGTTGTGTAGTCCTGTAGTCTGTACACAGTGTAACTCAACTGTATTCTTTATATTACACTTACACTTAAGTTACAGTACATGTTACATGTAAAATAGGTCAGATCATTCAAATCATTGACTATGCCACTAGACTATGATTATGAATATGATTGACTAATACTATTTACTACTAATGACTTTTGACTGTCTTTTGACTCTTTGTGAGAGAATAAGAGTCAGAGACGAGAAGACTAGCTGAGACTGGTCACTGAGTCTAGCAGTCTGAGTCTAGCTACATTTATTTTTTTTTATTACTTAGTTGTCTTAGACGACTTAGATAGGTACTTTGATTTTCCGGAATAGTTCGATTTTTTTTGGTTACCGG
>JADKLZ010003886.1:19734861-19749722 GCA_021533235.1 Biomphalaria straminea
ATTCACTTAGATTTAGATGAATCTCTAGTACTCCAACATTCAGATACTTCTCATGCATTAATCAACTTTCAGTCATATTTTTAAATCACATAAAATCATTTTGAATTGATTCAACAGGATACTGATGGGGCTTTCCTTATTGATAGAGATCCTTCCTATTTTGGACCTGTTTTAAATTTTCTTCGACATGGCAAACTTGTGATGAATAAAGACTTGGCAGAAGAAGGTGACATTAAACAATTCAATGTAATAGTTGTTCTGACTAGTTTGTTGATGTGAAATTGAATTTTCTGACTTATTTTAAGCAAAGATTAACATCAGGCCTGAACATTTAGTTTTATGTCATTTACTGTCCAGGTGTCTTGGAGGAAGCAGAGTTTTATAACATAACAGATTTAATCAAGGTTGTGAAGGATAGAATCGCGGAACGAGACGCTAAATTGAATCAGGTAGTATTTTTTTTTTACCAGTCCTTCCATTTTCCCTAATCACATTTTTGTCTTCCAATGATTTCCAGTCACTTTTATGTTGTTCTTTTTTTTCATTCTGTTTTCTCTATCTAATTGTTTCCCTTCACAAATGTAATTCACGTTGGATTGGTTAGGTATGTTGATCTTTAGAACGGGGAATTCCTCATCATGGCACCCCGTAAAAATGTAATTGGAAGTAGATGGGCTAACAAAGTGAGCTAAAAACTGGGCCAGTGAATGCTTTGGATGAATGATGTACATAGTATACCTTTTTTTTTATTATTCAAATCAAATCTACAAGCTTCGTCATTGAAATCAAATCTACCAGCTTCTTCATTAAAATTTCTTTTCCGATTTATTTTGAACACTTTATTTATTTTAATTTTTTTTTTTTTTCTTTTATTTCCATGATAATATAAATTAGTTTATAAAGATATTTTTTGTTTCCCAATTATATAAATAATGACTCACACCTAAATACATGATGATCTAGATGTTGTTTCCTGATCTGTTTAAAGAAAAAAGCTACTACTACTTTGTAATTAAAACATTTAACTGTAATTATTAAAACATTTAACGCCACAATTTTTTTTTCCCCTTAAAGACATTCATGAAGAATGTTTACAGGGTAATGCAGTGTTCAGGTCAAGAGCTGACTCAGATGGTGTCCACTATACCTGATGGGTGGAAGTTTGAGCAGGTAAATTGGATTTCGGTGTTTTAAAATAAAAAGACAGAATTCTATAGAGTACACTAGATGAACATTACAAAAAAAACAACAACATGACTTCAGTATTTGAAACTGAAGAGATTTAAAAAAAATAGCATGCACTTAAACATAAATAAAAAAGTAGCTAAAGAGTCTGTAGCAGTTTCTCCTAGCATAGTTGTAACCTAGTTTTGAAAGTCTTGTGTTGCAATCACACCAACCTTTATTTGATGTATTATGATGGCCACTAGTGTTGCTGTTGTAAAATGCAGTGCTAGAACAACAGCTTTTTTAACTACGCCATTAATAGGCTTTAATCATTTCAGCTTTATGTATTTCTTTACACTGTTTCTCTTTTTATTTGATAGCTGCTCAATATAGGCTCTCATTACAACTATGGCTCTGAAGATCATGCAGAGTTTTTATTTGTTGTATCCAAAGAGTGCCCCACTGTTTTAAATGGCACAGATGAGCCATCAGATAGAGCCAAGGTAATACTATGGTAGAACTCAATTAACATTAAAATTATGGAGAGATTTTGTTTGTTTTGGCTTCAATCAAATTCCACATTCTACAGATATATTCTCTTGTGTGTAGGTATTACAGTTAAAAGGCACCAGGATCTGATCTACCAATGGTGAAGAAGCTCTCCCTGTAGACCCCACCTCGAAGGCATTCATCTTGCAATGAAGATTGAAAAGCTCTTTGTCAATATCCAAATGTTCACCTCTTTTGCACCATTTTCTCACCCTCCCCATTTCTTTAAAATGTTTCTTTTTTAACAATAAATCTCTGTAGCAATCACTTATTGATATTTTGTCAGTTTCAAATAAAATTCTGAATTAATATAGGTACAACATTTTTTTTTTTGTTGGCAATAAAAACAAAACCAACCTATTTAAAAAATGTTCACTGATGTGTAGGAATTTCAATAGGCTTGATCTAGTGTTTACTTCGCTAAAACTATTTTTTAATCTGAAAGATTACTAATACCTAAGTCAATAGCATGTTGTAGATAGTCATGATTGGAAACATTTTTTTGATAGCAGTTCACTTTCATTGTTAGTTGTACATTTTTTTTTATATTTAAACTTATATGTCTAAAACTCAGCATGTTAGAGCAATATCTGATATATTTATGAAGCTGCCATTTGAAGAAGAACAGTATTGTATCATAATGCCATAGTTTTTGTTTTGTGTACACTTAACTTTGAGAAATCATTGCCTTGAATATAGTATGGCATTACCCATGCAAGTTATGACATGGACATATGTATTTGCTGATGAATACAAAATATTCAAGTAAGTTTATGTGAGAAATAATCAATGATCATTTTTTGATGGGAGAAATCAATTAAAATTAACAATTAATACTAATTACAAAATAATATCCAATGATTTAGTAAATCAATATGGATATATTTATCAAAATATTTATATTTTATGATGGAAGTTCAAAAAAACAAAATTATTGGGTAAAGTATTGCTATTGATTTTAGTGGGGACCTAAACCTATTTCAGTTCTATATATCCACCTTTAAAAGAATATAAAGCTTGTTTTTTTTTTTTTTTTTTTTTTGTTCTTTAGTTTGAAGACACATATTATTGTGTGATAGAAGACAGAAACAAATAGTATAATATAAGCGTTTGTTTGCGTTCTGTCACTCTGAGTTGTGTGAAGTGTGTTTTATTCATTTTTAGATTCTCCACTTTTGTTCTTTCATTCATCAAGAATGGGGATAAAAGGTAACCAGGGATGAAAAAAAATAAAAGAAGTTTTTCTACCCAATTTCCAAATAACTACTTTTATTCTCAATGTCATTTTACATAGATATTTTTTCTAGATTTCTCTTTTAGATGTTGAAATGAGCGCTGTTAGGGATGGATACAATCTTGTCCAGAAATTAAACATTTTTTTGAGTCTAGCTTAGATGAATAAATTATCATTGTGTCACAATGTTCCAACACAAATCTCTGGTTACCTTTCTTGTCCACATACTTCAGTTCCATTGTTCATATGTTTTCTCAATACATCTCCACAGAATGTTATTTATTGCAGTTTTCCTCGTGAACTTTAAAAAAAAAACTATATATATCCCATAATATATCTGTAAAGCATGATTTTGTGTCAGTGAGATCACTTTGACTTTTGTTTTTGTTAATCTCTGCCAAAATCAAAGTTATCCCACCTTAAATTGTTTGTTTGTTTTCCTTTCAATGTCCCTCTTTTTCTTTTCTTTTTTTTTTTTTTTAAGTCTGTGCAATAAAATTGATAAAATGTAAGAGTTACACACAAAAAATAATGACACTACGTTTTCTTAAACTTTATTTCTCCAATACTACAGTATGTAACAGGCAATTACATAGAAAATGTTTCTGTGCCTCAAAGGGTTTAGCAGTGTGATGTTTTGCCAAGTTTGATGAATTGAATGATTCTAGTCTGGGATTTTGTTTAGCTTTATTTAGTAAGTCATGTCCACAACTCAGTTTTTAATACCAGTACTATGAACTCTCAGTAGGATAAAGATGTCATTTCTGTTGTGTAAATATCCTTATGTTTGTAAGTAATGAAAGTATCTTGTGTTGACTACTTTCTGTTGAGATATTTTTGTATTATGCAATCACATTGACAATGACATGAAAGTAAATCTATGTTTCTTGGAAGGCAATAATAAGCCTGTTTTTTTTTTTTTTTTTTTTTTTTTGCTTTGATTCATCCTTCAGGTTGTCTTTAAGGAATCAGTGTACAGTTTCATTTTTAAAGCTCTATTTTTGTACGCAATTATTTTTCATCCTTTTTATTTTGTTCCCAGAGTTACTTATATATTTCTATTGATTGGGTTGTATATTTTGTTTTTTCTGTGTCTTCAGCTCTCGCAGATAAATTTAATATGGATGTAAATATGTTTGAATGAACAGAATAAAGTGAATGGTATGTTCCAATTCCTCCTCTCTGGTAAAATGTCTACTCTGCATAAATATGCAAAATTGCAAGACCATCTTATTATTTGGTGACACTTGTATAACGATTGATAGTTTTTTTGTTTTTTTTTTCAGATTTGAGATACTACTTCTGTGCCATTTTTTAAATTTAATTTTCAAAAAATTTAGCACATAATTCATTAACATTGTACAATTTTAGTAATTGCTGATGATGAAAAAAGAAATATTTGGTTCAAAATATGTTTTACCATTAGTCTAACCTCAAATTAATATTTGTGAATTATTATAAATATTAATAGTATATGTGATGTGAGATTTTAAATAAATTTTTAATATTGTTATGCAAAGGATTTGAACTATATTTTTGACTGTTTACTGTGCACATTAAAACCCCATGATTTTATCTTCAAACCTTCCATCTGACCAATCACACCTTGCACCAGATCAACTAATATTGGTTGCTCAATTTCAGATGCTTTTCCCAAAATGTATAGTGCTGCCTCACCTAGGCTATTTAGAGCAATTTAAGGAATATTTGTTGTGAGTGGCAAGCAGAGATCTTCATGTTTAATCAATTATACATAGGAAAATGTAATTGAAGCTCAAATAAATCGGCTGAGCATTTGGGCAGAATTTATTCTTCTTTAAATTTAGTCATTTAATAGTATATATATATATTTTACACTATTCATTAAAAGACAATTGTTTCATCATTAAAGTGTCTCTATGTGCAACATGTTGTTTTGTGTTGATTTCAGAATTATGGAGGTTAAAACAAGAAAAACAAATTTAAAAAACAAAGTTCATACAAAGTGTAATTGTATCAATTAGTTTGGATCAGTCATGTAATTAAAGTTGTATAAAATCTAGACCCAACACAATAGATCTGTGTGAATAGAAATATTTTTATTACCAATTGCATTTGTTTAGCATTATTGCAAGCTTTCAATGAGCTCAACAAGATGGGGGGGGGATGAAAGGATGGGAGATTTTTTCCTAAATGCTTTCTAAAAGTATTTATTAAAAAAAAATGGGGAGCAACATGAATTCAAATCATAGCTCAAGCCTTCTCAATTTGACATACTAACCACTCTGCTAGTGAGGTTCTTATGAAAATAAAAGATTGTTAAGTTATCTATAATTTGTTTTTAAACATACTATAAAGGTGACTCTTCAACTTATACTACCACTTTAGTCTAATAATAATGGGAAATGATAATGTGGCTTGCACGATGAAAATTTATTAAAGTGAGGGAGATTTGCGCTGCATCAGCCTCACTCTCTCGCCCCTTGCCAGCTGGATCCAGTGGCAGAACAGAGTCCAGACAACTGGGGCTGGTTTGGGGTGCAGTGGATGACCAGTGTGCTCTACATGTCAAATACAATTCCTGCAGTGGATGACCAGTGTGCTCTACATGTCAAATACAATTCCTGCAGTGGATGACCAGTGTGCTCTACATGTCAAATACAATTCCTTTCACAAGACAAAATAATTACCAATAGTTACTTAACTCAATTTTTTTTTTTTTATTCCTGTATGTCAGGTCAAAGAAATAATTGTGCACATTTCAGCTTGATCCAAGGTAATAACATGTACAAACTTTTTAGCAGAGTTGAAATAAGCTTTGTGAAAATAAGGGAAATCTCAATCCAAATATCAATGTTACAGAAAATGATTAATCTTAATCACCTATTGTCTTTCAAAAAAGAAAGAAAAAGAAGGGTGATGGATTGGGTTGATCATGAAAAGTAAGCCACTTTGAGTGTATGTACATGTGGATTAGATTTCCATGAGATTATCATGTTAAGCAAGGTGGATTGGATCTGCATGATGTTAAAAGCTCAGGAGATATTAAACAATTCTAAATTGAGAAAGACTGATAGAATGTAGCTGGTAAAGACATTGAAATGTCTTCTTCAAAAGATTCTATCTCTTGAACATGATATAAAAGGTTCTGTTTTGAAAATGGAAGGAAGTGTCTTATTTTGATTACTAATTTTTTTTTATCATTGCTAATAATATTTAAATTAATCAATACTAGTCGACCGGCGGCTACGCCGCTATTTTACAGGCCCAACCTTAGGCCACTGCAACCTATGCGAATGCAGTGGGCCCCGCACTTTTATAGGACCCGTGCTAATTTTAGGTGTATAAATTATTAAATTAAACCATTTTATAACTTATAACAGATTTCCCGCAGCCTCCTGTCAATTTAACAGGAGGTCCTGGAAATCTGAAATTACCTAGGATAACTCCCTCTGCCCGAGTTGCAAAAATAAAAGTGATCTTTCCATTGTGTCCAAACTCTTGAGCGTGCTCTGTCGCCTCGATAGTTACTACAGAGTAGATTACTCCACCCCCCCTTTTTTTTAACGTGAGGTAGAAATAAAAAGAGTGATATTGCAATGGTCCTGCCCTGCTATGTTTTGACACATGTTCTCCCCCCCACCTCTCTTGTTTTCTCGTGGACTATCCGCAGAGTGATCTTTCCTTTACTTCTTACTACTCGCTTAAATTGTTGAGGGAAGAGGAGAATTATATATATAGATTCATATGGGACATTTGTCCATTGAAAATTAAATATTAACCAACTTTGCAGAACCTTTAACAAATGGTGGCACAGATGAACAACAGGAAAGTTCAACTTGATCTAAAACATTAAAATTTAAGAAAAATCAAATTCTTCTTATGGATAAATTGTGTAAAAATAAAATTTTGAACTAAAAATCTTGAAATAAAATATTTTGTTTAAAACAGAACTTAACAACTTGCAAAATATCTGCCTGATTATACAATTAGTTCAATATACAGGAATAGCCACAGATCAACTGTATATACCTCCATAGAAAAACTGATATGAAGTAGCATGTAGTAAATCTGTAGTTCCTCAGTTCATCATGTTATTCTTACCTGGAATTTGAGCAATGAAATGTGGTCAATGTAGGGATCACTGGATTTAGTAATACTTACTGAAAGTTTTGTATAGACACATGTTAACAAGACATTGATCAAGTGAAATATTTATTTTGAGTAGCAAGATAACATACAAATAATATTTCAAGACATGTCAAAAAGGATATTCTAAAAAAAATATCACAAATGTCAGCTTTCAAAGCTTTTAGATTCTAAATGAAACAAGATGTTATGATTGTAAAATGCTAAAAAAAAAATTATCCTAAAATATGTTAACAAAAATTATAATAACTACTGCATCTAAATGTTTTCATTATGTTTTGATTAGCCTGATAAATTTTAAGTCATCTAAAGGAATTAACTTTAAACACTGATTTCTTATAAATTTAAGTTAGTCCAAGTAATGAGCGACACCCATAGAGAAACTAAAAAAATTGATGCTGCCTTTTTTTTTTTTTAATATTAATAGTTAAGTTGGGCAAAGCAGCCGAATAAGTTACATTGAAAACCCAATTTAGAGCAGCTTACACTCATAGCTGAGCTTTTGATCTGGCATACTTATGTACTATGTTTTCGACATTAAGTTTACAACACTATTCTCAAAGAAACCAGGAGAGGCTGATTGTTTCATGAAAAACTCACCTACTTAAATCAAGCAAATGTGTAGAGCAAAATATGAATGCTTGAAAATACTTGCCATTGAAAGAAAAGTCTATCTACCCACTCCAATGTTCACTGTGACTTGACAGATAGCTCACATTGACAATAATGTTATCACTTTTATGATTACTGGCATTCCCATGGAAATAAATGGGCAAACAATTTAATAAAGTAAGCTTGAAACAGAATCATGTGCCAGAAAAAAACAACAATTAGAAACAAACCACCTGCTCAACTGGGTAGACTAAAGGAAAGTGTGCCCCCAAACAATGCATGAAATGATTAAACCTTTGGCCTATAACATTTGTAATTACCAGTGTGTGCTATACAATGGAGAAGGTGTAAGCCCATAATTACTCTTTGTTTTATGTGCTCTATATTTATAAATGCAACTATTCTTGCTCTCAAGAAGTGTATGCTCAGTTGTTCCTATTATATTTTTTATGCACCAGGTCAAAGTTTATTTTATTCATTTAAAACATGTTTAGCATCATCAACTTATTAACACGAAACTATTCCCTTAATATCTATCCTAACAAAACCATTTCTCAAATACTAGGAGGACTGAAACCAGCACAACCTATCTGTAGTGAACCCCAACTCCAGGATAAACTCATTCAACTGGTTAAACAGTAGAATAGAACAATTCAACTTAGTCCTCACAAGTATCGGTAACAAAACTTACACCCATGCAGACAATTTGAGTTTAATTAAAGGATTATGCTCCAGGAATAAAAAAAAAATCCTTATCATTTGCACCTAAAATAATTTCAATTAATAACAAATACAGATAATAAAATGACACAGTTGATAAATAGCAAAATGTTACATAAAGGAGGAAAAAATAGAACTATGGAAAATGAGACCTAGGAAATCAAAGTGTATGCCTCCAAATGCCATTTATTACCTTCTAGTTGGCAGCGAGACTTGCTCTAGTCAGTTTCTACAATCAATGATATAAAAAACAAAGCACTTCTCCAGACTCAAAGCCAGTGAACTAAGTAGAATGAAGGAGTGTCATATGTACACCAGTGCCAGAGCTTGTCCAGCAGAAAAAAGTGATGAAGTAGAAAATGATCAAGGCTCTTTTAAGGAAGCCTTAAAGTGTTCTACCACAACAATGACTTGGTCAATGCATAGAACAAGTCTGTGACATATTATTGCAATAGTGAATACATGTTTCTTAATACTTTCCCATACTGATAAGCATATCTCAAGTTTTCTTTTTTCTTCCATTATACAAAAAAAAAGGGATTTCACTATTGAACAAAAGGTGTTATTATTTCCTGCATTTTGGGGACTGACACATTATAAATACTTCATAAGTATTTTACAAAATATATAATGTATTTACTTTATTATGATCATATTATTATGTGTGCCATCACAATTTACCAAGGTATCATATTCAACTTTGTACACACAATATACAATACTCCATGTGAAGAACAGATTAACTCTAGAATCTTATTGATTTGATACTCTATATAAATATGTTTGCCATTATTTTTGAGCAATTATGTTTTCTTTTAAGAATTGAATCAAGTAGCTTTCCTTAATGCTTGATATGTTGTCATTCAGGATGAGGCTAAAACAACTATTATTTCTTGTCTTGTCCATAATATTTGGTCCAAACATCTTTGATTTTTTCAACCCATTGCTGGGCATCAGAGGTCCGACTTTCAAGATAGTATGTCCGGTTGGGCTGTTAAAAAAAAGTGTTATTATTAATCAGGTAGAGCTATTCAAACTTCAACTTAAATTAACGTTTTGACAAATGTTGTAACTCAGCCAAATTATAGACATGTAAATACAGGATTGCCAGCTTGATTGACCAAGTTTTTAAGATTTTGTTCAAAGCCAAATTTTCTATACTTTCATTTCTGAATATCAGTGCTGATGGAGAGGGGTACTGATGTGTCAGCAACATTATTCTGACCAAACCTGGCTTTCATTTATTCCTATGAGATACATGATGCATAGTAACTTTGCAACTGAAAGAGGCCATAAAGGTGATCAGTATATTTCAGAGAGAAAACAAAAAGGGTAGACTATTCACTTAACAAACTTTATTCATTTGTATTCAAGAGCCAGAATTGGATACAATGAAATAAAATATTTCATCTACCCACAAAGTAAGATACATACAGTGTAAACATGAAATTTATAGCCCAATGTTTAACAATAACCAATAGTGACTCAACTGAAAGTCAAACAAAGGCAACACCAATTAAAACACCACAAGCAACATCCAACACCAAGAAATATTTTTGAAACTACTTACTGTATGGACAAAGAATATTCTGAAATTTTTGGCTTCTGGTCGAAGATGTCTTGACCTGGTGATGGAGTTATAAATTATTTTATAAAAGCCAAAAGAATTGTTAATTCAGCCAGAGTATGCTTAGCCTACTCTAATCTGTTAGGAGCCAAATATTGGCTGGTCACTGGTGTGGCTTAGGGAGTAATACAAGCAATATACCCCAAGAGATCTTAACTATTCAATTACTATTTGCGTACTCAAAAAGTAAATTTATATATATTGTTATGAACCTGTTGTGGCACAGACGGGGGAGTAGTGGTGTGTATAGTCAGCCAACACAAATCGCCCCAGGCCAGACGAGCGGTCAAGCGTGACGAGTTATTATGGTCAGCCGCGACACGTCTAAACAAGAACATTCATGAAAGTTCAGCGGCGTGAACAGAGCTCAGGAGCGTCACGAGGATTATAGTCATCTGACCACCTGGAAACGTCGAGGGGCGTTCTGTCCGGTTCGAGAAGGCTAGCAGGGACCCTATATAAAGAACGAAGGTATCAGAGGCCGAGACACACAACTTCCCGATCTACGGTTCGTTACGACAGCACAGTACAAGTTCGAGGCGAGACAGAGAGACAAGTGCAAGAGTTGATACGGCGATACGTGTTAACGGAGAGCTATTTGTACTGTCTTATGTTACGTGTTGCCAATCGTACAATATTGGCTGTTATTTATTAACATTAAACTTTTACGTTACTTTGGAGCTCGGAGTTGTCAAGTTCTTTCAGTTGGTGGTGTACGGTGCAGTTTGCAGAGAGCGTGGATAGTGAGATTCGTAACAATATAGTATAAATCAATTACAGAGAACCTCAGTTAAATCAACCTTATCTGGTGTTATCTAGAAAAACTGAACTGATCTCATTTTTAATAATGCATTTCTTACCAAGGTATTTCTCCTTTAAGAACTTTATTATGGGCGTCTACATAATACAAATGAGGTCCTTCTGTCAATAGTAACATTCTTTTTCTGGCAAACAATCCCTGGATAAAAACAAAATTAACAACTTTATTCAGTTTTATTTTTCAAACAAAGCAAACAATTTTAAATTTGCTGAAACATTTATAAGTGAAAGAATAAGTAAAGCAAAGACATTTTTCTCAAGTCAAGATAAATTTGCCAATACATTGGTGAAATGGGGTATTGTGAAGCATTTGTTTTTAGGTTTAAGTTTCTTGGGGTCAGAATTGATTTTAATTAGTGTGAGTGGGATGGGGTAAGAGGGTATAATTTTGTCATTCCTAATGTGTTAATGAAAATTAGCTGGAGAAAGAAAATTAGTTGCTAAGTGTGCTGAATACTAGTGCATCAGTCTATCCTAGTTCAAAGAAAAATTTATCAGGCCAATGAAAAAAAAAAAGATCAAAGGTTAGGGTTCTGATATTGAAATTATTATAGAACAATCTTCTTAATCTTGATAATATTTGTCCAAACCTTTCTTTTATCCACAAATCCTTGTTTAATGATGAGATTGTCTTCAACAAATTGATGGAATTTATTTTCTTCCCTCTGTTTTCTCAATTTGTCTTTTCTTTCCTTATCCTCATCAGCACTGAGAACTTTGACAGGAAGTTCCTCTACTTCAGGAGACCTGATGATATCAATAAAAGGCTAATTCATTTAAAAGCAATATTTTTTTTTACATGCTAAAACCATAGAAATACCATTCATTAAATTAAACAATTGTACCATGATAATAAATTTGTAAAAACTAACATTGAACCATCCACAGATTGTCCTGTAATTATTTCTGCTAATCTCTGGTCATCAAATCCAGCCTGGAAATCAAATATCAAACTTTATAGTAAGTAATCAAACAAATAGATGCAGATATATTTAAAATTCATTTTAAAAAATGAACACAAACACTTTCTAAAGAGCAAAAATGACACAATGAAACCAAATCAAGTACAATTAAATATCACAGTTACTTTGTAAAATTTGTTCTTTAAACATAGACAAAATTCAAATATGAACGTAATAAGAAAATACTGAAACATTACAATCAAATTAATATGAAATTCAAATGAGATAAATTGCATTGATACTTTTTGAGAAATAAAAATATTTTAATAATACATAAGACTAATACCGGTACCGATAATTGACATAAGCAGCTCATATCATTTTATGTTTCTTTGTGCTGAAAATTAACTTAAAACTGACTGTGCTGTTAAATCTTAGAAGCAATTGTCTAGTAAAAATCCCACCCTAAGTTCCTGGCCCCAAAACTCAGGATTACTAGCTGTAGCAGGCAGGTAGGGCATTAATTTTGGAGGTGTCAATTGTGGTAAGTTTTCCCAATCTATTTCTGCATAAAACGGATGTTCTTTGATGGCTTTCATTCCCCCTGACTGAGGCATTCCAAGACGTTCTCCAGGCTCCAAAACCTAAAATGTTAATGACACTTTTAGTTAGTAAAGTTTGTAAACAATTAATGATACATTTATAAAAAGTTAAATTGTAAAAAAAATAATTTTTTAATACCTCTTAACCCATCATTTCCCAATGCATAGATTATAATCATGGATGCAATCAATAAAAACCCATTGTGACTGCAAAGGCAATAATAAAAAAGAATATATAACTATTTATGCCTTTCCTTTATCTTTCCATACAAAAAAAAAATACTCAACTTTTACTTAAATTTCTATTACTTATATAAATGTAAGTTTACCATTTCATATATATTTTAAAAGCATAGTATATTAGTAGAAATTGTTCACTCTTACACATCTAGTCATCATAGAGATACAAACTAACTAATTCATGTCACAACAGATCTAGTTACAATTTTAAGTCATAACTACATTTGGTTTATAAAAGAGATGAGTTTAGGCACTCAAGAGTAGAGGAACAATGGAGTGATTGAAAATAGATTTAGTTCACATGAAATGTTGAGAGAGAAGTGACAGGAAGAACAGAAATATTAGACTCCCACTAGAAAGGACAAAATGGTTTTTTAGGTCTATTCTAATGACCCTACAAACCTATCCCTAAATTTAATTTGTATATATCAAGCCTAAGCATATTCAGTACTGTGTATATTATATATATCTCTGCCTGTGGTCCCTACTGGGGCATAGGCCACCAACCAGCTTTCGCCAGGCATCTTGGTTCTGGGCGAGTCTCTCCAACTGTTCCCATGTCTTGCCCATCATAAACCTTCCAGCTGGAGGTCCATCCTCTCCCAGGTCCGTGACTTCTGTTGATTTGCTGTTTGGTGTTTCTGTAGCTAGTATTTTTTCTACAGGGTAGGGTAGCTAGCCCTACGCCCAACCCTCCTCCTTTCTCAGACGGGCTTGGGACTGTCACATGGCAGAGTTATATTATATATATATAAGGTTTACATATCCTTGGTGTTTCAATTACAAATAAAATTTTGGTTGTAATATATTTAAAGTTAGCTCTGTTTCAAATAAATTAACAGAGTAAATCTTACCAGACTAGAACACTGGATCTAATTTAAATTGACTAGGAGACAGCTAGAGTTGGATCTTCAAACTAACAGTAGATTAGATTGTACTAAATCTAGTCTAGATGTGTTGTTTTTAATTGAGTTATAGATCTAGTTAATTTTTATCTCTTTTATTGATTTTCATCTCTTGTTATGTTTGACCATAGGTATTTTAATGAGTCAACTTGTTCTAATGTTTGGCCATTCAACAGTATAAAATGTCACATACTGTCACTGTGTAGTTGCAATTTATCCCCAAGTTATACAGATCTTTGCAATATTCTGTCCATCTTTTAAGCACATCTGCTTCTTCAGTGAGAAGAGTTCCATCGTTGTTTTCAAATACTTTGGTTCTAGTTTGCCTTGTTTGAATGTTTTACTGTTATTAATTGGTTTAAATGTTGCTATTATAAGGTTTGAATGTTTCACTGCTATTATAAGGTTTGAATGTTTCACTGCTATTATAAAGTTTGAATGTTTCACTGCTATTATAAGGTTTGAATGTTTCACTGCTATTACAAGGTATTATATGTTTCACTGCTATTACAAGGTATTATATGTTTCACTGCTATTACAATGTATTATATGTTTCACTGCTATTATAAGGTTTGAATGTTTCACAGCTATTATAAGGTTTGAATGTTTCGCTGCTATTATAAGGTTTGAATGTTTCACTGCTTTTATAAAGTTTGAATGTTTTACTTCTATTATAAATTCGACTTATTATTACTGGTATGTTATTTTTTTTTAGATGCAATTTTTCTGGCATACCCTATAGCCAGCAATCTTGCATCCATGATTATAACAAAAATGACTTGCTTTAATTTTTACTTTGTTTTAAACAACATAATTCAAATGTTCTCTCACCAATAGTTTCTCCACCAAATCTCTTGCCTCTGGATGAAAACCTTCAGGGAACTCGTACTCCACTTTAATAATTTTCTGAAACGTTTGATACTCATTGCTGGGGAGAAATTAGGTTGACAAGAGAACAAAAAATCAAAATGCAAATCATATCAAAGGCCCATATTATCTAAGTCTTTCACATCTTCATTCTTTAAGACTTGCCATAATGAAATATATTATGAAGATGTTTGAATTTTCCAGATCTCTTAAGTATATTTATGTACAATTCTTAATTCAATTAAAGAAAAAAAAAATAAGACAAATAATAATAAAAAATAACTTTGATTAAAATTCTAATTACCCAGATCGAAATGGCAATGAGCCAGAAAGACATTGGTAAATTATACAACCTAGAGCCCATAGATCAGACCTGAAACATGACCAAAAAAACGTATTAGTCAAACAAAAATCAAGACTGAACATAATCACCAACACTGAACATTACAAACATCAAGACTGAACATAACAAACATTAACACTGAGCAT
>JADKLZ010003886.1:19758375-19772125 GCA_021533235.1 Biomphalaria straminea
AAATGAGGACTCGACATTTCATGCTCTATTCCGTATGACTTACAGAAATTCAGGAATTCTCTTGAACAGAATTGTGGCCCGCTGTCTGATCTTAGTCTTCTAGGTATTCCATGGCATGCGAATTCACTCTTCATTGCTTCGATGACATCTGATGTAGTTTCCTGTGACAGTTCTTTGACATCAATAAACTTTGAGAAGTAGTCAACTAGAAGCACATACTTTTTCCCCTCAAAGTTAAATAGATCACATCCAACCATGCTATATGGAAGGTCTGGTGTCTTGGTAGGCATTAGCGGTTCTGATACATTTTTAATTCTGATGTTCAGCACACCTGCTACAATCCCTAACTGTCACTTCAATGTCTGCATTCATGCCTGGCCAAAACATAACTTCTCTGGCTCGCTGCTTACACTTCACTATTCCTAAGTGAGTCTTGTGAATCAGATTCAGCATGTATTTACGTAAGCTTGGAGGCATGACAATTCTCAGACCTTTGTATATGATACCATCTGAAGTTGATAACTGGTCTCTTGAATCCCAGTATGGCCTGACTTCAATTGGAGTCTCGCTTCTTGTGTCTGGCCAACCAGTCATTATTACTTCCTGAAGCATTGAAAGTTCCTTGCTTGTACATTCTTTAATTTCACTGTATTTCGAATCACTTACAGAGATCATATGCACTGAATCATCTGTAGATTCACATGTCTGTGTAATAGTTCGTTGTAGTAGTCCTAAGCATTCTGCAGTGTCACCACTCAAAATGTTCTCTTGGCAAATATCTACTACTTCAAACCTTGCTTTCATCTCTCGGGTATTATTCTTCAAAGGTAGCACCACTGCTCCTAAAGTCTTAATAACATGATTAGTGTAAGACTTGAGTGACTTTGCTGAATAACCAAGTTTTACTTTGTCTTTGAGCTTTTCAAACTCTGACTTGACAAGAATGTTAAATCTTGCTCCAGTGTCGATTCGGAAAACCAATGTCTTTCCATGTACGACCAGTTTTACAGTCCACTTGTCTTCAATGACATTGATGTTCTCAACTTTACCCTTCTTAGACTGGCAACTTGCAGTGCTAATAGGTACAATATTTTCATCACTGTGGCTGTCATCTTCATCTTCTACTAGATTAACGTTGCGTCTTTTTCTGCACATTTGATACCAGTGGTTTTTCTTCTTGCAGAAATTGCATGTGGTTCCTATTGCTGGACATTTTCCCTTTTCATGGTTCTTGCCGCATTTACTACATAGCCTTTCTGAGTTGTCTTTAGACTTTTGCTTGAGTACATTGTGTGACTGTCTCTTGATTGCTAGAACTTCTTGGCCCCTAAACATTTTCACTTGGCTTTGCGACATCTCATATTGTTGTCCTATTTCTATAGCCTTGCTAAGGGTCAACTTCTGTCCCTGATCAAGTAGTCTTAATTGTACCTTTTCGTGTATGACTCCACTAATGATTAAATCAATTAGCATATCATCTGTGTTGTCATACTCACAATCCATAATGAGAAGCTTTAGGTCTTTAACAAAGTTATCAAAACTTTCTCCTTCTTCCTGCTTTCTCTGATGTGCTCTAAATCTAGACACTCTTTTATTTTGTCTTGGCCTTATGTAGTCTTCTATTATTAATAGGAATTGCGGATCTCCCTCTTCACTATCAGTAATATTAAGAGTTTTGTAAACTTCACGGCCTTGTTGACCTATCCACATTCCCAGCCATCCGGCTTTTTGTTTACTATCGGCACCAGCTAACGGTCCTTTGAAACAAAAGCTCACGTGCTGTTGGAATCTTAAAAACTCTTGATACAGATCTTTAGCATTCCAATTCAAGATTGGTTGCTCAAAATAAAAAGAAGCCATTATTAGATTACTAAAAACCTTTGTCTGGACAGCTTTTTAAGTTTACATCTGACACCATGTAGAATATTTGTAGTACACAAATAACAAACAAGTGATTAAGAGGGAAGACATATTAGGAACTCTATTTATTACGTAAACACCAGCGGTGCTGAACTGACGCGCTAGTGTGCAAATGTACATATAATACTATTCCAAAGTTCTGAATCCGCTAGTTGACTAACATTACCTTACACTACAAATGGCCAGTTTTTAATAACATTTCCATGCATAATGATAATTTTTAACTCAGTAAAATTCATGTTAAGTGGCTAATACAGAGATAACTATAAATTGTTGTTAAAACCAAGGGGAACCAAATCGCTAGCTTATTATTTTATTTTTATTATAGATTGTATCCCCTTAGATAGTACAGACAGTAAAAGGTATATATGTGTAATATATATAAAAGACTAGATATGCACCTTGTGGGCCATTATAAATAGATTCAAATAATAAAGCATCTTTCCTTGTTTTTAAACACTACAATACGAATCTAGTACTCTAATAATAATAAGGCTTGTCTTTGAGTCCGAAGATTAATGAGGAATACAGTATTTCCCGTGGCTGTGACCTACATATTTTGCCACAACCACGGCAAGCAAAACCGTTGTCCGCAGGTGGTTGATATAGATTTTCTTTTCGTCGTCTGCGTTTGCCCTCGGCAGCAGATTTTCTTTTGGTTTCAAATGTGTATCCCGCGGCCTTCGTGAGTGACCTCCAGCAGTCTCGTTCCGACGCCGCATGCAGCCAGGTGCTTTCCTCTATGTCAGCCAAGGAAAGTTGACTCCTAAGCTGGTCTTTGAAGCGTTTCCGTGGGGCGCCTCTGTTACGTCGACCACCTTTTTAGCTCACCATCCCATATGGGATACGTGCCCTGCCCAGCGTAGCTGTCGGACCATAAGAAGTCGCAAGGACATCGCTGTTTGTAGTACGGTCCTGCCATCGTATGTCCATGATGGATGCAAGCATCTTTGGTGAAAGCGCTCAAGAAGTCTTAGCTGTTTTTTATATAGTGTCCATGTCTCAGAGCCATATAGAAGGGTTGAGAGAACCACCGCCTAGTAGACATTAATTTTTTAGGTAGGTAGAGCGATTTGTTCTTCCAAACTCTCGTCTGAAGGCGTTATAAAGCGCTACTGGCCCTGGCCAGACGGTTACTAACTTCTCTTGAAAGTGAGGCGTCATTGGACATTATGCTACCTAGATATGTGAAGTGGTCTACCACGGTTAAAGGCTGTCCGTTTACTGTGATCCTTGGGGCAGAGTATGTTTCATTGGGTGACTGCTGGAACATGACTTGAGGTTTATAGATAGACCGAAAGAGTAGGCGTAGGAAAATTCGTTTATTGCGTCCTGGAGGTCATTTTCATTGTGAGCTAGCAGGGCGCAATCATCTGCATAGAGAAGCTCCGTTATGACCATCTCCTTGGTTTCTGTGTAGGATAGTAAACGTCGGAGATTAAACACATTGTTGTCAGAACGAAACCGGATGTAGATGCCTTCATGCAATCGCTGCTTTATTTGACCCAGCATTACGGCAAAGAAGATAGCTAATAGAGTAGGGTCAAGTACACAGCCCTGCTTCACTCCATTTCCTATTGGGAAGTGATCATAAAGAGCACCATTGTGTCTGATCTGGCCTCTTTGTCCAACGAGAAACTGCTTGAGAATGGATAGGAACGTAGGTGGGCATATCCCAGCCTAGCCAAAATCCTCCACAAACCATCGCGACTGACCGTGTCGAAAGCCTTGGTGAGGTCCACAAAGGTAGCGTACAGGTACTCTACATTGAATAAAAATAAGGCATTTTTAAAGTATAAAAAGAAATATATCTAAATTAGATTATAAAAAAATCTAGGCCTATAGATCAATAATGATAATCTATAAATCAAAACCCTAATCATAAGCAGCTTTGTTTAGCACCAAGTTAGTGACTAACCCTCAAATCTTAAAGTGTAAAGCATTTCTAAATGATGAAGAAGAAAGTATGAATCGATCGTAACAAAATATGTAGCTTATGAAATAATTAAACACATTTTTTATTTCATAGTAGGTATTAACGTTTGTTTTTCCGCGTCAAGAATTTGAAAAACTAAAATCAATTAAATTTTCATTATTTTGGTTTTTATATTTTTACAGTATGCCAGTGGGCCAGGTCTATGCCTGGCACAAACTCATCCGGGTTGTTATCATTATGGCTGCCTATTTACATGCAATTTGTATATGTAGCGATATTTCCGTGTTTACATTTAGCATTTAGTGCATAGATTAAGATTAAAGTTAACGAGAAATTTTAGTGCAGTTTAAAATTCTGTTTTATATTTAAGCAAAGCAATTTAAGTAAAGACCAGTAAGTAAGTCAAACATTTATTTTCTTTTTTTTGGTTACTTACTACAATAACAATTACTTCAGACGTTCAGTTAGAATTAGATCTACAATAATTTTAATAAAATAATGAATAAGTTGAATAACAATATGATGAATATCGTCAATGTTACATTTTGTTTTCTTGTTTAAATAAGACTGCATCACTAGGATGTCTAGGTCTAGACCTAGATGATCTATAGATCAATCATAATCAATGTAAATGTAGACTTAAGACAGTACTACAGTAGTCTGTAGGTGTAGAGACAGTTACACTTACAGTCTTTGACTTATTAATATTAAATTATATTAGCCAAGTTAGTTTCTAAAGTTAGTCTAGACTAGAGTGTCACTAGAGTCTAGCCCTGGCTAGACTCAGCTAGAGATAAGGCTAAGTTAAAGGAAAACTCTGATGGTTTTTCAAATATATATATGAGTTATTGACATATTTAAATTCTGCGTAAAAAAGTAAACATTTTACCATTTTTTTATTCAAATGCTTAGAAACATTTATATTTAATAAATTAGAAAGTAAATTCTTGATACCTCCAAAAGACCGGGGTTCTTTGAGACTTTGTTTTTATGTTAGGCATACGTCACTAACTCACTTCCATCAACAATATTGAAAAGGAAACTTGATTTAACTAATCGTATCGCTTCATTCTTACAGTAGCTGTTAGGCATAGTCCAGAGCTATGGTACAGTTATATTATATATATAACATATATATATACATGTATAGATAGATCTAAAAGTATTAGGATAAATAACTCGAGAAAAAAATGTAACAATTTCATCCAAGCCTCTCCCTGTCCCCAGAAGTAAATAGATTGTGTGTCAGACTGATTCGAACAAATGGGTCACTGTAAGGCTAGTCTAGACTTCGTCTAGTTGGTTATGACAAGACAACCAAGCGATAGTGTTTGTTGTGTGTTGAGTGGTCAGGCGAGAAAATATACACTGCCATGGTTAGTCAAGCATGTAAATCTCCTTTTAATACTTATTTTGTTCTTTTCTTACACAATCCTAGATTGAGCTGTATAGACGGCAATATATTTCTTGTATGAGAATGTAAACTTTGTTGTCTCCCGCTATAAAATGAGTCAATAGATTAAGTTAATAGGTTATCGTGACGTCACATAGACGGCACCCGGTGAAAGTTTAACTGTTTTGGATGCGCAGGAAAATAACGTCAGAAAAACATCAATTCCTACGTTATTATTGCAAATAAAAAAAAATGTTTATTATCTGTGAATCAAATCACATATATATTATATCAAAAATTGTCAAAACCATCAGAGTTTCCCTTTAAGGAGTAATAGTAATACTTCATTACTGACTGCTCTTCTATAGATAGATTCAAAGATTGATTAGATTGTAACTTAAACTTGTTATAAATTATATTTATTGATAATATAATATAATAATATAATTATTAATATTCTAAATCTAATGACTAATGAGTCTAAGTGAATGCCAAATTCTATACACTCAGACTGAGTCAGACTCAGACATGATAGACAAAACAGCCACATTCACAGTTCATCTATATTTATTATTGTAGTCTATCATACTAATCAATAATCTGACTATTGTTCCTGAACTAATGCAATTTGGTAAATCATTTATATAAAATATAAATTAGAAATAGTAGTGGATGTAAGACTGTTCCTTGAGGTACACCTGATTTACTTTTACTTTTGTTGATTTAAAGCATTTACTATTACAGTTTGTTCTCTCCCTATCAGAAATTCCTGAATCCATTGAAGTAATGAACCATCAATGCCAAAATATTTTAATTCTTTAAGCAAGTTATGGTAGTGAACTTTCAAAAGCTTTAGAAAAATCTAATAAAATTGCATATCTATTTGCTCACCATTATCTAATCCCTTTAAAAAATCATCAATTAATCCTATTAGTTGAGTTTTACATGACCTATACACAGTCATAGATCTAATACTTCACCCTTACTAGTTAGGTAATAGTAAGCTTTACCAGCGGCTTACTGCTATAACTATAGATCCTCTAATATATATATATATATATAATTATCTGTACTGTTATAGAACTATTTATAAATTAATATGTGATAAATCTAAGTAAATCTAGTCTTCAATATATGTAATCTATCTAAACTGTCACTTTTACTATTACACTTTTATTTCATTTAGGTCTAGGTAGAATCTAGATAGCCCTAGTCTAGAGATCTACACTGCACAGACTTTTGGTTTAGTTTTCTAGTTTTAGAATTAATCTAGTAATGTCATATACAAAAGTATGGTCTATCTATAGAGATGTCATGCTTAGTAGTAAAAAGGTCTGGTGGCATTATGACATTAGCTTCAGATAGTATTTTATTTTTTAATTTCTTTGGGATTAGAAGAGTTCTTGATATGATGCAATGTTGAGTTACCTCCCTGGGATGTTAAACAAATTTTAATATGTAAATTATTTAACAATTTTATGCAAACAAAAAAAAATATTTTTAAAGAATTTTACCAATGCTTATAGTGTATTTTTGGAGGCAATATGTGGGATTAGATTCTCATTATGTCTAATGGTTTTATGCTGCATAAAAAAAGAAGGATTTAACATGAGTAGGATAGAGTGGTTAGATTAAAATGATGCATTTATGTTTTAAACTGTGCACTTGAAATAATTAGTTGAATGCAATTGAATTAACTAGTTGAATGTAAGATATTGTTTTCTCTCCTTTTTTTTATGGTCACTTCTGATGCCACTTATGAGTAATTTCTTAATCTCTGGATAGATTTTGTAAACCTTTATTGTGGAGCATTAACAATTCTATGTTGAACTGTCCCAGGTTGAAAAAAAATGGAGAAAAAAAATTGGACTTTTTGTAAAACAAGCATGGAAAAAAGTAAAGCAGGGATGACAATTATATCATTAAAATAATATAAACTTTTCCCATTGTTTGAAATGGCATGTGTATGTGTGTGTTCCTTGTGATCCTTGAGCTGGGTTTTATTTTTTTAAATTATCTATTATATTGAGATTAAGGGAAACAGTTTCTCTATATTAAAGTCTTCAACCAATTTGGTTAAATTGACAATAATGATGTTTTGTTTTTTTTTTTCACTTCCCTAATTGAGCTTCTGAGCCTTCAATAAATTCATATCAGATTAGCAAATTAGAAATATGATTAATTTCTAACTTTTGACCTAATTGGTTTATCAGTTGAAATATTGTGACACTTTAAAAGTTGTTTTGCACATTTGATGTCCTAAACTTGTGTTTGCAAAAAAAAAACACACCAAAAAACAATATATAGGTTTTTACTACAATTAAATAGCTGTATAATTATATAACACACACATTACATTTTATTCTGAACTTTAAAAAGTAGAGCCTCCTTCATTAGATGACATTAAAAAAAAAGTGCAGTCTTTAATTATACACCTGACTCATAAATATTGCAAATGTACTTCATTTTTGTTCTTAATTCCTTACCAACCTAAAATTAGTAAGTAACTTGTGATTTTTATTTTTCACTAACTGACATTGTTTGTCTTTTGCTTGACTCTAAAGTTCTGTTTACATCTACACACTTGGTTTTTCTTTTTTTTTTTCAACAGATTGATTCACACTCAGCATGATTTGTATATTTGTTTGGTCTCTTGCTTTAAGGTGAGTACTTTTTAGAATTAGTCCACCATTTTTATCTCTTACAAATTTCTTTTGGCTTTTTTTTTTTTTTTTAATAATTTCTAAAGGAAAAGCTGGAACTTCATATCTTTAGAAGTCACAAAAGAAATAAACAATATAAAAACTTAATTGTGTGAATAGCTCAGTTTGTCATCACACAGAATGGTTGAAATCACTCAACAATCTTATAAATATAAAATGGAGATTCACCCAGCTAGAAAAAAAAGGCATATTGTGAGACAGGTAGCTCCTATAAAAATAAATCCACATTTTATTTTAGTCTATTATTAATTATTATTGCTGAAAAGATACCTACCCTTTCAAAATTTGCTTTGAGAATTTTTTTTTTCCACAACCTTACAATGACCATTCACAATGGCCATCAATGAAATCAAAATAAAAAATTAACATTTATCTTTCTCTATATATTCCAATTTGTGTATGTGTCATTCTTTCAAAGCAAACTAAAGATGTTACAACATGTGTTCTTTTTTTTTTTTTTTTTTTTTACTCTCTTGATGTTGCCAATCAATTGTTTTTTAAAAGAATATACCAATACTTTTTTTGGGGGATAATACTATTCTTTATTATCCATGAGGATATTTGTCTTATAATGTGTGCATTACACATTAAAACAACATACAGTAACTATAGAAAACAAAATATAATGTACACTAAACATAACCAGGAAAGTGGGGCGAATTTATATTCTTAACCTTCTCTAACTTTATATACTCAAGAAAGTGAGGTGAATTTATATTCTTCCCTAACTTTATATACTCAAGAAAGTGAGGTGAATTTATATTCTTGTCCTTCCCTAACTAAACATCAAGAAAGTGAGAAGTTATATTCTTGTCCTTCACTAGTTTCTTTATAAACCTTTGACTTAAATTGTTGGAGTGCTGCACAGAATGATAGAGATAAGCTAATCCACTCTTTCGAAACAGATGCAATAGTTAGCATGATAGAAATAAGCTGATCCACTCTTTCGAAACAAATGCAATAGTTAGCGTGAAAGAAATAAGCCGATCCACTCTTTTGAAACAGATGCAATAGTTAGCATGATAGAAATAAGCTGATTCACTCTTTCCAGACAGAAGCAATAGTTAGCGTGTTAGAGATAAGTCTATAGACAGATTATGCAATAGTTAGGATGATAGAGATAAGCTGATCCATTCTTTCCAGACAGATGCAATAGTTAGCATGATAGAGATAAGTCTTGAGACAGAAGCAATAGTTAAGCGTGATATAGATAAGCTGATCCACTCCTTCCAGATAGAAGCAATAGCGTGATAGAGATGAGTCTCCTTCATGTTCTTCAGCAGTTACCTATATTATTTTCATCCTATTGTTGTCTTCAAATCGTTGTCCTTTTATGACTGTATCTTTGAAATGATACACATAACTATAACCTGTTCAATGTGTTCGTGAGAAAGTCCGGCAGATCCCACTTCTTAGTGCTGGACTTAGCATCAGTCAGTGATACTTCCATCAAACATACAAACTGAGTTCAAGAGCAATAGGAACAGAATAGCTGTCAGAGAGTATAAGTTGTTGAAGAGGTGTTTTTTTTTCAGCATTAACATTATGCATATATATATATATAATAATAATAATAATCTTTATTGTCCATAAGGAAATTTGTCTTACAATTTGTGCATTATACTAAACAAAACATTTATAACTATAAAGAGAGACAAAATGTTCATTCACACCAGACTCACTCACAATGTACAGTCAAAAGTTTACATCAGATTGTTTCTGTTTAATGATTTGATTGCCAGAGAAAAAAAAGAGTTTTTGTGTCTGTTTGTCTTTGCTATCGGTGTCTTGTAGATCTATCTCTTTTGTGATGGTAAAATCACAAAATCCTGACCCAAATGGTGATTTCTTATTTCTAGAATCTTTTTAGATTTGTAAGGATATTTGTCTCTATATATATATTAAAGGACATGTTCCACTTTACTAACATTAAGACACGTTCAGAGGCTACACAATATCTGGTAAAAAGGAAAGGGAATAAATATCTCTCTTTACATCGGTTTTATTCATTTCCTTATTTGTTTCTTAACGAGCAATCCATCCATCATTTTTTTTTAAATTTATCACTAACATTTTGAAATAATATTACAAAGAAAAAAAAAACTTGTTTTTTCGTCTGCAAAACATTTGAATAGCATTAATGAGAAAGAATTCACCCCCCCCCCCCCTGCCAATGTCTGCCTCTGATATTTACAACTGTAGTAAAGTGTTCGGGGAGGAGGGAGTAATTACAACCTAACGTTTAGTGTTGATCATTTGCCAGTTTCTGCAGCCTGAGATGGTCTTGTTCCCATCTGGCCTCGGTTGGATCATCACATGCTAGTTGTTCAATAAACTGGTTGACTTTGGTAACAGAGCTCAATAGGATTCAAACAATAAGGAAGCTTTACGAATTGCCTTGTGACTGTAGACCTTATCTGTGGTACATCAGGGCGAGTCATGGTGTCAGAATGGACTGAGGTTGGAAGGTTTGAGTCCAGGCGGAGGCAGGAATTTCAGCTCTTAATTGTTAAGGAGAGACTAAATTTTGTGTGTGTGTGTGTGTGGATGGAGGTGAGAAAGAAGTCCCGATCCTTCGTCACAGAAACAGTTCAATGGGCATCGATATCCAAAATAAAGCTTGGCTCTGGCACGCCAGTGTTCACTAGATCTGTAATACATCTTGATCTGGAACATCGATGTTCACTAGATCTATGTCTGTAATGAATCTTGGATCTGGAACATCGATGTTCAATAGATCTACATCTATTGATCTGAATGAGATTTTAAACAGGGCAAAGGATAGAGAGGAATGGAGAAAGACGGTCTTCAAGTCTTGCTTGGTGCCCCAACGGTCCACCAGACTAAGGGATAGGTAACAGGTAATGAATCTTGGCTCTGGAACATCGATGTTCACTAGATCTATGTCTTTTATGAATCTTGGATCTGGAACATCGATGTTCACTATATCTAGATAGAAACTGTCCAATTATGATAGAACAGGACTCGTCCTATTGATTACTTCAGCACATTTGTTTTTGTTGTAGCAGTAGGCTACCGAGTGTTCGCCAGTGAAACTTGCTCATCCTATTATGATCTCCTTGCTATTTGAAGACGTTACTTAGACCAAGTTGTTTTTTTGTGTTGGTGACACAGTTTTTTTTTTAAAAAAAGAAACACTCCTTAATAAATAAATATTGTATGACAGCCAAGTGAAACAGAATATTATATGTCGATATATGCTGATCTCGCGGCACCTCTGCTTTGTTTCTTCACCACAGATCGCGTGTGTTTCAAAAAGTGTTGTGCTGTTCCTAACCACGTGATTGCATGTTGGTATCTCATTGGGCATGTAGCCTGCATATCAATGGAACGTGCAATCTTCAAAGCTGGAGCCACCTGGAATGGGTTGCGAGGACATACGTTTTATTTGCACGAGTTGATCTAAAAGTCAACATGATATGCCAACTATGGCATGTGGCATCATGTTGACATAGGACGCGCGTGAGGCGCATGCGTGACTGTTTTTGTTTTGTAATCAAAATACCAGCCTCTTTTCTAAAGATAGACTCGACTTAAAATAAAAATGCTTCATTAAAAAGTGTTATATTTTCATAGTACTCTAAGGAAGGATAATCCCTAAAGCTATAAGGAAATAGCAGCAGGTATTGAAAATATTTGTCGACTTTTTTTCTTCTAAAATTAGTTTGTTTTTTTTTTTTTATATTCCTTTCAAATTATAGATATTGAAAAAGTATAGAAATTAGGGTTGTTAATGTAGCTTGGAGCCCCTAATTAGGTTGTACTGCCAACTCTCACTGCCGCTCAACCTTTTGTCAATCTGGATCTCTTAAAGTTTGACTTAACTGTCTTGACATAAAACGTTTCCGTTAGTAGTGAAACAGTTCCAAATCTTTAACTTGACTCGAATCCACAGATACTCACTCTGTCAATGGATCTCCAGATGCTATGTTTTCCATTCAGTTCTTTCGTAAATCACTTTGTGTTTGTCGAGCGTGATGCTGACTTTTCATATAGTCGTTTCTTCTTAGATTTCAGAGTAAAAAAAAAAAGCCTAGTTATAGCCTTTTTATGTAGCTGGCCACCATGTACCGGTACCAATGATAGTATTCTGTTCAATAGTGGATATAAACGGAATGTTTAGATGAGCAAGAAGTGACCCATGGTAAATGTTGAATTGTGTACTGCTTGAGGGTTTTGTCTCTATTTGTCTTATCCTTTTAGTTAATAGTCCCTTGTATTGCGCTGTCATAGCAAGAAGTGTATTGGGGGCATAATGTGCACAATGTTTTTTTTTTCTTCCTAGTTAGTGGAAAATAAAGAGGGATTATTATTATTTTATAAATGGTGAAATGCGAGGTGTACATGTTTAGGCTAAGATAATTAAATATTTATTTTTGAACGCAGCTGATAGACTTTACTGGTGTAGCTGCTGCTTCAGTCTATCACTTTTCCCGACCCTCCCTCCAGTACTTGTACATGCCCACCCTTCCCTTTTATTTTCTCTCTAAGTAGCTGCTCAATTACCTGAATGTATTTAAGATGCAATGATCGCGTGTTTTGTTTTTCCAATCTTGACTAGCAGCAAGAAACTAGATCTAGATAACGCCGAGTCAGCAACATAGCAACTATCTCACAGTAACCGCTCAGGGAAAGCTTGGTAGACTTACAAGTGTGGTCTATTTTCTCGTCACACTCAATGGCGCTGTCCACTTTCCACGAATATAGGTCAGGGCCTTCATTAGTTTCAAATTCACACACAAAACAATTCTTTTTTTTTTTTTGAAATTCATTTTCCCTTCCCCCCTCACTTCTGTGTGTTCCATGGTTTAGGTCTAGCACTTTGTCATGGCGTTTATACGACATAGGCATTTATAGCTACGTACAACTTGGTTCGACTAAATGTTGGCATGTTGACACATGGTCGTATATGTAATGCCCAATTAGACGAAACTCTCTTTTTTTTTGCATTGCTGATTTCTCCTCCTTACCCCCCCCCCCCCCGTACCTGAGACTTTCTCTCACTGTCTTGTATTTGGAGAGTCAGAGTACTAAATGACTGCTCTTGGTTCTTCAAATCATTTCCAGTAACAGGTGGAGGAACAGTTGTGGGTGCCAAGTGTGGGGGGAGGGAGGGTGATGCTATTTGCTCCCCATCTTCTTCTTCTAATTTCTATGAACATGAGGATACTGTTCAGATATTAACGTCTTCATTGGCTTACACTGATTTATAGAAGGTTTTTAGTGGAGTAGCCTGTTCTATTTTATGATTTATCACATCTCTTGAGCCCCCTGCTCTTGTATTCTCTCTCTCTCTCTTCCTCTTTTGTGTTTCACTTTCCCTCCCTATCAATCCTTCTCCTATGCCTTTTTGTTTTGAACCTATGGAAATGTTTTGCCGTAAAAAAATATATACACATTAATTATCAGATATGCACTTTATTACATTATTTTAAAACTTTTTTTTGTTGGAATGGGGGGAGGGGCTTATAGTTTTAAGAGTTACATGTGTTTAGTCTTACACTAGCTATGTGCCTTTTAGCTTAGTGTTACATATGTTTGGGTCTTGTAGTTTAGTCTTACATATGTTTGGGTCTTGTAGTTTAGTTTTACACATGTTTGGGTCTTGTAGTTTAGTTTTACATATGTTTGGGCTTTGTAGTTTAGTTTTACATATGTTTGGGTCTTGTAGTTTAGTGTTACATATGTTTGGGTCTTGTAGTTTAGTCTTACATATGTTTGGATCCTGTAGTTTATTGTTACATATTTCTGGTCTTG
>JADKLZ010003886.1:19783417-19796972 GCA_021533235.1 Biomphalaria straminea
GTATATTGGAATAGGAATTCTCTTGTATATTGGAATAGGAATTCTCTCGAGGTTTTTGTTCCCAAGTTTGTTCACGTACAGTGGCGTAGCGTAGGGGGGCGATGGGGAGCTTTTGAAAATCCCCCCGGGCCCCCACTTAGGGGGGCCCCCAAACGGGTGTCCAAAATTTGTTTGTAAATACATACATTAATATATTTGATTGCCTAGTAGTGTTAAGTACCAGTACGTTTTTAAAAATATTTTTCCGAAAGAGAAAAGTTAAAGTTAGTTTTACATTTTAAAATGTAATAATAGATGATAGATTTGTTGCCGATTTATTTTACTTTCAAAAGAGATCAAACGTGCTTGTAGCAAAAAACTAAGAATATTACTCTCTTTGTTGCCACGAACAGGGGCGTCCTAAGCAGTGCGCGGGACCCTGTGCGTGTGTCATGTGCGTCCCCGTAAGGATAAACTATATATATACCGTACCATATCACGCTAACTGGCTAATCCGTCTCTAACGCTGTAACAATAACAAGACAGTATGTCTGCCTTAACGCTGTGGGCCTTCCTTTTTGTTACAAAACATAGAACATTGGGTAGCCATTATTGGCTTACTATTGGCCGCGCTAAGTGCTATATATACTGTATTGTTATTGTTCTGCATAAAGAATATTCTTTCAACTTTAAAAAAAGTTTAAAAATTGCTCCCATGGCCATAGCCTATTGGGAAAAAAACAAATAGACGGAAGCAACCAATCCAAATATTTTATTTCGTATACAAAACATCGACATCCAATCGGATTGTATTAGGAAAATATGTGGTGATCAAGTTTGTGACAATAAAATCTCCAATCGCGGGGCCCCCCTCAAGCGCGGGGCATGGGGTGGCTGCCCCACTTGCCACTCCCTAAGGCCGTTACTGGCCACGAATAAAACTGTATGATATACAGCGTATTTTTAATAATTATTATTCATAATAATGCTAGAATTGTCCATTATTCGGGTTGACAAGGGTGGGGCTACAAAACAGCGTGATGCATTGGTTAAACCTATGATAACGCAGCCACAATGAGTGGCCGTCTGTCTGGCTAGCGAATACGTCTGTTATGCATAAATCCAAAAGCAATATTGAATTGTTCAACTTTTTTTTCCAAATTAACCCCAGAGATCCTTCCTTTTCAAGTTATTGTCACATCCTTCCTACTAAAGTTCTTAAACTGATATCTACTAGGAACTTTAACAATTCGACCACTTCTGATTGTCTTGACTGGCACAACAGGTTCTCTAGACGTTGGTCTATAACTGTCTGTTTCGTTTGTTCTAACAGTTTACTGTTCTTTGCCTTCATCGGCATCATAGTACCCAAAGATATCGTGATCGAAACCCTTGTTCAAAAAGCGTTGATTTCTTCTGTATGTTTTCCCATTGTTTGTTTATGATGTAAGATCTGGGTGAGGAATTTTTTTTTATGAGAACTACTTTCTGCTATGTTTGTTCTAGACGAACTCCCACTTTCTCTCCGACAGAGTAATCTTTAGGTAGTCTTGTTTTTGCATCGTATTTCACTTTGCTTTTCATCTGTCGTTCGTTGAGTAATGTCTCTGCATTTTCAGTTACCGATGGTTTCAATAGTTTTGGATCAGTTGGATTAATGTCCCTGAGTTTTGTACTCATCAGCAGTTGTGATGCTTATCGGAGTATTTCTATACTCGAGCATGCTTTCTGCTAAATGACGAGAAACTGACGAAACTGATCACCCAATCCAACGAAAAAGCAAAAGAAGGTAGTGAATACTATGGATTCCCTGTAATCAAAACAACCAGAAGAAAGAAAAGACTTTATGGGAAGTTGAGTTCTTATGTAGGACTGTACATAGAATTGCAATTCAAACGTGTTACGACAGAAGTGCTGGACAGATTTCAAATGGGGATGAAGGACAGATTTCAAAGGCTGGAAAAATGGATACCTTTGGGTTTCTTCTTGAACCAAGACACCTGTTGGATGTTGACACGCTTATGACAAACTCTGTTACTTTTTCCTGTTTGTATGATGAAATAAATGGCAAATCGCTTGTTCAATGATGTCATTGATGTACGAGCAGTTTTGATCAACAAACCAGTAATACGATCCACAATAAACGGGCTTCATATGGTAATAACGTGTGCTTAAACCTTGCAATCTTCTCCGAATACCGCTAACTCAGTCCACTTCCATTGCGTCATTATCAAAGCTCAAGTTCATCAAAAACTATCCCAGGAGCACAATGACGCAATAAAGGCTTATCATGACTTTAATGTCATTGAAGTCACAAATACTAGAAAGTATCGATGTAGATGATGCTTTAGATGTCTTTGCTGCACAGAATGCACGAAGTGAAGCGATATGAATTGAGATTTGTCACGTGTGCATTATTTAGGTTATAAACAACGGTATTATTTATTAAAAGAGTCTTAGTGATTTTTTTTTTTTTTGTTAAGTTTACTGATATACTGAACCAATTTGATCTTGGGCTTATATATTTTTTATATATTTTTTGCGTACATTATGTCATGTCATATGTCGAATGCCAAAATGCAAGGGGCCCCCAAAGAGGTCGATCCCCCCCCCGGCCCCCGAACCCCTAGCTACGCCCCTGTTCACGTAGTTTTAAAGCTTATTAAAAATACACTATGCTTACATCTGTTCAGTTGTACTAGTTGTTTGGAGCTCCAAGCCAACGACCGATTATCAACACGCAGACTTTTACTCAAAGACCAACAATAGCAGTCTAGAAGATGAATAATTCCTGCAGAGTAACTTTTCTAACATTTTCATCGGATTCAAGACTCTTGTCTGTTTCGTTGTTTGCGTCTGGAGTGCACTAACGATTTCTCAGACTATAGGTTACTATGAAGGGTACACATCCACATCAAAGAAAGAAAATAGTTCCGATTTAGTATTATGGTCATTACAGTTGTTTAATCAGAGATAAGTGCACACGTAGTTCTTGTTATAGTCTGGAGATGTTCTCTGTCAAAGTCCTTGAATTAACAAAGTCTTAGCCAAAATAAGTAAGCACTAGTGCTCCATTAGAGAGTGTAGGAATGCTTTTATATGCAGTATCAGAAGTTTTGATCATCTACCTGTGTGCATACATCTCATAAAGAGTGTCAAAATAGTTTTACTAATTTAAAAAAAAAAAAAGCAATGACTCGGTAAGCTGTGTTCGGCTTCAGTGTCGTAACTAACGGATTGGTGTCTCTTGATTTTAATGGAAACAAGAACAAACAATGTGGTGACTTTCGGATTCAATATCACTAGATTGTGAAGTTTTCTAACAATGAAATGTACACCTTCTCAATATGTTTCACTAGTTGACCGGCGGCATAGCATATGCCGCTATTTACCAGGGCCGGCGACCGCAGTGGGGCCCGCATTTCATAGGACCCGCAATTTTATAGGACCCGCTCTAATTTAAAGTGTAAAAATTATTAAATTAAGCCATTTTATTACTTACAACAGATTCCCCGCGCCATCCTGTCGATTTAACATCCCTATAATTATTTGTCTGTTAAGCTATTGCTTTAAAAGAAATCAAACACATTTTTAACAAAATATAGTCATTTATAACGCTGTTAACCATCAAGCTGTAAGGGAAATAAGTCTTTGGCATATGGTTGAACACAATCTGCAATTACAAACACAATAGCACACTACAGACTGAAAAGATAAAATATAATTTTTAAAAAGTCGAAGAACAAAACTCCACTTGTCTCTCTAACCTTGCTAATGCTTTTTTTTTTCCACCACAATTGTTCACAAATACTCGTATTAAAGGTCTTTTGCAAGTCAATGGATTTTTTTTATCTAAAGAATTATAGAGTATTTGCGCTCTAGAAAACTTTTCTCTTTGACTATTAAATACATAAATAATTCGAGTTTTAAATATGGTTCTAATTTTTCGCATTATAAAATAAGTAAAGCCAATGCGTTAAAAAAATGATTAATGGAGCTAAAAATAGATTACTCGTTGTTGTTGTTGTTGTCTGACCTAATTCTTTGAGAAATAATATATAGATAAAATTTTGGTTTTCAACATTTGCATATAAAGCTGGGTTTAGAGCTATACATTGCATCTTGAATGTCAGTTCAATAGAGGTGACCAGTAAATCCAATTAATGTCTACGAAGTGTCACGGCTTGGCCTGGTACATTGCGCTGCTTGGCTAAATGGAATTTATGCAAGAAACGAAGACATGGCATTGAGCGCGAGTCAGGCGTACCTCGTCGACCAACTATCGAGTGAGTCATTAATTACGTTACATTAGGAAGATCTGATCTTGATCAGTGAGAAAATAGCAACCCAGACCACTACCATTTTGCCATTTTTTTTTTCGCCACCTAAAAGTATATATATTGGACTATTTCCCATCTAACTCTGTATTGCATGACTTTTTTAAAAGGACATAGTCATAGATCAAAACATTTCTTTGCGTTTTGATGTTTTCTTTCTTCTAATATTGAACTTTTTTTTTTTTTACAAAAGCTTACATGAACTCGCTCTGTCTGCCTGTCTTGTAAATAGTTTGTACACGTGATTTCTCCCAAACCTAAGCTCGGATCACGCTGAAATTTTGCACAATGATTTCTTTTACCCGACAACACAAGAATCCTTTTTAAATTAATTAATTAGTTAATTAACTATTGGTAGTAAATTATTTTGTCTGGTATCTCGGAAAAGGGGAAGGAAATTATAATCGACTGAAGGGAAGGTATAAGCTGAATTAGTCCCCTTTATAGGTCGTCGTCTGAGTCTTAGGGAACACAACCCCGAAAAATAGGTCTAGACAATAGAAACAACAGATAACTAAACAATCTTCCATGAAGAGTGATTACAATGTTGGCCTGAGAAGGCTTGAGACAATTTTGAATTCGTGTCGTCCCCCCCCCCTTTTTTTTTTGTTTTAATTTTTTTATAACTGCTTTTTTATTGTTAGTCTATAGCTATTACACATGTAATTACACGACTGATCTAAACTAATTGATTGAAGTACGCTTTATATAAGTTTTGGTTTTCAAAAGAGTTTTTTTTTTTTTTTTTACTTTTTTGTAAGTCATTTTAACTTGTACTTTTCGGTTTAGTCGTCAGTCTCATTATGTAGCTAACGCTAACTCGTAACACTGGTCTAATCATGACCTGTTTCTCTCTCTTCAGTCCCTTCATCAACTAATTACTTCTTGGCTTCTGTGGGCTACGAGAAATGCTCTTTTTGCTCAACCAGCAATTCCAGGCAACTTTCCCCGAGTTGACCTAGATGTAGATTGACATGATTCTCGTGCTGGGGTCTAGATCTTTTGAACATTCGCAGGTACAACAACTGCAGCAGTCTCTCCCCATCCCCCTTGTTCCCCACCTCATCTGCTTTTAGAATTATCTCCTAGTTATCTATTGACTTGTACACAACAATAGCTCCCGACATTGCTTGAAGATATTTTGTTTCGTTGTTTAGGCACTCGCTCTTCGTTTGTGTAATTTCGTTTTTTTGTTTTTCACTAGGTGTAACCGTTCTGTATTCAAGCGATCACATTGAGACCGAACTAGTTAAAAACTCGTAGCCACTTTACGTCTGCTTACAAACTTACAATAATAATATTTATTATCCATAACGAAATTTGTCTTGCAATTTTCACAAAGGGCATCAAGAATCAATCAGCAGGAGACCATTATTAGCATTGGAGATTTGTAGAACTGCGGTAAAAACTACGTACAGCTAGACTTTGTGTGTGTGTGTGTATCCGTTGTACAAATTAAAGGAAGTGATAATAGGCTAGGTTTTTTTTTAATCTATATATAATGATTTGTGTTCACGTTGCAGAATTAGATGTTCTAAGCTCTTCTGTTTGTAGCACACTCCTAGTTCAAGATGGAGCAGTAGACTTTCACTGTAAGGCTTCAAACTTAGAGTTATATAAATAAATGGACGATTAACTAGCGGGAATAAAGGAGATTTGATACGACTATCAACTGCTACGCACTGAGAGTTTTTTTTTTTTGTTTGTTATTTAGTTGGCAGCAGACTATGTTGAAGATCGACGATGATCCTAGTTCGAGTGGTTTAGCGCCAGACGAATGCAGACGCGAGAGCATAGTTTCAAGCAAGATTTTGATACAAATCTAGATCTAACAATTAGAAGCGACGTAGAACTGTCAGCCATATTTTGTTCTTTTTTTCCTCCTGTAATAATTTTTAAAAAGTTTAGCCCCCCCCCCCTTTTTTTTTTATATAAAGTATGGGTATTGGGTTTAGATTCTTAAAACTAAAAATCACAATTTTTCATTTGGGGTAAGAGCACATTCAAAGAATACCGCTACTTATCAGGATACCCAACAGCAATTTTTAGCGGCCCCCAAAAGGGGAAAAGACGCTATTAGTTTTGTGTGGCCTGTCTGTCCGTCTGTCTGTCTGTCCGTCTGTCTGTCTGTCTGTCTGTCCGTCCGTCCCGTTTAGTGCTCAGAAAGTAGAAGAGAAATGAAAATCTGACATCACGATAATATAGATCATTCAAAGTTCTGATGCCACGGCTACTTTTATTTTTCTAAAAGCTCAAAATATAATTTTTAAAAATATTTTATGCAAGCAGTATTTAAAGAGAAAAAACCTAATTAGTATGCAATATAAATGAAACCTAATTTAAGACAATTAATAATCCAATACATTTGAACAGATTTCATGTTTTACTTTGTTCCACTCAATGGGTATTTACAATCTAAGTAATTAACTAATGAAGAGGTGTGGCAGTTGCCTTGAACATCGGCTTTATAAAGCTAACGTTGAGAGATCAAAGCACTAAGATGTATATTTTGACCGCTGGGGCACTAAATAAGATCTGTCGTTTATCTTTGATATAATTTTTTTAAAATGAACTTTTAGCAGCGACTTTCGTGTACTAGCGTAAAGCCCGGACATGACATGATTCTAAACTAATTTCTTAAACTTTTTAAAAATCACATTAAAAAAAAAGTTTTTTATTGCCAACATTAGAATGAAATATGCATATTTTTGTGCATTTTAACTGATTGTTGGTCTGTCCGTCACGGTTAGATAAAAAAAACTAAAGGCTTTTGAAAATATTTAACCTTTACTGTTCATTCAGAAATATTGCGATAGTTTAAAATATCTATAATAGATTGTTCCGGATGTTTATGTCTAGATCTACATTGAAATGTTATAATAAACTAAAACTAATCTTCTATTTTTAAATTTAATATTGCATTCATTCTATTGATTATCTGGGCTTTTTATTTTAATTTTACCTAAATTTTATCTAAATTACATCCAAATTATTACTAATAATAATTAATAAGATATATATTAAGAGTGCTAAATCAGAAGTTTAGTTTATGTACATCAACATCTCTACTACAGATCAATGCTGAAAGATTATTTAAAATCGCTCGTGTGACATATTGTATATATCAGGCTATTAGTTTGTAACCAGTTAGCATGCTGAACTGATTATCTCGACGCCCACGGGTTATGTGTCTGTTTGTTTTACATGTTTCGATTGTTTTTGTCAGAGTTATAGATAGTTTACTTCCTATTTCAAACCTTCCACAGGAGGGGATGGGAGCATGCAGTAATTGAGCCAGGGACCAACGATAAATCCGAACTACAGTCTAGTGCGGAAACATCAAGATAAGGCAGGTTTATACCCTGCTCGCCATCCTCCGTCGTCCAGCGAGAAGTTAATTATTTTCAACTTTGAAGGAACATCCGAAACATCTTGCGAATAGGCGGATCTGACAGGGATCCGACTCCGACGGGGGCCGCCTCTGAGTTTGTGTATCACACAAACTCTCTTTGTAATCTTGTTTTTTTTTTTAGTTTATTAAATTGTGCAAATAAAAATGGTCTCCTTGGCCAGTTAATATATTTCTAAGTCACTACTTTGGTTGAATGAACAGGATGCAGACAGTAATGAAACGGTGTTTTCATTAGCACATTATGTCATGTGTTGTATGAGCTGTTTCATGGTGCCTATTCTGAAACTGCTTCATAGACAAATCCATATTCTAGGCACAAGTACATGCATTAATTTTTCAAGGTTACTATCTAGAAAGACCAACAGTTGCTAACTTGCTACTTTTGGAGCCTTGTTAAAGCACATTGACATATCGAGCAACAGAGTATATCAATTATCTTAATGGACTGTGCTTTTCTAATTGTTTTAAAAATGTTTGTATGTGGGAATACAAAATCATTTTGAAATAAAGCATGCGCTTTCGAAAGATTAAGTTGTTTCCGAGATGAAATTGTTGAGTTTCAGCCACTTACAGCTAAGATTGGTTGGGTTTCAGTTAGGCTCTTTTACTGTCATATACACAATTCCACAGTTTCTAAGAACTGACGGTCATTACGGTTCTTAGGCAGTACGGAATGAGCATCGTTCTATCTAACTTATCTATTTACTGTTTGCTTGGAGGCATTTATATGTTAACTTTATTGTAACCGTAATCAGTAGTACACCTATCAGATCATCTGTGGACTTTGACCTTTTTATAGAGGGAGAGTAGTCCTTAAGGGACTGCAGGCACGACATGGCCTACACTGTGCCGATGTGCCTAAAACTAAAAAACAAAAACAAACAGATCATCTGTTTTAATGTACGTAATGGAGTCTTCTGTTTCATTACTGGATGCGAGGCTTCTGTATCAAATTACTTCCTAAACGTGAGGCGTCTTTGTCAATATATGCACTTAAAGGGAGTCTCCTGTTTCACTGTAATCACACATGTCTCTGTTTCAGAATGTGTAACGTGAGGCTCCTATGTCAACATACAAGTTTAATATGAGGCTTTTCTGTCAACGTACTCACTTGATTGAGGCTTCTATATTAACATATATACTTAACACGATGCTTCTGTATCACTGCAATTACTGATCGCGAAGCTAACTTATCAATCTACTTACTGAACGTGAGGCTTCTGTATCACTGCAATTACTGAACGCGAGACTAACTTATCATTCTACTTACTGAACGAGAGGCTTCTTTATTACTGCAATTACTGAACGTTAGACTAACTTATCATTCTACTTACTGAACGCGAGGCTTCTGTATTACTGCAATTACTGAACGTTAGACTACCTTATCATTCTACTTACTGAACGTGAGGCTTCTGTATCACTGCATTTACTGAACGCAAGACTAACTTATCATTCTACTTACTGAACGCGAGGCTTCTGTATCAATGTAATTACTGAACGTGAGGCTTCTGTATCCATGTATAACGTGAGGCTATAGAGTACCATAGTGCACGGGACTATTGACCTATTTCCAACCAGTTTAGCCCAGCGGTTGTTAATTGGACAACAAATAGGTAATGGGGACTAACGAAATAGCTAAACGTTGATTTGGTTGGGAACCTAGTCAAGGTGGCTAATACAGCCATGATGAAGACACGCATATGATTGCTTACATCGGAGGCGCACAAATAACTATAGAGTTCACACACACACACACACACAAGGAGGACCGCATGGGGCCTGTGTGAAGGGGAGAGACAAAGCGAAGAGTAGGCCAGGTGTAATGGGTAAAAGATCTTGGGAAGGTAGGGTATTGATATAGAAATGGGGGGGGGGATGAGAAACTCTAGCGCAGGGCATTCTTGATGATAGAATATAACATTAGCTCAAAAGACTTCCATTCTGCCAGGTGTCCTTAGACCCACCCCCTCTTTTCACTTTTCATCTGAATCCCTATGTCTTTTATTATATTTATATCTTATTGGCAGTACCTTTTTTTTTTAAAGCTTTAACGCCGAGCACTGGGTGTGGGAGGGGAGAGGCTGTTCACCTTAGCTCTGCCTGTGTAGCAAGACAACACTGTGGCACCGCATGCCGGCACGTGAGTGAAACTGGGTACATCACTCACTACCTTATGGTCGGAGGAAGGAGGTACAACCCTAGCAGAAGCTACACGGAGAGCAGTATTTACATCGCTGGGTTGGATCATTGGTCAGTTGACCAGCTGATGGTAGAGCACTGTACACACACACACACACACGCAATACTTTCTGTACCGTGTGTATTTTGGTTCAAGTCGTTTGTAGTCGTACTCCAGGTGTTCTGGAAGCGAAGTCTTTCGGCTGAATGGATACACTGTGCTGAAGAGTCTCCGTGTGGTAAACTTTGTGTTCGAGTCAACTGAATAGGTTTTCTGAATGGATTAAATAGCCACGAGCCGGCCAGGTAAAGCAACCTTCTTAGTTTCTAGTCACATGCTACAGTCCACAGACTGCTACGGTCAAATCATAACATCCATCAACTTATAGGAAATTAATTCGGTAGATGATTTGGTTTTATTTGTACTAAAGTCGACACTAAGAAAATTAAGAATTAAACAATAAATCAATGTGTTGACCTATTTATAAAGAAGAGCACTTCACCTTACAGCGTCACGTAGGTGATAGATTTATTGGCTAGGAGAAAGTTAATTTTTTGGATTAAACCATAAGGTGCTTTATTTGAAATTGAACGCTCTTAACGTCTGACCAGACGGTTGCCATCGTCGGTAGAGAACCAGGAGCAGACTATTGTTGTGTGTTGACACTTCTAGGAAATGTCTTCCTCCAGCAGCAGCCCGTCCCTGGCAAGTCTCGCCCCGTAGTGGAGAACAGCCTGACCCTGGCTAATAGGCGTCCAGCATTTTGCGTGTGGGGAGTTCTAGGGCACCCTGCTCTCCCCTCCTCGCTACCACGCTGGCGCGTGCAACGAAGCCATGGTGGCCACACAAACCAAGGAAAAATGGCCCCATTTGTGAGGGCCTGTCGTCTGCTGTCGGTGAGTAGCCAGTGCACGACGGTCACATCGCATGACGGCGGCCTGTGAATGTCTAACCAGCCCTCTCTCTGCTCCTCTAACAGGTGAACTCCCTAGGACACTTGGATGTGCTTATGTCTTTGAGTTCTCATCCTACTAATGGTGTTGGCATGGTGTGTATATGTGTGTGTTCTTGTCCAAACATAAAAGATGATATTTTTTTTATAATCAAATTGCTTGTGCAAGGTTTGGAACTAAGCCAGACCTTTGAAGATATGTAACATACATATATTAGAGACAAACCAGATAGCCGACGAATTGGTTTCGTAACGAAATTATATGTTAGCCACTTGAATTTTCTGCCATCACCACTATCATTTGAATAGCCTTCATGCACTTATCTCCCATTCTGGTGTAATCTAGTGTTGATATGCTCTTTATCAGTGATGCACAAAATTTTCTTGATCATTGTTCCCATGGAATGGTTATAGAATTGCATTTCTCTGTTTCTCTCAAGTCTCTAACGCTAGCTGGATCTAGAACTTAACAAATCTGTCAATAAAAAGCCAGCGTCCGAACTGCTTTTTAAATTACTAACCTGTTTACTTTCAAATTGTGTTGTTTTTACCCAATTTTTTGTTGACATTGGTGACGGCGTCTTGGCTGTGACCTATTTTCGTGTATCAATTAGCACTAGCAATCTGCATGATGTACACTATCATGTGTGTGTGTGTGTGAAGCTCTAATCAACTGCTTGCTTATTTCACCAGCTGACCCGAATGGTGTGTTGTTTCATGTGGATAGGATCTACACACTTAATACGCATCCTGTTGTAAGCGTGAGCTTCAAGTAGCTTCCTCTCTGGTGTTGGCTTGTTACTTTAATTCGCCTACCTGGCACAAACACGCACCCTGGTCATTGAAATGGACTGAATAAAAATAAATGTGTTAGCATGTGTTAGTCAGCTACGTAATGATTCCCACATAATGAGTAGTCTAAATGTACTAGTCCCAACAAAATACTCATTGTTTCTATCTATTCAGTGGAAGTGATCTTTGGGGACGACATGGAGATTGAATGAATGAATATCTGAAGTTAGACCACTCGATCAACATTTTCTAACGGGGTGGGATCATTTACCGTCGACCCTCCTCCTCCGTTTTAAGTGGGCCTCTTCTCCCCCCCCCCCAACCACCTAGATGATGTCACGTGATCACTTTATTTAGAACAACATGTATCTTTCTTGTGTTTTTAAGATTTGTTTTTTTTTTATTTTTGCAATCGATTTTTCGACCACTTGTACTCACTCAATCGTCATCAAATTTTGCATGCAAGTTAAGGCTCGATGACAACACATGCATCAATACAAATCAACCAATCAGGCCTAATAGTAATTAATTACCTAATTTTGTTTCTATATAAAAAGGGAGATAAACTTTTTGAATTTGGTGATTGGAATTGAAAGATAGCTAGAATAAAATAAAAATAATTCAATGTTACTCCATATTAAAAGCCACTAAAATGAAGAACGTAAATTAAAAGAAAAAAATCGCTGTGTTTGAATTTTACTCAATACTAAACACACACAAGGCTTTTGTTTCTACATTTTAGTGCGTTATAATAAGTATTATTTCTCTTTGGCAGGTCACACATTGCTTCTAAGTATATGTGCAAGTCGGAATTAAATGTGACATTCACATACTTCATGTGCGTTCCCAAACTCTACAGTCAAATGACAATGTTTTTAGTCCCTCGGGTAGACTCATTTTTTACAAAGCATATCAACTCACTCTGTTTGTGTGGTAAACATTTGTACCGGTACACGTTATTTCTCCCACACCCATTCTCGGATCAACTTATAAGTTTGGCACGATTATTTATTGGCATAGACAAGATATATTTTAAAAAAAAATGTAAGCAACCGGTCAATTATTTACCGGTAATTAATTATTGTAGTTGATACCAACAAGGGAAATTAATCCTGCAGTGTTTACAGATAGACTAAATATGTAGGGTTTCGTTTTTTCTCCCACACCCATTCTCGGATCAAGTTGGAACTTCAAACAATTATTTATTGTACCTAACAAAGTAGGAATCAATAAGTCAATTAATGATTGGTCATTAATTAATTTGTTTGATATTGAAAAAGGGAAATAGTTTTAAAATTATTGAGAGATATAGCTCTAAGTTCAGAGTTGTTTCCCTAAGCTTTGTTGTTGTTTTTTAAAGGATTATTTTAAAATATTTTTCTTGTTATGACGCTAGTTTCTCACGATTTGGGCTATCGCAAGATGACCAGTCCTGTCCCTCCGGGAACTTAAGAGAAAAGAAAATGCTAATCGTTTGGGATTCAGGTGATAACCACCTCTTCCACTACTGTGGTCTTTTAGAAGATAACCATTGCTTCCATGTGTTATGTATTAGGAAGAAGAGACCATTCCTTCTGTGTATTTTGAATTAAAGACATGACTATTCAGGCAGCTTTGTTTTAACGTATGAGCATTGAGGATGCGCTAAAGAAGATAAATTTCATTTTATCACTCGACGTGTGAGATCTTTCTATCCCGTCCATGTAAATCTTTGTTGTTGATTACTTTTCTGTCTCAGTAGATGAACGTCCTAAATGTTATATATACAATCTGATAAGTGCTGATTTCTTGCATCTTTTACAGTTTATTATCAAGTGCATGATAATCACTTTGGCATGCAAGAAATCAGTTGTGTGCGTGTGTTTTTTTTTTTTTTTTTTTTTTTTTTTTTTTTTTTTTTTTTT
>JADKLZ010003886.1:19862785-19918577 GCA_021533235.1 Biomphalaria straminea
AAAAAAAAACAAAACAAACCCAGTCATGTTGAGGCCTTTCTCATGATAGCTTAGGGAGCGCTGAAAGCCTCTTTATAAGTGGGGTTCGGGGCGCAGCCCCGACGCCAAAAGCGTTTTTTTGCATTTTTCACTGCAGCTCCTGACATCTACCGATCAATATTGATCGTGGCGAAGCCCTACGCCTTAAGCGTTTTCTTGCATTTTTCACAGCAGAAACACATTCTTCTGACATCTGCAGCTCATTATTCATCGTACGTTTGTCACTTTGTTTTTGTAACAGAACTATAATTCAAAGTTCTAAACAAAATATTTTGGAAGTAGTATGGAAAATTTAGTGTAACAATTAGATTCAACTCTAAATTTTTTTGAATTTTTAGGATTCAAGTTTAAATTGCGAGCTATAGTCTCACATTTATTTAACAAGAAAAATATCAGATTGAGTAAAGGTTGGAAAAATGACTAGTAAAAGAATATTTGGGTTCAGAGCACCAACGCTTTCGCTAGGGACAGTTACTGAAAAATAATGCAGCCGTAACAGCTAGTGCAGCTTTGGCCAAGTAGTTTGTTCTTGTCTAGACTCTACAATAACGATGGACACATGCAGCGCGTCTCTCTGAACAACAGGTAATAAACCATTAAGTCGAACACAATTGCAATCAACAAACCGAACACTCAAAGACATCTGCTCAGTGCCTGAGATATCTGCAGTTTCATCTCTAAATACCCAGAAAATGCAAATAATTCATGATGCTACAGCTCGTATTTTTTGTCTATTGCAGCTACCAGTGCTCCGTTGAACCAAATCAACGTTTTGACTTCGACGATTGCATGTGAAGAACTTTCTTGTATCTCTTCTATTGTAAACTGGTGGACATGTTTAACCTGCTATTTTATCGGCACTGACCCCAACCGGAACTCCGCAAGACACTTTTGTTCAAAGAAAATAAAACATTTATCACATAGAAAGATAATTGGCAAATTAATTAATTAGACCTGAACTAAATATTTTTCCCTTTGCAACTTCTTGTGTGACTAAAGAGGCTAATCCTTTATTGTACTTTCACACTTATTTCTACTACTATTATGAATGACATCTTCAACCCAGCATTTTCATTTAATGCTCGCTCTTCATGTGGATCTATCCAGCACCACTTTTCCCAGCTGTTAGTGTCAATTTCGAAGAGCTTTATGTCGCAGTTGCATACATCAATATAGTTTAGCAGTGGACGACCAGCGGATTTCTTGCCTTCTGTAAAATCAACATTCAGAATGCCTTGTGAAAGTCGCTCTTGTGGCATTCATAATAACTATAGCTATGTGCAAATAAAAAAAATGTAGTGACTAACATGCTTTAGACACCCATTATAGTGCAAAGAATTCTAAGGCTATAGTAAATCTTACATGATTGGACATGAACTACAAATTGGCCCATTCTAGTAACAATAATAGCGTATCTTTACAGCTATACTTCAGTGGAAGCACAACTTGTTAAGTAACTACACTTTACAATAGTCCAATGATAGGCATTTAGATTTACACTTAGAAGATGATGCGCATAATTTTCCTGAACATTAATTTATTTAACTCTTGAATCAATAATGCATGGGGGTAGGGGGATACATAGAGGTGCACTTGCACCCCCATGGATTCTGACTAAATCTACATCTACGTAATAAAAACAAATCTGGATGATGTATTTCATTATAAAATATTTTTAAAAAATTGGCGAAAAAATTACTAAAATTTGGCTACTCAGAATCCAGGGGGTTGCAAGTGCACCCCTTTGCACCCCCCTGCGGGCGCCCATGCTTGCAGAGTGGTTAGCGCGTTCGCTTGAGAAGCTCGAGAAGGCCCACAAGTTCGAATTCAGGTGTGAGGTTGATCCCATGAAACAAAAATATATTTAAAAAAGCGATCACCCAGATACCCTGTTCTTTCTCACTCTATCCCCTTCCGACTGATACAGACATCATGCATGTGGCGCGTGGGATGGTCAGAGAGATGAATCTACCGGTAGAGCGGGCTGCTCTTTCCCCGTCCGGTTCCCTCCCCCCTGACTGACCTGACAAAGCTTTCGGCATGCCAACAGTACAGAATAGCCTACTTGACCGTGACACAGCGATGCGATCCTACACGGCTACTACAAGCAACCAGGGAAACTATCGCTTCGCATTCGGCTGGAGTTACCATTATCTACAGCTCCGTGCAGATGCTCGAGGGCACAGTGAAAACTGAGTACCGGGAGCTGGTTCGACTCTCTGGCAATCCCGAAAGTGTGGAGCTGAGTGTACCCTGCAAAGGTAAAAGCAGCACGGAAGCTGAGCTGGAAGCAATGCTCGTAGCATTGAAGTGGGTTCCATCCCATTGTGGTCTGGTCAGTCATCAGAGGGCTGACTTTTTAGCGAAAGCCGCTGCGGCAACGAGCACCTTATAAGGCTTATATGATGAACCGTGCACCTTTTCGAGTGTATGATCCCTAGCCGACACCCGTTTGCTGGCACGTTGGTACGACAGTTGGCACGCTTGGGCGGCAAGCTGTCTCCATTAAGATCTGTCATTGGCAATGTCTGAAGCCTCCTCCCATTTTAAGTAACAAGGAAAATAAAAAAAATACACACACACACACATTTTCTTTAAACAATAAAGCTTATATTAAGCGTAGTTATAGTGAAGCTGTGTCAATTAGTTTGGATAAGTCGTTTAATTAAATTTGTAGGCCTAATCGTAATAATTTGTAAAAGACAAACCAGCATGAGACCTGTAGTCACATATGCAAGCCAAATTTAGACGCTGACAATAACCACAGAGAATCTGCTAGAATGCCAGAGAACAGAGAAACGAAGATTGTTCACCAGCAAAAACCAAAAGGCAGGCGCCCCAAAGGCAGACTACGAATACGGTTGCTTGATGGCGTAGATGCAGATCTACAACAGCTAAAAGTCCATGGAGTGAGGCGTAAAGCACAGTACTAGAGATAAGAATCAAGAGATTTGCTAAGGCAGGCTAGAGTCCTTCATGGGCTGTAGCGTCACTATGCCGGCTATGAAGGTTTTCATATATTTTTTTAAACATAATTTATAAGAAAAAACTCGATATGTTTTAAATATCAATTCTATCACTTTGTGATATGATACATTTCATACACTCTCTTCACAATTGAATCTCTGATTGTGACTAGTAGGCTGGTTTATTCCTAAAGCAGTATTATGCCTCCACCCATTTTTTTTCCATTGAAACAAATGTGAGTATATCTCCATTAGCCTGGTCTAGTGAGAGTTGTCAATCGATTGACTGCATTCCAAGCTTCAGAAATACATTCTCCGCCGTCTCCGTAAATCTACAGCTCACATTTGATCATATCAGAGACATAATTAATATGGACATTTTAATTATCCCTCTTACTTTATTAGTATTAGGCACTTAACAGGACCACGTGTAGCCGTAGGTGAAGGAACTATTTTGTGGTACAAACCAGGGCTTGCCTTAAGCATATATGCTAGCTCTGATTGGTGGAGGCCTCGCAGAAGACTTACACCGGTGTCCAGTGTGTTATTGTTGGATTACTAGGCTTTAAATACATTGCTTTATTGTATTTTTTTTTATTTCATTTGGGTCCACCAAATTCAAACAGGGCCTCTAAATTTTCTAAGAGCCAGCAGCTCTGTACAAGCATATTGACTGCAGTCCAGGTTCCCTCATTTCTCCTCGAGTGAGTCTGCCCCATCTCTTTTTCTTCATTTGTTGATTTTCATTGCTATAGCACACTATATATATAGGCCTAAAGGTTTTTGTATAGAGTACCTGCACACAATAAGCTAAATAAGCTGAGCAAGCCAGATTAATAATATAATAAATAATAATGTGTGTATGTAAATTACATCCCCTAACTCGAATCACTGTATATTATGTAATGTATCTTATCTTCTTATATTGTATGATACAGGCATTATTTCAAAAGAGAAGATGATTATGTCCTACGTGTCATGCATATTAAGCAATGACCTAAATTACACTAATGTGTCAATCTATTGTGACATGGCAATAACTCTGCAATGTAAATTTCACATTATTGTTGTAGATAAACAATTTAGAAGCTAAATAATTTGATAGGCTGACACACACACCCAAAAAGAATAGAAATGAAGAAACTTTTTAAATATATTTTATTCATGAAAATACACATTTCAGTTATGTTGCTCTGATCTAGTGAAACGTATGTCTTTACGTATGTCTTTACATATTACAAAAATGAAAGAATACACTACACTCAAAAATGTACAAAACACAAAACTGCACAGATATTATATCACATTGAGCATATGAATCAATGAAGTTATGTTCACTAGAAAATTGTGTCACTGGTCTATACATTACAAATATATTAGTCGTAATAAAATTTATGCTTGACATCCAAAATATTTTTGTATCAAGCCCTCATACAAAAATGTGGGTAAATATGGTCGAAGACGAATAAGCACCTGTGGAAAGATAACCTTATACATTAAAGTGCTCAAAAATCTATAGAGAAAAACATTAATAATAATACAATTTAAAAAATGTACCTAATCATATGGCCTTATATTTCTAGAAAAAAAAAACAGAGTGCAAAAGTATTCTTTGTTTAATACAATGCAAAGGTAATTGCATACCGGTACTATCATATTTCTCAGCTTATGAGAATACTGATGCATCAATTTTCTTTTCCTTTTTTTTTTTTTTGGAATGTGTCATTGCAATGAATCCCAACTGATAATAAATGAGTTCAGGTGTGCTTCAGTGCAGCTAATAACTTGGTGACAAACCCCATGAATGCAGTTCTAATTAAGATTATAAAAACATTTCCAAATCCAATTAGCCAAATTTGTGCTAAAAACTGACATCACTTTGATTATCCTAGTATTAGAAGAAATGAATAGGTCTGTTTCATTTTGAACTCTAGATAATTGTTGTACAATATTCAGACATTCCAGAAAGATTATTACACCCTTGGCCAAACCTCCTGCAGAATGGCAGGGGTTGAGCTGCACTAGAGCTTCAACTCTGGACTATTGGATGACAGTAGAAAGTGCATACCCTTTTACCAAGGAGCCATAATATCTGTATTTATGTACTTATTGTGTAGATGAAATGTTTTTGTTCCAAATGCAACTACTGACTGTTGTTTTGTAAAATGTTTTTACATGTTTCTGATGTTCTTTCAGAGTTGAAGATAATCTCTATTCTACCCCAAACCTCCCACAGGATGACAGGGATGGCAGCAGGCAGGGTATAAACCTGGGACAATCGAGAAAACAGAACAACAGTCCAGCGCTCATAACACACAACCAGCCAGCCATCTATCTGAGGGATTTAATTATATTTTTATGCACTAAAGATGAAGTGGAATCAAAAGTTTGGATACTTTAACTGACAATGTAAACCAGAGAAGCAACTACTAGACTAGAGTATATAAGTTGATAGGAAAGGTTTCCTTATGGGAGGAATAAACATTTGAAATTTAGAATGTCCTATTTAGAATGTCCTATCTTATTTGTTTTTTTGTATTATGTAAATATTTTATACATGTCTCTCCTATATTAAACTGTACAAACCTATATCTAAAAGACATTCCACTGCTTAATAGAAGTAGTTGGTAGTAGCAGAATTTGACTAAAGTTTAACATCTATTTTATTAAACTTATTAAATGCTATAAATTAATTCTTTAAGCTAACATATATAGGTATAAGGTAAACTGAAATAAGTCTACCTGGAAATTTAATGTCAACCTGGCAATATAACATCAACCTGGCAAGTTAACGTCAACCTGGCAATTTAACGTCAACCTGGCAATTTAACGTCAACCTGGCAATTTAACGTCAACCTGGCAATTTAACATCAGCCTAATCTACTGCTGTTGGACAATTGTTTCTAACACATTGTACTCATAGTACAGGACACAATTTAGCAATTACAATTACATTATTGTCTTTCTGTGTTCAATTTGTACTTTAAATTCATAATTGTTTTCTTTATTTTGTAATAAAAACACATGCTAAGAGTGGGTAAGATAGATTAGTGATTTTTTTAAAGCTTAGAATAGAGAAGAAATTGTAATTCAATATTATTTTTTAGTTTATTTGTTTTCATTTTACTTACATTTCCTAAGTCTAACAGCTGGTTCCCACCATCAACTAAATAAGATGAAGAAGGGTTAGTACTGCTGACTGCACTTTCTAAAGTGTCTATTACATGACTGCAGTTGTTGGCACTTGATTTTGAGAGATGTGTTAACTTGAAAGTAGAGTGAAAATGTTAGCTTCATAAGTAGTAAACTTTAACTTTGACTACAATGGTGAAGACATTTAAAAATTTGAAGTAATAATAAATGAAAATACAGTAGACTACAAATAATTTATCATGAATTGCATACATCAAAATTTTGCTTTATTTGAATTAATTTCAAATTGATTTTTTTCTTCTTTGTCCTTTAAAATAATTCAACCAATTCAAGGTCAGTTTAGCTTGGTTCTGGATGATTGGTTTAAAACATAAAAAAAATTCTGTGTGCTGTAACCTGTTTCATCAATGAATATGAGCCAGTAGATTTGTAGTGTTCACCAATCCTTCAATCAATTTTCTTACTTTGCATATGGTATCTTACATCATGAAGGAGTACAATAGACTGTGTGGTTGTGCCCAGTGAGGGACATGGACTAGCTGGTTTACAACCTCCCTCCCCCTTTTCTCTTACAGTTATGTTTACCTGACAATATGCAGTGTATTGTAATAATAATCACTAGCACATTTTTTTATCTTAGTTGTAAACAAACAGTATAATCAATTTTTTCAATTCCAAATCCTTTGAAGATAAAGTACAAATCTCTTACAAGTGAAATGAAAATGATGTTGAAAAAACCCAACGAACATACTTCTTAAGAAAGCATTTTCTGAAACATAATCTGAGAAATAATCTTTTTTGGTACAAATGTTGTTGAAAAAAAAAGTCAAACATAAAATATGAAATACCCTAACCTCTGAAGACTTTATTAACAAGGGAAGTAACTTTGTAGACAAGCTATCTAAAACAGTTATTTCCCTTACTGAAGTGCAAATAGAATAATTGAAAGTACCGGTAACTCTCTATTCCTTACCATTTCAAATTAAGCTGATTCCATTGGAATATTTTAATGTTATTTTCTTCTGCGAATTCTAAATTGTTCTACAATTAATTAGTGTTTTATTTTTATTGTAAAAAAAAAAAGGCTATTGTTTAAATATATTAACACAGTAATCTTCAAAAGACAGGCAGAAGTGAAATTTGTTTAGTTTTAAAAAGTTTTGAGCATTCCTTCAGAAATGAGAATTACTATGTCCTAGCCCCAAACATCCTGCAGAATAGCAGAGAAGCAGGCAGAGTTCAAATATGGGACCATAATGATAATGATCCAAAGCACATACAACATGTTTAAATCCTGATAATTTTCTAGGCTTTAAAGCTTTGGAAAATGTTTTCTTTTAAGCTACTGACCTGTATATACTGTTGATCAATATAGTTGTCTCCATAAGCAGTTCTCACCTCAAGACTGGCTTTAGTTTTTACTTCATCAAGAGACTTTTTAATTTTCTCTAGCTGAAAAGAATATAAAATAGTTGCTTACTTTTCAAATATCATACATTTTATTAAAATATAGAATTATTCATTTTAAATACTATGGGTTTAAGGTGACTAAAGATTTTCTTTATTGCTGGGCATTAAGTTTGTATTTGTAGATTATGGTTCAATGTTTTATATATTATTGCTACTTTTCTTGTAAGTCTTCTATCCTGAAGGGTCTCTAAACTTAGTGATTTTACTAAAGATGTTACTCTAGTCCAGGCAGGGGTGGGCAACCATTTTTCAACCGCATTAATGAAATTTGGGGACTAGGCGGGCCGCACATATATATATATATTAGCTTCGTTTGAAAAGATTTAAGATGCACATACATTTCATGTGCAAACAACAAATTACAATGCTTCCGATGATAAACACGAACTCTGTCTTCAACTCTTCATTAGATATATTAGGAAAGGGTAGCGGTCAATGTCCACCAAGGAACCTAACAATTTCTTCCTTGAGATTCCATATTGATCTAATGATTGGCCAGCGAATACTACTGTGTTACCGAATATCAGAATGTTTTAATTCCAACTCTTCACATACATTTCGGAACTGCCAGTCGGCGCCGGCCTTGGATAATTGGACGCCATAGGCGAAAAATGACTTTGGTGGCTCCGAATAATATAAGAATATACAAAATAAAGGAGAAAAACTAAAATTATGTAATTTATTAAAGACTTAGTGTACTTCGAACAATATCGTTGAGTAGAAGTTTCGCAATTCCTTTTCTGTAATATCAAGCAGTGGTCATTACGCGAGCCATTTAACAATCTTGGACCTTAGAAACTTCATACTTTGACTATGCTTAGTATGTTTCGATGTAGTATTTCCCCCACATAATTGTGAATTTAATGTAGCTATTTGTAAACTTTCCAGTTACTAGTTTATGGTTAGAATATTTTCTTTATTTTATTAAAAAGGTTGTTTTTCTCAGTCAAAGCTCCATCAGTTGTTACCCTTGCCATCTTGTACAAGCCAACCCAATTCTTTTCAACACAGTTCTCACATAGCATTGAATAAATACTGGCCAGGGCTTATGTCTTTTACTGAATTTATATAGTATTGTTATTAAATATAATTTTCGTTTTTTTAAAACTCTTTAGAACGACGTTTGGAGACAATGTTTCTTTGGCCTCTTTATTACAAGTAATAACAATCAAAATTTTCAATAATTTCTATAGATATTTACAATGGTTTATTTAGGTCTTCGCGGGCCGCATAAAACACTTCGGCGGGCCGCATGTGGCCCGCGGGCCGTAATTTACCCACCCCTGCTCTAGTCAAATGTGAATATTTGTTAGCTATGAATCTCACTGGTCTATTTTGTGTCTGTTCCAGTTTCTTAATGTTTTCTTGAGTTGAGGGGCCCAAAACATAGAGTTCATGTTTTAATATTGTCCTAATCAAGGATAAATACATTTTATTTTTTTTTTAAATTTGATTTGTAAAAATTTCTTTTAATAAACTCTAATGTTTTGTAAGATTTTTTTAATAATGTCATCTATATGGGGATTCCATGATAATTTTTCATTGTAATTATAATACCTAGGTATTTTGAGTTTTTAGTTTGCATACCATGAATAAGTAGTAGGCCTATTGATTTGTTTTCTTTTCTTTTTTGGATGCTACTCTTAATAATTATAGACCACGAGGTCTGAAAGGGAACGTAACTTTTACTTACTTAATAATTGACATTTTTCTGGGTGGAAAAACATTGATTCTCATTTCTGTAATTCATCTGATTCTTTTTCTAAACTTCAGTTGAGATTTACATGACCTAGATCTAGATCTATATTTTTCTAAGGCCATGTTAGTATGGAGTAAGGACATTATGCTTGTCTATGTGGTTATGATGTTGCTACATCTATGTGTTCTAGGATTTTACATGTGATACTGAAAAACTGTCTAAAGTTACAATGAATACACTTTTTCTTACCCCAGCTTTATTGAGCATTGCTGTTGCTCCAGAAAAGTTGCCTGGTCTGACAGTAATAACTTTCACTTTAAATTGTTGCATTTCGAAACGCAAAGATTCATTGAAAGCTTCCAATCCAAATTTGGATATTGAAAATGCAGAGAAACCTGGTGTTGCCATCAGTCCCTGTATCCCAGTTAATGTGATAATGCGTCCTTTAAGGAAAATTAATTAGTATTACATTTTATTTTTAGCTATTGTTTCACAAAAAAAAAAAAAAACACCAGTTACCTGGATTTAAGTTTAAAATATTATATTACATCAAGAAACTACATACCTTTTGATGTTCGAATCAATGGCAAGCATGCTTGAGTAACTCGGATTGTGCCCAAAATATTGACATCCATAACTTTACGATATGATTCTAATGGGGTCAACTCGACATCTCCAAAATTTACTGTTCCAGCATTATTTATCAAGGCCCATAACCCTAAACAAAAGCCACACAATTGATAGAACAAAAAGTACGAAGCTAAAAGAAAATAATACAAAGCATGTAAGTATAAATATAAAATTATCTAACTGCTTCACATTGTCAATCAAATGAGTGCAGATGTTACTACTTGATTTCGTAAGTTGTGTAAGAAAGTACAACAGAGGATTGCATATGACGTCGAAAGAAATGTAACCCCACTTTCTCAGATAGATGGGTTGAGTTTAGAGATAAAAAAAAAAAACCAAACTGAATCTTATACCTCAATACTAGTCATGGCCGGGTCATGTACGCCAGATGGAGATAAGCATATTCCGAAAGTCATTATCTATGGACAATTTGTAATAGGAAGAAAAACTGATCTCCCCCACCTCCGATGTGTATCAAACGATGAACCGCCAACAATACCTAGAATACATAGACCTACAACCTAGCCTTTCTGCGACGAGGTCATATTTAAATCTGGGATGTTTGGCTGAGTAGCAAAACCGCTGTGGCTACCTATCAAGGGGGCTCAAATATTCGGATCCATATTCGACCAGAGGTGTGTTTTTTGAGCTCCTAAATACAGCACGGACTACCAGATACTTCCCCCTCCCACCGGGTTCACAAAAGAAGTTGAACCATGGCGCTCTGAGCATGCTATACGCTTACAATCTTTAGGAAATCCCTATAGAAAAGCAATGAAAAAAAAAACAAACAAAGCAAGTAAATGTAGCAATACATTGAATATATCAAATTATGATCACCTTTGCTGCCACAGAGAGATTTAACCTTTGACACACAATTCATCACACTGTTTTCGTTGGCTATGTCTAATGTTTCGATGTAAAGACGTGAGGAACATTCTTCTCTCAGCCTACGGGCGCCATCACTTTTTTCATCATAGCAGGCTGCCACTACCGTGAAACCCAGAGAATCAAGTCTGTGTGCACAAGCGTTTCCTAAACCTGGACAGACAATAAATAACTTTCCAAATCATTCAACAGTTTTTTGTTTAGCATAATTTTGGCTGCACTGAAACAAGGTGAATATGCAATACGGAAACAAATTTGTTATTTTGCAATGAAAATATTGAATTTAATTAAAGTAGTTCATCTGTTTTTAATAATGTATTTTTGTTTTCATTAATTGATGCGTTTTCTCAGGTTTTTTTTTTTGGTTGAATTCTTCTCATCTCCCGATGACGGCTGCCTGGTCACATGGTATTAGCTACGATCTGTAGTATCTAATATCCCAAATTCGAACTCTGCCCGCCTGCTGTCTGAGATGTAGCCTAATAGTCTTCACTTCTGAAGAAATATCCGAAACATGTCAAACAAACACAGAGGCCTATGTGTATTTGTTACCAGCGCCTCTTTCCTTCAATATTTTAGAAACTTATTCTAGTTGTCCTTTTCACCATTAATACCTACAATATGCCCTATATTTGAAATAGTAAAAAAAAAAATGTTAAGAATTATATTTGATTATATTTTGAATCGTATTGTGGCAAAGTTGTTAAGTAGGCCTACTCAGAGGCGTCACTAGGCAGGTGCGGGGGGTGGGGTCCGCACCGGGTGACACCCGGTAGGGGGTGACACCCAAGTGTAAAAAGGCACTTTAAAAAAAAAATTAAAAATACCAACTTTAAAATGTGACAGAAGCAAAATCATAAAGCTTAGAAATTGTTGAATAAAATTATTCTAAATGGGAAAACATCAATAGCAAGATTTTTATCTCTAATAAATAGTGGACATGTCCACAACGAGAAACTCGAGAGAAGACTGAAGAACATTAATCAAGCTTTCAAATTAGGAACATTTTTGGAGCAGGACTTTAGCTCCAAAAAGCGACACGGTCGTCAATGCTATGATTGACGTATAGATGGGAAAAACAGAGGAACATCTTATAGATTGCTTACTATCGCATTGTTTCTAGCAAAGAAAAGTTGGTATATGGTGGCAAACTGAAGAAGACTTTTCATTGAATTATGAAATTTTTTTTTCTTGGGATTGTGGAAATGTTATCCAAATATGAGCCAATGCTGAAATAATAACTTATACGATCGCAAGTCAGCGATAAAAAAAAGTTACTTTCCAAGCTTGTACCAAAAATATATATACATGTTTTAGCAAACCACTTAAAGGATATACTTATCAGAGATTAGAGACATAAAAGCTGCAAGGTACTCTGGTATCTTGTATTACAGCACAAATAACATAGATCTCTGAAGTTGTAAGATATTAACAGTAGCAATGGTAATGTTGAAATGACAGAAATGTAGGATATTCCTCTTAATGTAGGCCAAATCTGGTGTATCCATTCAGAAGAGACGGTGGTGCACGTCTTGCAAGAGTGTCCGCAGCTCCGCGAGCTGCGGGGAGACGTATCCGGTGAGCAACTCACTTTGTATGGAAGCTTTGAGGCACTACGCCGCACAGCAGAGTTCATTTCCAGGGCAGTACGGGAGACCTGAGGTCTCCCTGCCCTGTTTTTCATTTGGAGTTCATCTCAGGTGTATCCATTCTGATAATTTATGTGGTCCAAATTCTTAATCGGAAAATATTTTCTAATTATACTTTGTTGGTTCTCTAGAAAAAGGGTTTTCTTTCTTTGCCGCTAATACTAATAGATAGGATAATATAATTAATGATAGCGTGTCATATGAACATCTCGTTGGTGTGCTCATGGTGTTGCTGTTAGACCCATGAAAGAACGATTTTATGAGAGTGTGACGGCGAAAATCTTTGCCGTCTCTCTGAAAATACAAACACTAGAGGCGCAGCACAACTATGATTTCCAGCTGTCTGTGAATACATGCATAACTTTCATTGCTTGACTTTCTTATTGGCAGATGTACTCAAAAAAGTAAACTGAACACAAAAGTACCTTCAAATTAAAGTGTTAATTATTTTCAAAGTGGTGATTAAGCTCGATCACTTAAACATTTACCCTACGAAATATGTGAAAAGTTAGCTCAAAATGTTATTAAGATAACTTTTCTCAAATCAAACTAGCATGTTAATGCAAAAGAAAAATACGTTTTAACAATATGAAAATATCAGGAAAGTATTCTTAAGATTTACTATTCAAATTGAGAGCAAGAAGTTAATACTGAGTGCATCAATCTCTTTTATATTGGGCCTGACGGCAAGATATGTGAACAGAAATACTAAAACTAGAATACTAGAATGCAGCAAAGTTTTGAAAGACGACAACGAATCTCTACCAGACTTTGAATGAAACCTTTAACTGTTTTTTGCCAAATGCATGTTTACAAGGCGTCATGTGAAAAGAAGCTTTGAAAACTAAATTTAACTAACAATGTTCTCTGATTAAAACATTAACTAACAACGTTCTCTCATTAAATTGTTAAAACATCAACTAACAACGTTCTCTCATTAGAAAATTAACTAACAACGTTCTCTCAATAAAACATCAACTAATAACGTTCTGTCATTAAAACATCAACTAACAACGTTCTCTCATTAAAACATTAACTAACAACGTTCTCTCATTAAAACATCAACTAACAACGTTCTCTCATTAAAACATTAACTAACAACCTTCTCTCATTAAAACATTAATTAACAACTATTTTTTTTAAATCAAATTAATCAATTCTGTCCATTGAAAACGAAGTCGCAAGATATATTGAGTTTTAACTTTTTTATAAGTTTTCTAATTTGAAATCCTGAAAAGGGAATTTAAATATTTATTTTCTAAAGTTATTGTAAACTTTTATATGTTAAAAAAATTATTTAAAAATTGTTGTACCTCTCAATATATTTTTCATTAAGTTGCATTTTTCATTAGTTGTCCTCATGAAACTACCATGAAACTGTATGTGATTATAATGTTCAAAAGTTTCCATTAAGAGCTGTTTAATGTTTACCTAGGAAAGCATGCTCAGTTGGTTTTTAATTTCTTTCTATTTAAAAAATCGTAGATATTAATGTATGTAATGATTAACGATAATATGTAAGAGAAAAAAAACATAATCGATACTCATTTAAACTTAGTGAAGCAGCAATCAAAGAACTGTATTATTGTGCAAAAAAAAACAACAACTGAACAACGATAGTTTTTTATTTGAAGAATAAGATTATAAGTGGAACGCTGGGGGGGGGGTGACACCCTGATTTTACCGCACCGGGTGACACCCACCCTAGTGACGCCTCTGGGCCTACTTTATAAACATTTAAACTTATTAAAAACATTTGTTTCATTAAATAACTTATATCGTGGGATGTTAGGCTGCAGTGGTAAATCCAGCTTGAATTTAAATCCTGTATGTTGTATGCCTAAGGGCAGCACGGAAACCATATCTGAACACTCTTATGGTATGAAAAGTGCGATATACAAAAGGAATTTTTTAAAAATACCAACCTGAGTCGCATCCAGTTATAAAAACCAATTTCCCTTCAGCGCTGACACGTCGATAAAGACATTTCCTAAGGAAGGCGATGAACAAGACAGTGGATGCTAGTGTTAAAACTACATATGTTACAACTGGTATGGCTAAAACAAATGGCAGAAATGCCAAAGTCAGTAGATAAATAAGTTCAAACAATTGCACTCCCATGAACTGTTTAGCACTCATGCTTTGAAAGTTTCTGACAACGTCCATTTTCTGCAAAGAAAAGTGTTTACAAAAGTTTTATCTATAATTAAAATTAAATTGTATTTTAATGACGGACTTATTGAAATGTTGGCCAATACTGTTTGAAACAGCGTATTCTTAGGCTTTAGCTACGCCCACATTGGATCACTGTTGTAAAGCTGCCTCAACCAACTGTTAAGGACAAACGGAAGAAATCTTATAACAGTATACAGTATGCAGTTTTTACAAAGCTTATATGAACTCACTCTGTCTGGTTCAATTATTGTAAACGTTATTTCTCACACTTCTCATATATTAACTAAGTTGAAACTTTGCACAATTATTCATTGTTTCTAAGAAAGTATGAATCAATAAAAAAAACAGTTATTTAATTAATTAGTGATAGGCTAATTAATTAATTTAGTTTGATATTGATTAAGGGAAATAAATCTTACGTTACTGATAGGTATATGTGTCCATAAATATACAGTTGTTTCCCTTATATACGCTTTGTTTAACAAATGTAGCCTACATTCTGCTTGCTTACAAATAGCTCAGCTCAGTAGTTAAGACAACCTGATTACTAAAGTTGTGTGTCTGGAGGGGGGGAGGGGGTAGTAAATCCTACTACTGCTCTGTATGCCGAAATCTGATCACAAATATACTGAACTAGATCTCAATCTAATCTCGATTTTTTAATTTGGAGAAAAAATGAAAGGAGAGGGACTTCCAGGGTATGTTGGGTAGAAAAACAACGTTTTTCAATGTGTAGAAGTAGGCCCAGAGTATAGACCAGTACCCATCGGACCCATTACTGTATGGTTTACAATTCTAAATAAGGTTTAATTTTAGGTATTTTAAAATGTTTTCAAAATAATAGGCTAAATGTCAAGTTTTAACCCATTGCTCGGGTCTGGTGCTTCATTCTTCGATCTATCCACGGCTAATAGATTATTTATGTGTAGGGTTTGACTTTAAGTTTTGGCACATCGGCACAATTTAGGCCTTTCCATTTAAGTCATAGTTTTTTTTCTTGCACAAACATTGGAAAATAGGATAATTATAGGCTACTAGTAAGCATATAGGTCTACAAGTTAAACTAAAGACTTTAGTTTAAAAAAAAAAAAACTTACCTAACATTACATGTACACTAAGTCAATAGTTAAACGCTACAAGACATAGTCGCTAAACTATTAGGTTGCTTAGCTTAAGTAGAATGTTTAAGGATATCATATGGGCCAAGTAATTCCAAGTCGATTCGACGATTCCCCCTTCTCCCACCCTCCCTTTTCCCCTCTAGTCTCGCTGGTAGAATTCTTTATTGGGAATTCCTAGACTTGCTATGTCCATGCAAGACTATTAGTATAGGCAGAGTTACACGTGCACACTAGGTTACACAAATTTTAAACTATGATTAGATCTAAACAGTAGGCAGGTTTGCACGTTCACATTACGTTACAGAAACATAGATCTAGTCCTGTAAATTAATGACACATTTTACATGTGTATTAGTAAAATAAATAACACACTTCTTTTTAACAACGAAAACAGACTTGACCTCCTTTATACCAAGTATTTCATGAATATTGATTCAAGATTTCTCCAAAACAGTGTTTCTCAAACCTTTACTGGTGACGCTACCAATTATTTAAACAAAAAATGTTTCGCCCCCTTCCCAAGCCAGCTAGAAGATCCCCGACACCAAAAGTTTTTTTTTCTGCTGCAGAACACTACACATCACTATGTCTCCTAAGAAGAAGACCGATCCTGAAGTGAGACAGACATTCAAGTAAAAGAGACGGCTATGTTGGCCTACGTTTGAAATGAGCTCGATCGTCGTGTTTAGGAAGGATTCTTGTGACAGGTCCGTTTTACTCAACAGAATGATGGTAGGCCTTGCGTTACTCTGGAGATTTAGGCATAACCTTTGTGTAAGGCGCGAATGCCCCCAAATTGCAAGGGTGTTGACTTCATTGTCACAGCCCTCTTCTGGTCCTGAAGGTGTAGGTAGACGGAATTGTACCTCTAACTCGCTCTAATGTCTAATTGTAACCAATAGGTGTACAAATATATTTACACTCTAAATCTTTACAAAAAGTTACAAAAGTTATATGATATAATTATTTATTGTTGACAAGATATATAATTTCTACCATTATTATCTTTGCACTCTGCGCTCAATATATTTCAATATTTAAGAACGAAAATGCGATGCATGCATTACAATGCATAACAGTTGCCTAAAAATAGTAACAGCAATCATGTAAGTCAAGGTCACATAATTATATGATAAATAAAGCTTGTTAAATGCATTTCAACAGATTATCTAATAATTAACTCTATTTTACTTAAACATATGAACATCACATCAAAATGGTTATGAGTGAAATCATGATATTCAGTTAGCCTGATAAAACTCCAGAATCATACACTCTAATACTGACACCATAAAAGTAGAGGCAGAAAAAAAACATTACACTCTCAAATTCACGCCCCGGACTGCTACTGGACACATTGGACAAGCCCACTCTATCTTCCTTGAAAACTCGTGCAAAAACATTTCACCTTGCAGCTCAATTGACAAAACGTAACACACACGCTTCCAACTACCGGAACAAGACTGTAGAGTTGCATTAAATGATGGATGTAGATCTAAATGTTACAAAATGTTACACAAAAAAGGAGTATGGTGAAAAAAGCACTAAAGACTCTCGAAGGGGGCGTTTGATTCAATTAAAACTCTCCCCATCCACCCACCCAAGCTTCTAGATTCTAGACCTAGACGTAGGCTGCAAAAAAAAAAATATAAAATTGGTATAAATATTATACCGTATTAATTTTTTAAATGTAGCTTACTAATATTTTAATCAATTCAATACTCAATTTATAACTCAGTGCGTGGAGCATGTGTGCAACAATTAAGAAATAAAGAAATCATTTCGAAAGGCTCTGACTGGAAGTGGAAGAAATAATAGAAACAGCCAGGAACTAGAAAAAGAAAACAAAACTTTTTACAAAGTTTATATTGAGGGAAGGGAGAACACCTTTCAATCGCTGCCTATGGACATACATAAATATAAACTGGAATAAGAAAATAACTTCATGTAACTTTGAAAACATGTTAATCTATTGTATTCGGATTTCCGAATTCTGAAAAATTGCATGATCTTCAGTCTTAGAGATTAAACAAAACTCACAGACACAAAGTACACAAAATTGCAAGTCACAAATTTTCATTTCATAAAACTCTTATCGGCCAGTCTATATTTATTTATACCTATGTCGCTGCCATATCTCTCGGTAATACGCGGTATATCTCCCCTTAGCTAAGTACTTTATCTATATTAAACTACATTAATTGGCTACTACTAATTGATTAACTGATTGGTTCATTTTTAGCGGCCCCCGTAAGGGGAAAAAGCCGCTATTAGGTTTGTGCAAAATGTCCGTCTGTCCGTCTGTCCGTCTGTCCGTCTGTCCGTCTGTCCGTCTGTCCGTCTGTCACACTCAGGGCGCCGAAACTAGAAGAGATACGAAAAATATTTTTTCACCATTAAATGCGGCTTGAAAAGTTTAGGTGCAACGGCTACTTTTAGTTTTCTAAAAGCAAACCGTTTAATTTATAAAAATTATTTTGCAAGCGATTTTTTAATAATAAAACACCAATTGTGAAGCAATTACGTAAATCTAAGGGAGGAAATGTTACTATATGAAATGCTCTTGGCATGTAGATATCACGCACATTTTTTAAAATGACTTTCTGTCTGTCTGTCCGTCTGTCCGTCTGTCAGACTCAGAGCGCCAAAACTAGAAGAGATACGAAAAATATTTTTTCACCATTAAATGCGGCTTGAAAAGTTAAGTTGCAATAGCTACTTTTAGTTTTCTAAAAGCAAACCGTTTAATTTATAAAATTAATTATGCAAGCGAAGATTTAATAACAAAACACCAATTCTAAACCAATTATGTAAATGTAAGGGAGGAAATGTTACTATAAGAAATACGCTAGGCATGTAGATATCACACACATTTTTCAAAATGATTTTTTAGCAGCGGCTTTCGTGTACTAGCGTAAAGCCCGGAAATGACATGATTCTAAACTAATTTCTTAATTTTTTTAAAAAATCAGATTTTTTAAAATAAAATTGTTTAATACCCCCATTAGAATGGAACTACCATATTTTTGTGCGTTTTGTCTGTTGGTTGGTCTGTCCGTCACGGTTAGAAAAAAACACTAAAGGCTTTTGAAAATATGATTTAACCTTTACTGTTCTTTCAGAAATATTGCGATAGTTTAAGGATGGGAGCATACAGAAATTGAGCCAGGGACTTAGAAGGAACATCCAAAACATCTTGCGAATAGGCGGATCTGACAGGAATCCGACTCCGACGGGGGCCGCCTCTGAGTTTGTGTATTACACAAACTCTCTTTGTAATCTTGTTAAATTTATTTATGTGTTGTCATCGACAATGAAATAACTGTGTAACGTTTCAACTTGATCCGAGAAAGAAAAGTAGGAGAATAGAACATGTCAAAGATTCCATCCAGACAGCTAGGGGGAGTATTTAGTAAGAGGTGTGATTATTTAGCTTATTTATAAACACATTTATCCAACGTTTTTTTTTTAAATATTTTTTATGACTACATTAAGTAGGCCTACTTTCTGTCATGCTTACATTGTAAACAAAATGTTCAATTTTTTAAAAAGAGAAAACATATTTATTTATTATGCATAGGATTATAAGTCGACTATAACTTATAACAGCAATAAATAAGAATGCGTCGTGCAATGCGCAGTGACCGCATCCGTGGTAAACAAAAGGGAAACAATTAAATCAATTAGATAATCATCCAATAACATCAGTTAGGCCAGATTCACATTAAACTATATCTTCATAACTATCCGTTCATTGAATACACATATGTATTAACAATGTAATAATAATTACATTAATAAATCTCCGTATTCTGTGGTATCAAGTCTTTAGTCGAACTATCAATGCAACATTTTCATCGGTAACACTTTCGACTCGCACACGTGTTTTCTTTTTTGTATCGTCGAAGATAGGGTTGTAGTCGTTGATAGTTCATAGTTTCTGATATTCTTTCTGAAAATATTGAGACTTCCCTGAGCGGACCACTTCGGAGGCCGATTTTGAGTTTGTGACTCCACACAAACTGTTTTTGTAACTTTGTTGTTGTTGTTAAAAAGTTAGCGCATAAGCTGGTCTTTAAAGCGATTATATAGGGCACCTCTGTTGCGTCGACCACCACCAAAAAAAAAAAAAAAGACTGCCTTTGGCAGACGTTCGTCCACCATACGAGATACGTGCCCTGCCCAGCGTAAATGTCGGACCATAAGAACTTAAGTAGTCTCTACTGCCGTTCGCAAGGCCATCGCTGTTTGAAGTGCGGTCTTGCCCGTCTTGTTACGATATGTCCATGATGGAGCGAAAGCATCTTTGGGGTAAGCCTTCAAATAGAAGAAGAGATATAGATCTAATAATAAGGCTTGACTTCCAGTTTGAAGACCAAAATACAGTGCACAATTTGGCGTTGTCACGCAGACCCAGCTGTCACCTACATTTTTGCCATTTCTAATGCAGACAAAACCAGTGTCGGCTCAGATAAAACAATCTACAATTTGCCCACCTACATTTTTGCCATATCTAATGCAGACAAAACCAGTGTCGGCTCAGATAAAACAATCTACAATTTGCCCACCTTCTGTCCACACCGACACTCAGCAGAACATCGCTATATATAGTGTAATCTTAACATCGTATGCCGATTACGAAGCGCAGGCACTTTTTTTTTATTTCTCTTTCTCTTTTAATAATTCAAAATATTATTACTGAACCTTTAAACGTTATGACAGAAAAACTAATATAAAATCTACTTAACAAATTTTCACTGTGTGAACAAGATGCTTGCACTCTAAAATATATCATATAAGATAATAGTAATAATAATATGCAAGTTTCAAAATACGATCAAAACTACACGCCTCCAGCAGTGAACTAGTTTCCTTCGCAAATACGACTCCAAAGTTTCAATATAAACAGCGGAGTAAAACAAGGTTGTGTCCTGGCCCCAACCCTTTGTGTCCTGGCCCCAACCCTTTTTGGAATACTCTTTTCAATGCTAATCCACCGCGCATTTGATAATTCCACCGAAAGGCATATATATCTCCATTCCAGATTCGATGGCAAACTTCTAAATATTGCTAGACTGAGAGCCAAAACTAATACCAGAACAACCCTCATAAGAGACATACTCTTCGCGGACGACGCAGTGGTTGTGGCACACTCACAAGAGGAACTTCCGTTACTTATGTCCCGCTTCTTTCAGGCCTGTAAAAAATATGACTTAACTATTAGCACAAAGAAAACAAATGTTATGGGACCACCTGCTACTGCACCACCCTCCATCCTCATAGACGATAACAAGCTGGATGCCGTAAATGAATTCTGCTATCTGGGATCCACAATTCAAGACGACCTTTCTCTAGATGAGGAGATTAAAAAAACGTATAGGGAAGGCTGCATCGACCTTCGCTAGACTCAGGTCAAGAGTTTGGGAAAACCAGAAGCTAACTACAGCGACCAAAATGGAAGTCTACAAGGCATGCGTTATGAGCACGCTGATGTATGGCAGTGAATCATGGACCACCTACGCAAAGCAAGAGCGAAGACTGAACTCGTTCCATTTGCGATGTCTTCGTAGGATCTTGAAAATCACATGGAAAGAAAAAGTGTGCAATACTGAGATCCTTGCACGAACAGGTATTCCCAGCATCTTTAGAGCCCTCAGACAACGCCGCCTGCGCTTGGACATGTTCGCCGGATGGAGGACAATCGCATACCGAAAGTCATCCTCTACTGACAACTTGCGACTGGCTCAAGAAAAACTGGTCGCCCCCGACTCCGTTACATAGATATAATAAAACGTGACCTCAAATCAGTGAACATCAATACTGACCAGTGGGAAGACATAGCTCTAGACCGCACCAGATGGAGAGAGACAGTGACCAAGAAAGCTATGGACAGCGAAAGAGCATGGGCCTCAGCTCTGGAAGAAAAGCGGACAACGCGGAAAATGACCAGCTTCTCTACCACTATTGCGAAGACCACCTTTACCTGCGATACTTGTGGACGGGAGTGTCTCTCCAAAATAGGGCTCCACAGCCACACGAGGAAGTGTGCGAGATGAACCATAGTCGTTCTACGACTGAAGGAGGCTAATGAATGACGACTCCAAAGCAACCCCGCTGAACGTACACTATGCTTATGTTAATTTTGGTTTAGAGTTAGACGACGTAGGTCGTGAGATTCACCAATGGGAAGAAAAAAAAACATTCCATGGAAATTCCCGGCTTTATTAGATGGGGTGAACATTGACAAGGCTGTTTCCTTAGCATGGCTTAAAGCAAGTCATCTCTACCATGAATCTGAAGGCTTTGTTACGGCACTGCAGGACAGAGTAATTAAGACAAAAATTACGATAATATTATTGACAAATGCCAAAAATGTGGAATTGTGGGTGAGTCAATTGAACACATAATGTCAGGATGTTCAGCCCTATCAGAATATGCCTACCTAATTCGCAACAACCAAGTTGCAAAGTTAATGCACCAGCACTTGACTTTGACACATAATTTGATCGGTAAGGATACTCCTCCTTATTACACATACTCACCACAAGAGGTTCTCGAGTCTTCTGATCGTCTGCTGTACTGTGATAGCCTATTTTGACCGACAAAGCGGTAGATTTTAATCGCCGTGATCTGCTGTTCACTGATAACAAAGAAAAAGCCGCTACCATTATTGATCTCTCATAATTTAAGAAAAACTAAGAAAACGAAAAATGGGAACCTACCATTGGCGTAGAGAGTAAGCGCCTATGGAAGTTGTCCAAAATAACAATATACCCTATTGTTATATCAACCTAGGGGATAATAACAACTAACCTCACAGATACCTTCAAGGCCATTAACATTCCTAAGGACATTATCGTTGCCCGTCAAAGAGCGGTACTGCTGCAGACCTGCCACAGAAAATTCCTAAGTGGAAACTGATCAAGGGGCTACGATGGCAGCGCCAGAGAAGGATACTCGTTCGTTTCTAACATAATAGTAATAATAAGGCTTTCCTTAATGATGAATGCAGTATCTCCAGGCTGTGACCTACATATATTTGCCACATCTAGCCCAGACATAAACATCCTTCGCCGGTGGTAGATTTAGATTTTTTCCCCACCATCTACGCCTGTCTTCGGCAGTGGATTTTCTTTTGGCCCAAAATGTGTATCCCCCGGCCTTTGTTGGTGATCTCCAGTTGTCTCGATCCGAAGCCCCCTGCAGCTAGGTGCTTTATCCTATCAGTTCTATGTCAATTGAAGAAGTTGGGCGCCTAAGCTGGTCTTTAAAGCGTTTCCGTTGGGCACTTCGTTGCGTCGACCACCTCACCAAAAAGGACTGCTTTTGGCATACGTTCGTCCCCCATATGGCCTTCGGATCATAAGTCCCTCTATACTCTATACTGTTCATACCGGCGATTGCAAGAACATCGATGTTTCTAGTGCGGTCTTGCCACCGTATGTCCACATTGGAGCGCATGCATCTTTGGGGAAGCCTCCAAGAGCCTTAGTTGCCTTCTTTATAGTAAGCCTATCCGTGTCTTAGATCCATAGGCTAAAGAAGGGTCGAAAGAACCACTGTTTGGTCGACACTGATTTTTTTTTAGATATTTTTTAATAATAGCAGCCTAATGTTCTTAGCCTACGTTTGGGGAATAAGGAGGAGTGTAGTTGGGTTTCACATTATTACGCAAATCCATTTGTATTTTAAAATTAAAAAAAATAAATAATTAAAGCAAAGCAAAGATTGTAATAACAAAATAGGCGTAAATTCAGAATAGGCCTATCAAATTTATCACGATTCTGTTATTGAGTGTTACTTCTGTTGAATACATTGATGTATAAAAGTAAAGTGGTAAGATAAAAGACCCTCAAAGAACAATTATTTCTTTATAATTAAAATATTTGTGTATATATTTGCGCCATATATAGACATAAATAAATATAGAATCTAGATTCTAGAGTGGCCGATAAAAGAGTTTTATTTAACGAAAATTTGTGACTTGCAATTTTGTGTACTTTATTTATGTCTATGAGTTTTGTTTAATTTCAAAGACTGAAGATAATACAATTTTTCAATTTTTCAGAATTCGGAAATCCGAATACAATAGATTAGCATGTTTTCAAGTTACATGAAGTTATTTCCTTTTTCCAGTCTATATTTAGGTCATATCTGTCTATGATTTGCGCGAAAAGATTATTTCCCTTGTAGTGGGCATTCAAAAATGCGAAATCCTCAAAAAACTGCCGCTATAGGTAGGTTTCGAAAAATGTCGATCCTGGAATTTATATCTAGAATTTAATCTACTACTCTAGATCTAGATTAGATGTACAATATAATCTAGCATTAAATTAGATTTAGATCTATATTTTATAAGTTAAGAGCCTATACTACTTTAGATCTAGATCTATATCTAGATCTAATGACTAACTCACTAAGTCTAACTAAAGTCCTAACCGTTCCTAACGAGTAACTAGATCTAGATCTACTAACGACAACTTAAACTTAGTCTTAGAACTTCAACTTGTTTGTTGAGTAACTTCTAAACTTGGAGTCAATAGAGTTTAGATCTAGTAGACTAAACTTAGTGTTAAGTTAGACTTATTATTCAAAGTTACTCACTTAGTTGACTTAGTAGAGTAGACAACTAAACTAAAATAATTACAAATTGAAATAATCTACTTATCTACTAGACGTCAAATCATAATCAATCTTCTAGATCTAGAATCTATCTACTAATTCTAGATATAGATTTACTTATTACAGTCTAGTATTTCAAAGAGTAGAGGCCTAGTGCTAGACTGGCCTAGACTCTTCTCTAGATCTAGTCTAGAATCACTAAGAATCTAGATCCATTATTGCCATTATCATCTATCTAGGACTAGACTTTCAAGACTCTTAGACTTAGTTAGTAAGATTTAGACTTACTTTTAATTCACTCTTACTCCCCTAGGCCTAGTCTAGTCTTACTAACTCTTACTAGACTCTAGTCTCTAGTACTGTAGTCGTAGTATTATACCTGTGAGTGTGAGAACTTAGAAAAGATCTAGATCTAATCATTTCTAATCAATTGTAATCATAATAATCTGTCATCATCTAATCTAAATCTAGATCTATATAGATAGTATTATATATATTAAATATATATATATATATCTTATAGATAGCCTTAGTATAGCAGTAGAATTGTAAACTTAAATCTAATGACTTTTTTATATACAGTGGAACCTCGAGATATATAAGTTTAATTCGTTCCAGACCTGAGCTCGTAAGTCGAATTGCTCGTATCTCCAACAGATTTTTCCCATATAGAATAAAGTAAACCCGATTAATTGGTTCTAACTCTATATATAAAGTCCCAAATTAAATGCTGAAAAAGACATGTTATAAATTTTAAAATGTACACAAAACACATACATAAACACTAAAATAAAAATGAAATGAGAAATACAGAAAAGATATCAATCAAACGTATGTAAAGTAACGGTGAATGTTCAGAAAATTATCTGGGTGGCTGACGACTGTAACTAACTGAGTGCTGTGATGAGGAGGGATCGAGGGGTAGGGAGTACTACTGCACAGAACAAAAGGCTACGTAAATACAACATTTCATTAACAGCATAAACAAAACAAACTGCTTCATTTCGATGGATATCATCATCTTCTTCGTATTATTTGACTTTGCACTTACTTTAATTTTCTTGGGACCCATGATGCACAAAATAATTCCAATTAAACACTAAACTCGCTAGCTATAACACTCACACTACTGAGATGAGCCTTTGTAAAGCAATGTGATATGTGCGAATGGTCGAGATCATGGTGTACACACTCTGCTGTATTTGTTCAAATAGTGGCTGAGCCAACTTCTCCCCATTTTCCTGCGCTGGCAATTATGGTTCCTATTCGGAGGGAAAACAAAAAGATCCGATTTTGCACGATCATCGTCGATAGGTTTAGCTTTTTAGCTCGACTCATAACTCGAATTGTCCCTCGTAAAACGAACACAAACTTCTCTATCGACGCTACTTGTATCTCGAATTACTTTATGTTGAGCAGCTCGTATCTCAAGGTTCCACTGTATATATAAATATAGATGATTGATGATAGATTATAGCCTATTAATTATAAATATAGATCCAGAATCTAGATATCACATCTAGATCTATATACTAAAAGTACAAGGGGACCCAGCCTTGTTAGGTTTTATTAAATAATTTCTTAAGTAAGGATATATATACCCACCTAAGTTATTTTGGGAATATATTTGTAGTAACTAAAATGAACAATCAGGTAAAGACTATCAACCTGAAGAGTTGCTTTTGTCTTTTGTGTTCTGTTAGTTCTAAATGTAAATATCCAAGGCATTTAAATAGAAATTCTCTCAAGTCCCACAACAGTATAGTATAGAAAAAGTCTAAATGTTTGACACATATACATATTAGCATGTTAAAATGAGTCTGTAGATTTTTCATTCAGAGTAAAGTGATTTGCTTAGAAGAAGAGTAAAATACCAATAAGAAATTTATTTCATAATTCTGTAACATTACAATTACACATTTAAAAATATTTTAGTTAAAAGTAGACATGAAATATAAAATAAAGTGATCTATTTATAAACATCTGTCAAAAGCAATTTAAAATGTTTATGTATCATAAAAATAGTTTTTTTTATAATAAAAGACTTTGCAACTGTCAGAATTATATATTATCTGATCAATTCAGTCTAGCATAATGTGATGATACACACTGCCAGGTATTATATTAACAAACTGGATAAATTAATGAAGAAAGAAACATCTTTATTTTCTCCAAAACTTCTTTGATAATACTTCTCCAACTTTCTTATATAAATACATTCTCAATTCAAATCTTATAGATATACAAAACTTTACTTATAATAACGTCAACTACTGTAACTTCAATTAATGTAACTTCAAATAATATCACTTCAACTAATATCACTTTAGCTAATAAAACTCTTAATTAATGGAACCGCTAATATCACAAAACTTATAACTCTACCAAACCATTACTAAGACGGGCACGACATGGCCTAAATTGTGCAGATGTGCCTAAAATCAAAATCAAATCAAACCATTACTAAACAATGACCTACCACTCTACCAAACCATTACTAAGCAATGACCTACCACTCTACCAAACCATTACTAAGCAAGGACCTACCACTCTACTAAACCATTCTAAGCGAGGCCTACCACTCTTCCAAACCATTACTAAGCAAGGACCTACCACTCTACTAAACCATTCTAAGCGAGGACCTACCACTCTACCAAACCATTACTAAGCAATGATCTACCACTCTACCAAACCATTACTAAGCGAGGACCTACCACTCTACTAAACCATTCTAAGTGAGGACCTACCACTCTACCAAACCATTACTAAGCGAGGACCCCGAATAACTAACTTTCCCCTTATTGTTACTTTTCTTAATCGTACATTCCAGAATCATGGAAACGTCTCAGATAATTGAGTAACCATGACCTTTTAGAAGCTTAATTAGGCTATTTTTTCCCTTAACCTCTTTCTTTGATTGAATACCTAAGATTAACTTGTTTACGCTGAACAGCACTGGTTTGACCTCACTTCTAGAAACTGGTCAAAATAAGACACAGACTCGACTCGTGACTCATACTCTTTTTTTAAATTTCAAAGCTACTTTTGAAGAATGGTAGAAAATCTTCAGGCACAATATTTGGAAGAATTATCAAGAGAGTGCACAGATCAGAGGATAGCTTCCTTTATTCATAATTCTCCAAAGAAAAACAGATTAAAGACATTTACTATAAATACAGACTCTACACCCCCAAGTCCTAGAGGCAGAGATATAAACCTTGATTTAGTCAAAGTTGAAAATGTTAGTTTCAGTTCAGTGGGTGACAGTTCTCATGACAATGTGTTTGTTTCTGAACATTTACTTTCTGTATCCACACCATCATCATCCCCTGTCGATGTGAAGACAGTGCTTCAGGCAGACACGTCAACATTCACTCCAGAATCTCCAATTAACATCCATGGTTCTGAGACTGTTGATTCTCAGAACTTCTTACCAAGTGTGTTACCACAAACATGCACATTAGTCAGTGACAAAGAAAATGTGATTGGGCTGCCAATAAGCCTTGACTTGCATCTTGAAGAGGAATTACCCGATGCTGTACCACAGCTGACAATAGCTTTACACAACCTCTCGGTTGTCCATGATTCTTCTGATCACCATTCAGATAACTCTGGAGATGATTTACTCAGTCCAGTTATTCCAATTGACTGTCCTTTGTCTTCAAATATAGTCAACAATACTTCTACAGAAAAAGTTTTGCCAAATACAGAAATTGAAAAAGAACAAATTGTTGGAAATTCAAAACCAACATCTGAAGAAGTTATTTTTGGAGATAAATTGTCTCAGATTATAGACTCATTAAATGATACATTTACCTTAACAGAAGGTAACTCTGTAATGAAGAAAAGGTCAAAGCTGCCCAGTAAAAAAGGCTCTAAACTCCTCATAAATAGTGTCCAACCAAAGTCACAAATAGATAACTACATAGCAGCAAATGAAATTTCTGAAAAAGGGGACAGCAGTGGCATAAAAAACAAACGTATTACCTTCACCATTTCTCAAGCCAACAAATATAAAGTACCTGAGGAAAGCTCATTGGACTTGCCAGAAAACAAAAACCTACAGCATCATTCCAAGGATTCAAAACTAATGCTAGAATCTCAGGGTGGAATGAAAACCTCTGCATCTTTGAACATGCCTATGACAACAAAACGCTTGCAAAAGAAAGGTAACAGCATAATGCAAGCAGAGAAAAACAAATCATGTCTTGATGGCACTCAGAACTTTAGAAGAACTCTGAGACCCAGAGCTGATAAAAGTGGTAAGAAATTAGAAATGGTACTGTTTTTTGTAATGCACAATTGTAAAACAAATTTCCTCATGGATAATGATTATTATTATTATTATCATCATCAATACCTAAGAGTGCAATTACGGTAGATAAGTTACAATTATGTAATAATTTTCTGAAAACTTTATTACATAAATGTTTATCTGATACCAAACTTCTTGAGGGCAAGCATAAACCAAAATTAGAAATTAGTAATGATACAACGGGTAGAAAAAGAACACAGATCATTAAGTATCATAAGTCACATTTCAAAGTTAATTCTTTGATCTTCAATCATTCTCAGAGCTATGTAAAAATGCTTCTTTAAAAATGTGCTTAATTTGTGCCAGAGAAGTAAAAATACCAACAAAAAAATATGCCTCTTCTTTTTCAGGTTCTCAACTCATCATGGATAAAAGCTCATCCCCTAATATCAGAGAAGAAAACAATGAAGAAGAATCCTCCTCTAAACAGTTTGAGAGACCAAGAAATAGAAGAAAGAGAAAAGTAGAGGAGCATGGTTTAATGCCAGAAAAGCTATCACCCAAAAAGAATGTTGAAAAGAGAAGTGCAGTTTCCAAAAAAAATAATAAAAAAGTAGTTGCAGCTAAGGAGATGGATGTTGGTAAGCCACCCTCAGACACGTTGGCAGAGTTGGATAGTAAAACAGAACAAAACCCTGCTGTTTCAAATGCTGAAAATAAGGAGGATATGTCTTCTGTTTCCAAAATGGATGAAAAGCCTGATGAATCTTCTGAGTTAGTTGCTTTAGATAAGAACCAAAATAGGGCTGTTGATTATCAGAAAGAAGGAGATAAAAGCTCTAGTTCATCCATTGGTAAACAAAAAGCTAAACAACCTACTCGAGGTAGAGTTTCAAAGACAAAAATTCAAGACATAAAAGTTTCAGAGCAACTGGCTGTAACTGTATCTGATATAAAACCTGGAAAATCAAAAGAACTTGTCAGAAAAAAGCCAGAGGCCAAGAAAAAAAAAGAGTTAGAAGAAAACAAAATAAGTGACTCCTCGCCTCAAGAGGAGGAGATCTTATCAAAGGGGAAAACATTGCACCAAATTTCAGATAAACAATCAAAACCAACTACTAATGAAAAGCCTTCAAGAAAGCCAAAAGATGATAAAAAGCAACTAGAAGTTATTAGTGAGACAAAGCCAAAACCATCAAGGCAGAAAAGGCAAGCTAATAAAACTTCAGAAGACCAAGTTCCAACTGATTTTCAGAAATCAGTATCAGGAAAAGAGGAACTTGCATTACCAGTTAGAGGAAGAGCAACAAAAAAAGAGCAAGATTTAAAAGTCTCACATCAGCAGGATAAAGAACCAATACCACTTGATAATGTTAAGGTAGAAAAAACACTTAAGCAGAATAAAAAAGATTCTGGTAAAGATGGTTTACAGGAGAAAGATGAATCAAAAGTAAGCACAAGGCCACAGAGAAAACTTAAACAAGATAAAATAGATTCTGATGTAAATCTTGCAAGTGGCAGTGGATCTTTACTACAAGGTAAAGAAGAACCCAAAGTAAATGTTAAAGGAGCACGAAAGATAAAGCCAAATAATAAAGATTCAGAAAAAGAAATTGATACTGGTAGCCTGTCAACAGTAACAGAGAAACTAGATGCACAATTACCTGCTGTTGTGAAGCCAAAACAAAAGAAAAAGCAAGCTTCTAAAGAGTCTGAACAACAGGTTGCAATCAGTCCTCAGTCTCCAGTACAGAAAGACAATAAGAAACTTGATAAAACTAAAACACTTAAAAAGAGCAAATCAAAGAAAGCTCCTAGTCCTGTGCCTGCACTAGACACAGCGCACACATTGAAAGATGAAATAGTCAAGTCAAGTCAGAAGTACATTGGAGTTCACTGCTCAATATCAGGTAATATATGTTGAGACACTTCTAAGAAAATCATTTAAAATATTCATTATTTTATTCTTTTAATTGGATCTATATGTCTAGTATTTTATACTTTAAAGACATACACATTCATTAAGATCTAATTTATTACTCATTAGATGTATATAATTATATAATCAGGTGGTTTATGGAAAGCTGTTAAAGAAGCTGTATCATATGGGGCAAGATCTTTTGGCCTATTCCTAAGAAATGGAAGAAACTGGACACTTAATTCTGTTGATGAGAAAGAAGTTGAAAAATTCAAAAAAGCTTGTATGGTAGGTTTTGTGTGTGTGTGCTTCTTATGCTTACATAAACACTATTTCTACAATTAAACTTAAGCATAATTTTTAAAATGTTTTTTTTTTAAAGAATATAGTTAAAAACAACAACAGGAGTTTATTATATAAACCAAAGTCAAGCTGTTAGTTATTACATGTAATACATTTACATTTCCTAAATGATGTGGCCAAAAGAATTGTCATGCTAAAACTTGTAAGCGAATGTTGTAAAATACCTTGTAGACCTTGGCAGCCTAAACACTCAATGTCTGTGTAGTGAGCACTGCATTTTAAGGCAGTGAATGCTGGTCAAAAATATGTATCAAGATCAAAGATTGAACAGTGTCCATATTTTGTCTAAAAAACATCTCCTGGAAAAATCAGGTCTTCAACCAAGAAGTTTTGAAAATAGCAAATGCACCAAGAGTATAAATTATTGACATAATGACGACTATGTTGGCTCAGACATGTCACCCACATGCCAGATTATAGAATTTCCAAAGACATCCTAGATCTATGTATGCTGAGCTTCTTGAAAGAACCTGACCCAAGGTATGAGCAAAATCCTACAGAAATATCTGCAAACTAAAGCCAAGCAAACATCCTGGACAAGAATAGTTGTGATTTTGATAATTTATAATGTTGCAATGTATTTTGTGTTTCTACTATATCATATAGGATACTACTAAGTGGGTCAGATGTTGTATGAAATGGAAAATATGAAATTAGCACCTAGTACTTCTCTTAGCCTGAATTGGTGATAACTATATAAGTTTATATACAAGCAAAATTGAAACAGTCATTTCTGAAAATAGGGAATTAAAATTTATTCATAAAACCATAAATCTCATTAGGTACCGTACCAAATGCGGTATACCCCAAATGCATAATATCAGTATTCTGTTTTAAGGATAATTTTGAAATCTATGCACATAATATAATACTGTGATGTAGAAGAAAAGAAAGCAAATCTTTTGGCCCTTCAACTTTGACCCATGGAAACATGGTTACAAAAATAAATATCAACTAAATATTTGGGAATTAATGTTGAAAACTTATTGACATGTTAGTAACACTTGTTGTTGTTGTAGGACAATAACTACATTGCCGATCAAATTCTTCCTCATGGCTCTTATTTATTGAACTGTGGCTCGTCGAACCCAGAAACACTGAAGAAATCTAGACAAACTTTGATCCATGAACTTAAGATTTGTGAGAAGCTTGGTCTAACACTCTACACTTTTCATCCTGGTCAGTACATTTTTTTTTAAAAATCACTATGACCCAGAAAATACTACTGAAGCCTACAAAATGAATTATGTTTTCTTGTAACCATTTTACTTAGTTTTAAATTGTTCCTTCCCCCCCAAAGATGATAGTTTTAATGATTAAGCAAACAGCTCTTAACATAAAAGTGATTATATACCATTGTGTAGGATCAGCTTGCCATGGCAACAGTGTCAGTGAGTGTATTGAGACCATTGCAGAGAGTATCAACTTGGCACATGCTCAAACAGAATATGTCAAAACAGGTGAGACAAATAAGACCGTCTTTGAGCTGACTAAAGAATTATGTGTGGCAGTAACCCAAAGGCTGGGAAAAACATGGCTATGCAGACACAGCTGTGATCTGCCTATGTTGCAATATTGGCATGCATATAACCTATTAAATAGATGCATATGGCATATTTTAAATATTCCATTGAAATACTTATTTGCTTAGCAGAATAGTTTGCTCAATATTTTAGACTAACATTTAGACATCCTTTTGATCTTATCTTTGATTCATGATTAGATCTAGCAAATTCTTCATTCTCACATAAGCAAAACTCAACTCAGTGATGAATAAAGCACAGAAGAAAATCCATAGATTGAAATTCTTCAACCACTTTAATGAAATAAATTGAAAAGTATAGTTCAATTAGAAAATTACAATAGATTTATAGCTTATAGATTTATCTCAATTCCATTAGCTAGTCCAGCATGTTAAGATATTATGATATTATTATGTATCAATAATAAATTAAATATCATGCCATTTAATAGTAGGCATAGCATTTGTGCAGAGTATTACAGTCTGGAGACTGGACAACAACATTCACAGGAACAACTTTCATAAGTCACATGATAATTCAACTCTTCAATGTACGAGGTTTTTTTTTTTTTTAATAAAATATAATATACAAAATAAATCCAACTGATATATAAATTTTGCTGGTCTTGAAATATGCACTGATCACTTCAAATTCAATCTATATTCACTTTGTACAGAAGTGGCTATTAACTTTCTTGCTTTGTAGCTATATAGTTGACTTCTCTCACTTCTTACATGGTCACATCACTAACTTTTCAAACTTCACCAAGTGACTAAACTCTCATTCTCTTGTTAGCCCATATTTCCAGACATACATAACCTATTCATAATTCCTACATTCACTCTCTGTTTTCAAATACATTCACCTAAATATAAAAACATAAAGTAAAATAAGCTCAACATTTGACCTGTGACAGTATGTAAGTGACATCCCCCTACTACTGCATTAAGACACTAGAAATATACCTCTCCTTTTCTTTCATTCAATTTGAAACTTCTTCACCCCTACCCAAATCTCCATCTGACTGGACTATAAATAGTACACTAGTAGTTCCATTTAGAATGATTGTCTTTTCATTCAAGAAATAGAAAAGAAAACCAAAGCCTATGTTGTCATTTGTTTCCTAGAACTTTACCAGCTTTGGAATTAGTGAAAGATTTTGCTTGTAGAAGGTCTGTGAAGATATTGTAAACAAAAAAAAAAGGATTTTAAACATGTAGTACTAGGAGAATGAAAACTATTTCACTTGAGTTTAATCACTACAAAACTGGGTCAGATTAGCCAGTTATTATTTTATTTGTATTTCTTTCTCTAAGTGATTGAGAACATGTCTGGTCAAGGAAAGACTGTCGGGGGGAAATTGGAGGAATTGAAGGCTATCATCGATAAAGTCAAAGATAAATCTAGAATAGGAGTTTGCCTGGATACATGCCATGCCTATGCAGCAGGTAGGACCATACACATTTAGTACAATTATTTAGGAGATAACCTACCTTGTTGTTTGCTACTTTTTTGTGTGTTCAATCCCAGATATCTGAAGAGAAGTACTGATGATTGTATGTTAAATTTTTTAAATTGTGCTTCCTTTTTATTGTCCTGTATTAGTATTTATTAATCATCTAACAACTGGATCTGTCACATATTTTAACCCAACAGTGAACTGATAGCATATCTCATGGTTTTAGGATAACTAACTTACAACACACAGTTATGAACCACCTTTTGTGATAAACTTATAATTAGATAACTTATCAGCTCTAAAAGGGAACTTTATTCATATGAGACCCCCCCCCCCCCCAACCAATCACTTACTTTATTGATTTCAAGTTGTTGTTAACTTAATCCAAACTTTATAAATGCTACAAGTTTGGTTTTGCTTAATTTTTTTTTCAACTCCATATCAAATTTATAAACATGGTTTATAGATTTTAAAAAGCAAATTCAGCCTTGTATTTTAAAACTCAGGTCTATATATATATATATCTTTATCATGTAATTGCATCTGGCTAAATCTGTTCACTGTTTATTGTAGGTTATGAAATAGCCACAAAAAGTGGCTTTGAGCAGTTTATGAAAGAGTTTGATGAAATTATTGGTCTGCCATATTTATGTGCTGTTCACTTAAATGATGCTAAAGGTAAGAGTGATCTACGAAAGACTGAATAGAGATACCTGTATGGCACTGTTTTCTCACTATATATTGTATCTATATATAACATAGCTACTTAGTAAATAGCAACTTAGAAAAGCTGGAGTAAGGTCTTCCTTGGTCAGATGAATCTCTATATTATAAAGCCTAGATTACTGCTTTTGCTGTAACAAAGTCATATTCTCAAGTCTGATGATTAAGACCCATCGCCCACAAGGGAGGGCAAATTCCACCCACTGAACAGGCTGTAATCACTGTGCCCCCCCCCCCCCCTGCAGGGAAGAAGAGAAAACCGTTCCTCATATTCTGTATGACTGCCCCGAACTTGCTGATCTCCGCCTCGACAGGTCTGTGAAACCAAAAATTCTCAACCTGTTTGGTGACCTGTTGCACTACGCAAGACAGCAGGGTTTCTGTCCAGGGCTTTTGCTAGAGGGGATTTGAGCCTCTCAAGCCCTCACTCAAATGGAGTTTTATGATGATTAAGAAAGATTACATCATTTAATATGGCTACACAGGCCTAACTCTAACCTAGAATTTTAGAATAACAATGAGTGCTAAGATCGGAAAGTAGATTATAACTGTAGTTTTCCTTCATAATTTTGTTCTCTATAAAAGTACTCTCATTAAGTATAATTATTTCATCCTATTACAGAATCGCTTGTGTTTGTTTCCATAAGAAGGCTCAAATACTAGCTGTAAAAAAACTTCTGAGCCCCAACTGTATATCAATAGAATTCTTCAAACTCATCCTATTAAAAATGTAATTAGAGGCTTACCTCATTAGGAAACTCTAAAAATGGCAATGACATGTATTGATATTTTTCATTTAACTGACATAATTTAACTCTTCCATTTCACAGAAGGACTTGGCAGTAATTCAGATAGGCATGAAAATATTGGCAAAGGAAAGATAGGCCTTGAAGGTTTCCATCATATCATGAATGATCAGCGTTTCAATAACATTCCCATTATCTTGGAGACTCCAGTAAACAACTATGCAGAAGAAATAAAAACTTTGTATGATCTTGAAACATTTTAAAATTTACTTTAGGATTTCTTCATCAGTTTCATTAGAATTTTGTTTCTCAAGATTTTAAGTGTTCAATGTTTTAGTTCGTAATTCTTCTTTTTTTTTTGTATTTTTTTATATACCTTAATGACAGTACTCCAAAAAAACAAAGCTTCATTCTAAAACTAATAATTCTGGCTAATGTATGTAGATCATTAGATCTTAGTATGTTGAGATTTTCAGATGTGAACATTATCACAGTTTGTGTAGTTGATTGTCTCACTCCATTCATAAAGTGTTGGAAATACAACAGGCTGAATGAATGATACAAAACTTCAGTGTGCAATTAAGTGTATAATAGATTAAACCTTAGTAAGTTGTTTCAAAGAAGAGAGTGTAATAAACTGACTGCCTTTTGCTGATATTATTTTTTTTTACCCTTCCTACCATGTCTAGAAATGAGTAAGCTTTGACCGTGCTCTTGAAACACTAAGAATTATTGACCTAATGTATGTGTAACTAGAGACATTTGACCTAACCTGTATTTTTTAGAAAAAAATTACATATTAATTCATATTTCATGAGAATGTTTTTTTTTTATTAGCTACACTCCAGGGGATGATTCATAGATTTTTGTTTAACATTGTGGACTGATTTTAGTTGTTCACAATAAGAGTTTTATTGATTATTATAATATATTTTTTGACAAAGATCTTTCCAATTAGATTTGATAACATTATTTCTAGTCTGTAAAAAGAAGGCCATTATTACTTCCTATATTTATTTCATAAAATAGTATTCCTATCACTAGAGTGATCTAATCAGTCTTTCATTATTTCTTGCAGCTTTTGATCCGAAACATTATTTGATGTAAGGATATAATAAAATTATACATTTTCTGACAATTTTGACTTTAATTTGTTAGTGTGGTGTTTCTATTTTAAAATTAATATTTTGTCACCTATTCTACACACAGTAATTTAGAAGACTTTTGATAGATTTCATGTTTGTGATACCATCTTAGTCCAGTGTGAATCAGGCAACTATTTTTAAACTACTTAAACTGTTAAACAGCAATCCATTTACTATTTTGTCCTGTTTCCACCAAGTTGTTAGACCATCATTTAAAAATACCATCTAAGCAGCTATGATTGCCACAAATGCGTTTAGCAGTTTTGACCATGTAAAATGATGCATTAAAAAATTTTCCAAACTTAAAAAAAAAATCAATTTTTAACTACTAATAATGCCAGAATTGAATTCAAAAGGCTACTCAAAGTGCTTAATCCAGGGGCCTCAAACACTTGGGCCGCATGCGGACCGCAAAACTATTTTGTGCTGCCCGCGACCACGTCAGCGGATTTTAAAAAAAATAGATTAAATTTACTATGACACATATGAGCCGTGAAATGATTTACAACTGCACAAATCAGTAAATGAGTTTTCACTGTCGCCCACCGACCGCTTAGGCTTTCAACACAAGCTGGGTGAATGGTGGCCTGATTCTAACTGCTGGACCTTTTGCAGCCATACACTGCGTTCTGCACCAAGAAGCACTCTGTGGCAAATGTCTACAAAGAAGAATGTGATGGGTGTTGTTGTGAAGACGTTGAACTTCATGTGTTCGGGGTCTCAACCACTGACAGTTTGTGTCATTTTTAGCTGATTTAGAAACGGAGAGTTTCTGCATCACACGGAAGTCAGATGGTTGAGTCATGGAAAACTACAATAATTGTAATTAATAATTATAAAAACTTTATTTTAGCCTTTAGCTGCTTTGACAGTAGTGTTTGTAAAATTTAATGAAAAAACATTCTCTTTTCGTGGTGCGGCCCGCTGACTGGTTACTTTCCACAGCGGCCCACATGCTGATATGAGTTTGAGACCCCTGGCTTAAGCTATGGTCTCCAGTCACAAAGAGTAGGTCTCAGAAATAGAATGCCTGAGCATTAGCTATGGTTAAAATGATGTCACCCACATGTTACCCATTGCCTATGCAGCTGAAGTATCAGAAGACAGGCTCTGCCAGGGTGTAGCACTGTGTGCTGTGCCTAAGGGTCGCCAGCTCCTCAGGGTTGACTGCTGAAGCTTTTCCCATGTTAGGGTAAGCTGCAAGGCAGCAGAGGTTATAATCGTTTTCCTTCTCCAAAGTCACTCAGAAATTGAAGCAAGATCTAAAGTTTTTGGACAACCTCATTCACCTACAGGTGTTCTTTGAATATTCAATGCTGTTCAAAAGAAACATTTTTCCATGGGCTCTTTAAAAATCTTTTTTCCCCCCTAGCATAATGCTAATGTTAAAAAAATAATTTTCATTGATCAATGGTTAGATCCAACTCTCCAGTGAAAGGAAATTTCTCACAAAGTAAATGCCTCAGAAAATTTTGAATGGTAGTCTGATGATGAACTAGTAAGAAAAGTTGCTTCTTCTGAGATATATATTTCAGTAATAACTTATTACCATGATCCATTCAATTGTATAGAGTATAGCTTCAAAAGTTCACTTTACCATTTTTTCCCCCTTTCCAAGTTTTTGTGATGGTAAAAAAAAGTGTCATGGATTGAAAAGTCATTAGCCCATTAAGTGTAGATCAGTTTTCAATAAAAATGTCAATAGTTATTAAAGCCTAATAAAGCTGATAAAGATATTACTTTCCCTCAAAGATCTTAACATCATTTATCATTTGACCTGTGGTACATGAAAGTTTATAGGGGTCGTTCGTAATCACGCAAAAAAATGACTTTTTGACACCCCCCCATGAAACAAAGTGTCAGAAATTCTCAGAACCCCCCCCCCCCAATCTGCGTCACGTCACAAAATAATTTTTTTTTATTTCAAATTATTTATTTATCATCAATTTTTTCCCAAATAGGTTTCATGTGCTCATCGATAGTATACACTTGTATACACAGGAAGATTTTCTTCTGCTTGAGGAGCTGACTCAAAAATTAAATTGTCTTCAATGACATCTTTATCAATCCATTCCACACTCTCCTCACCTGTGTTTCCCAAAACTACAAAGACTTCGTTGTCTTTTTTAAAAAATAATTCTTTTGGCTTTCTGTGCTCGTGTTTATAGGATGGTGGGATGAACAAGTTCATGTTGAAATGAGTACCGAAAAAATATTATTTTTCGAAGATTTTTGAAGATTAAAGAATTTTTTTTTTTCTGACTTTAAATTTGTGACGTCACAAAATCGAACCACCCCATAGCCAAGCAGCAAAATGCTGGCTGGCTAGGTGATCATTAAGTTGTCTTTTTTTACACACTGTACTTTTAACTGCATGTCAGATTTTACATTCTAAAAAAAAACAACAATAGTAGCAACATATTCAAATACAAAGAGAGCGAGAAAATTGTGAAGAAAAATTGCATTTTATGAAATATTAATAAATAAAACTGAAATTCAGTTGTAATACTCTAAATGACAAACCAAAATATCAATACAAATCATTACAAACTGTTTTTTCACTTTCACTCATACAAACACCTTTCAATACACAACATAGTCATAACACTTTCACTCAGGAAGAGGCCAGTTGAGACAAAGGTTCTTCTAAGTACATAGCCATTGCCTCAATCTGAAAAAAAAAAAAAAAGAATCACTATTACAATTTCTTTTGATGAATACACTGTAAGAAATCAAGTGGAAACATTTAAATGTATATAAATGACATAACATCCTATTGCGAAAGAAAAACGCCAGAGAAGGAAAGCAAGGCAAACGACACTAGCTCCAGCTGGAATTACCTGCCCAGAGTGCGGCCGAACATTCCGGGCTCGCATAGGTCTCACCAGCCACATGAGGAGGCACAAAACCCCAGTGCAAAGCCCTCAGCCCACTGGATGACAAAGTGGTCATCATCGAACCACGATGGACGAACTATATATATAACATCCTATTCCAAATATTAGAGTTCTGAGATAGCCATTTATTAAAGTGTCACACATATTAAGTTGCCCAACATTATGAGTTGTTCAATTCGGATAAGGTCTAGATTTACTAAGGATATGTAACTTTTGAACATAATGGTATGATAAAAATGTTGTACACTCATATAACTCATGGAGGGCCCTAGTCCAGTGATCGGCAACCTTTTGAGTCAAAAGAGCCAAAAATTACAATTTGCAAAATTTTTTAGTTTTAAAGAGCCGCACACTTTTTTTTTCTTGTCAACAATAAATAGTACTCACTTCAATAATTTTTTAAATGAAAAAAAATCTATTTATTCATATCCGCTTTTGTTGCGTTACATACATACATTTCTGGAACTCCAATGTTTCACCCCACAAAGACTTTACTTTATAAATTAAATTTTGAGGTTAGCAGTGGTGTCAAGCAGGGATGTGTGCTTGCACCTACCCTGTATGGCATTTTCTTCTCTTGCTTACTGCACTATGCTTTCAACGACAGCAACGAAGGTGTATATCTCCACACAAGATCCTCTGGAAAACTTTTCAATATATCAAGGCTGCGGGCAAAAACCAAGGTTAGGAGGATACTTGTTAGGGAACTCTTGTATGCTGATGATGCAGCTATTGTAGCTGACTCTGATATTCAGCTCCAGACCCTGGTTGACAAACTATCTGCTGCTTGCCAGAAGTTCGGCTTAAATATTAGTCAAAGCAAGACCAAGATACTGGTCCAAAACACTAATGCTGCACCTCAAGTAAATATTAATGGTCAACCACTTGAAATTGTTGATCATTTTTGCTACCTTGGTTCCATCATATCCAACGATGCTCTACTGGATAAAGACATCAACAATAGGATAGCCAAAGCAATGGGCACCATGTCAAGGTTGCAGAAAAGAGTGTGGGACAACATATTGCTGACTAACAATACTAAAGCCTTAGTCTACCGGACCTGCGTGATGAGCACTTTGCTATATGGAAGCGAAACATGGTCAACATACTCATGGCAGGAAAAAAAGCTGAATGTCTTCCACCTCCGATGCCTAAGGCGGATCTTTAAAATAAGGTGGCAAGATAAAATAACAAATGAGGAAGTGCTACAAAGAGCAGGGTGCCAGGACATCCGCTCTATTATCAGCAGCAGACGCCTTGGCTGGCTTGGCCACGTTTGCAGAATGCCAGTAGGTAGACTACCACAAGATATACTGTATGGTGATCTTATTGAAGGCAGGAGAGCCGCTGGTCGCCCACTTTTACGGTATACAGATGTGTGCAAACGTGACATGAAGCTATTTGAAATCGACACTAGCAGCTGGGAAAAAGTAGCACTGGATAGATCCACATGGAAAGAGAGCATAAGAGAAGGGTCTCGGATTGCAGATGCCATACACAACAGAGGCAGAAAGAAGGCTAAAAATGCAGCTGCTCCTGGTGATTTTATATGCCCAACCTGCAACCGCAGCTGTGTATCAAGGATTGGCCTCTTTAGCCACACAAGACGTTGCAAAGGGAAAAGATCGTCTCACAAGACGTAAAATGCCACAGAGATAAATTAAATTGCATTTCTAGAGATCTAGTATCAATTCCAAATGGATCAATGTAGATTTCGTTAATATTTGTGTTGAGAGCATTTACTATGTTTGCTACAATGGTTTTGTTGACTAATTGTTCAAATCTGTCAAATAATATACCTATCATTTTCATTTACAACTGAGCTGAAGTAATTCCTGTCAAAAGTTGCACTGGTTTTATTGCGATATAGGTATTGAGAAAGAAGTAACTTATCAGTCTGAGTATATTCTGCCTAAAGATTTGTGTTTAAAACATACTAGTTTGGATCTGTTAGTCCAAAAGCATATAATAGTAATCACCCAAGATTTTTTCAAGATATTTTCCAAGTATCTGATGTTTTTCTCATTATTTATAGTCCTGATTTCTTCTGTAATTTCACTGAGTATTGTTTGGTTTACTAAATGTTCAGGTAGTGTGTAATCATCTTTTGTTTTTAGCCTCTCCTCAAAGTATTCAGCACATCTTTCAAGTAATTGATGGTTTTCTGGGATTAGTGGCCATATTTCTTGTCATACATGCATGATCTAGCATGGAACCCATTCATTACATGTTTAATTTTCAGTTTTATTCCTTCCACATTACCATCTCTTTCAATGATTTCAATCTGTACAATATTAAATTCCCCAATCAAATAGTGTTTCAATAGTGGTATCTTTGAAGAATACCCCTCTCTTAAATGAACTGCCTTACTAAGCTTTATCCGACAGAAGATCCTGGTTTCAGATGCAGCAGGTGTTGAAGGCACTGTGGCTGAGTGGTAAAGTGCTTGGGTTCTGAGCTGGTGGGTCCTGGGTTCAAATCATGGTGAAGACTAGGATTTTTAATTTCTTTAATGGGTACCTGACATTAGTTGGGGAAAAGTAAAAATGGTTGGTCTTTATTCTGACAACATGACACCCTCATTAACCCTGGGCCACAGAAACAAATGACCTTTACATCATCTGTCCTTTAGACAACATGGTCTGAGAAGGGATCTCACCAGGTTTGATATCTAAGCATCAGTAGGCCATGTGATGTTATCAGAGGCTAAGTGAGATGGCAAATTAAGAGCATTTGATAGAGAAAGGAGCTTATCCTTATTGAGACCATAAGACAATCTATAATTGATCAGATCTGAAAACTGATTCATTTCTAATGTAGATTCACACCTTGGCGCTTTAACATAGCGCAGATATATATATATATATATTTATATATATATACACACAGATATATATATATATATATATATATATATATATATACACACAGCTTTTCTTTTTTTTTTTGTAAAAAAAATAGGTGCTGGTACTCAGTGATGGAATGCTTAACTTTTAATTACTAATAAATTAATAATAAACATTAAAATACTAGAAAAATAATTTTTTTTTTCCCCACATTGAAAAAGGTGCAGGTACGCCATACTGGTGTGTATCCTCACAAAAAAAGCAATGTGTGTGTGTATATACATACAGATTATAATAAAGCTTGTTTTCGAGTCATCATGTATGTAAAAATTACATTCGATTATATTAGCCTTAAAAATTTATTTTTTTTCAAATATAATAAACAGATAATACACTTTTGAAAGGGTTTTAAATTAAAAAACAAGCACTAACAGATTTAGAATGAATATTATGTTAGTTAGATGACTGACAGGAGTTCTTTTTCTAGTCACTATTTTTAAGGAAGCACACCTGGCTGTGAAAAGTGAGAATTGAAATCAATATTTACATGTATTGAATTGATGAATGGAGTAAATTTACCTTGGCTTTTAACATTCCATAATTAACTGATTCCTTGGCACAAAGACACAAAAGTAAGTTGGCAACTTTTGTGATAGCAATTTTACCTTGCTGAAATAATAATAAATAAGGTTAAAATAGATTTAAAAAAACAAACATCACATTAAATATAAGGCTCATTTAATCTATCAGCAATACTAAAGAAATGTTTGCGTTTCCATACCTTACATTCAACAAGAACACAGTTCAATCTTCCATCATCAAGTGAGTATTGGCCACTTTTGTAAAAGGAAGACCAAATGTTGCTGGCAATAGCTGCGGCCGCTGAAGCATCTTTATCAGTAAATCCAGAAAATGCCAGCAATGACCCTTCATTATTGAGAAGACTGAAAATGAGAAACACTAAATTGTGAGAATGACAAGGAAAAAAAAATGTGTTCCTATTGAACTGGGTGGTGAGGACTAACTGTGAGAAGGAGCATCCCTTTCAAGCTGTTCTATGGAAGAAGCAAAGCAGAAGCATTTTATTCTAAAGGGAATTAGAATTTACAGGCCAAATGACGTATATATGGTGTTAGTAAAGTAGTTCTTGTAAATAGAGCTTCTTCTTATTGCCCTCATAGACCCCCAATTTATTTTTTCACTTTCATAGACCTGTTGGAAGTCTTTGTAGTGACTAAGAGTCTATAGCCATCTAAATATAATCTCTTTGTTCCCAAAAAGGGGTTAAATTTTTTTGTACAGAGAAGTGGGAAGCGTGGTCGAGAGGCCAAGTGCGGCTTGAGCTTGGCTACCTAGAAGGGGGCTCGAGGTTCGACACCCGACTCAGGCAGAGTTGTGTTTACTGAGCGCCCAAAGGCAGCACGGGAAACCAACTCCTAGATACCCCCTCCCCCCCACTGGTCCACAAATGAGATTAGACTAAAGCGCTCTGAGCATGCTATAAGCATGAAAGTAGCGCTATATAAAAGCAATAATAATAATAATAATAATAATAATCATCAAGTAGAATCTCTAGACTTCTATAGATGTATATCTTCTACTATAATAACTAGTGGACACCACTATTTTGCAGGGCCGGCCTATGCATGCAACCTACGCGACCACAGTGGGCCCCAAACTTTCATAGGACCCACGCTTATTCTAGGTGTATAAATTATTACATTAAACCATTTTATAACTTATTACAGATTTCCTGTGGCCTCCTGATTTACCAGGAGCTCCTGAAATTGCAAAATATATGAAAAAGTCCTGGAAATCTCTGAAAATTATTAAACTCTTTTGAAAACTAAAAAAAAAATATCCAGAAATATATATTGTCATTTAGGGGTGTCATTAAAAATGGAAAACACCAATCCTATGCACAAGGAAAAAAAAAACGGCATTATGCAATACCCGTATTTGAGGAATCTGGTGTAAGAAGCTTCTCGCGCCTCAAAGTAATGAAGAATTACTTGAGGTCTACAATTCTCGAATATATATTGAAACATTTGGTAATTCTTGCTATTGAGCTTGATCTATGTAGGAAACAGATTTTTTTCTGATATACTGTATGGCTTCGCTACATGCAAGGCTCATAAAGTAATTTTGTAGGTAGTAAAGCATGAATAAAATGCAAAGACGAATTTATTTTCTAATACAAATTCTTAATTTTCACTTATTATCCGTATCATTACCCAAACTTGGCCTCGTAAAATCAGTTTCACATAAGGCCACACAATGGTTGAGTCCGGCCCTGCTATTTAGTGACAGGTGAATACAGAGTAGATTACTTGTTCTCCACATCTTTTTTTCTTCAATAAAACTACGATAAAACTATGTGGGGGTGGGGTAGAAATAAATAAATAAATAGTAGTAGTAACTACTAAACTAGTCTAACTCTATCATAATTCATATATATGATAGAGTTAGACTAGTTAAGTAAATTATAATATTTAAATATAATTATTATTATATATATATATATATTATATTTATATCATATAGATCTAGATCTAGTAAATTCTAGTATGACAGTATGATATATCTAGATCTAGTCTGACAGTCTGAGTATCTACAAGATTTCTATCTCTAATTATTAGAGTTACTCAGAGTTAGAGTAGACATTAGTCTTCATTAAAGTTCATTATTATTAGACTTTAGACATATGATTAGATTAGACTTAAGAGTAGAGTTTTAGTCATAGAGACAATAGAGATAGAGTCTTACTCTTAATAAAAGTTAGGTAGTACTTAAGTAGTAGTCACTAACTTACTAGTCTAAGTCACTAAGTCAGTCTAAACTCTAAAGTAAGTCTAAGGTCTAACTCTAACTTAAGTAGATCTAGTTTTTAGTAAATTACTAGTTAAATCTAAGTCCTATATCTAGATCTAAGACATTCTAAGTCTAAGTCACTTACTGACTGAGTCAGTGTAGTAGTAAGTCGACAAAGTAATGAAAGTTAGTAAGTTGGACTTTTTAGTAATTAGTTGGAGCTAATAAAATACAGATTCTAGCTATGTGAAAATCCATAAAACCGGAAGTCAAAAAATAGCATAAAATCTTGAGATTCGTTTTTTTACTTTTTGTATATATAGGCCCTTGATTGAAATCGATTATGGTTTTAAATCCATTGTAATCATTGCTAAAAGGGGTGAATATGATTACTTTTTATATCAAGGAACATTGTTTTTTTTTTGGACTTTAAAAAAAAAAAGTATTTTCTTACTTTTTTTTTACTTAAAAGTATACCTATTTTTGTTTTTGCTGATACTCATTTCAGATTACACTCTAGAACCTGATTTTTTTTATGGTAATAGAATATATATCTGGCCATATTTCTGCCAAGTTTTATCACGATACCTTTGTAGCTTCGATTATAATGTTGATGCAAAAATTTGCACTGCCCCCTATGGGATTTTTTACTTTTTTTTTTTTTTTTTGAAAACTAAACTATTCTAGGATTTAAATCTTGCCCAGGCTAGTAGATATAACAATTAAGTATATTTATAAATAGTTTTAAAGGATTTAAAAAACTAGCTTTATTTTTTATAATTTTAAAACGCATGTGAAAAAAAAATTGTTTCAGACGATTTTGATCCCACTTTTTAAATATTTTGTTATTTTCTCCCATCACATCGCCGCCATTTTTTCCACGCCTCTCTGACGTTTCTTTTAGATCTAGACCCGATAATTTGTTTATTTCATCAATATTTACATTTTAAACAAGTAAAGTTCATAAAAATAAATTAAATCCGATTTGTGAGCAAGAAATTTACTACGAATACTAGATCTACAATTAAATTTCTTATTCAATAAGTAGATTTATCCTCTACGAAACTCAATTCCAACTTCTTAATTGGGGGTGTGTCTCGCGAGCTTAGCGACTGAGAGAGGTGAGGTCACGGAGGACGCGTGATTTCCTTAGTTCCATTACAACCCATGTTATCTCAAAACGATACAAAAAAAATCATAACTTTCTAACTATTAAAGATACAGTCATAATTTATATACCATTGGAAAGTTCTTTTAAAGTATTTTAACGATGTACTAACGAAAAAAATTTTTTTCTAAGATAAATTTTTTTTTTAACATCCCTACAGATTCTAAAACTTACAGAGTGCTACCTACACCTCCAGTATTTGCTTGACTGAGCACCTCAGAGAGGGCTTTCGGTTTAAACATTTTCATCTTTTAAATCTAGCGTCTACTACAGTTACTGATTAATTATTAGATCTAATTAATAGAGTAAGAGATCTAAACGAAGCCAGGTCTTAGACAGTAAGACCTCATATAAACAAGAGGCTAAATATAGTAACAGGAAATGAAAAATCACATGACCAGCATTTTATTTACCAATGAAAGTGTCATATACCGCAACCTTTATGAGATAGATTGTACCATGGAACTATAGTTTAGTATAGTAACAGTATAGTTCCATGATTGTACCATGGATTCTACAGTCTACAGTTCCATGATTGTACTGGTTATAGGTGTATAGATTACTATAGATTTATAGATGTAGTCTTTAGATCTTAATCTCTATATTATATATCTAGTTTCATAGATGATAGCTAAGTCGGCTAAGACTAAATAATAATTATTATTTAATAATATAGATTTAGATTTATAGGATAGGCCTCAAACAATTATCAATATTATGTCAATATATAGATCTATTACTATTTTGCACCTGTAACTTAAAACTAAATTCTCATTACTAGTGACAATATAAATATAATAATAATAGGAATAGGCGTTTCTTCAATCTTCTTTCTTGAAGTTTTGACTCTTTTGAGTTTGATAATGTCAATGTGACATGACTGGGTGACTACGTCAATAACAATAGTAGTACTAATTAAGTTTAGAAATATACCGGTAATTATTAAAATAAAAGTATGTGATGTTTTAACTACAAAGTAGTATACTGTACTTTACGTAACCTTCTCCTTTTTTTTCATGAAACACGATGTTACACGTTATTTGAATTAAAATCAAAAGTTTCTTTGAAGAAAATATTGAAAGATTCTACACTTTGCTACCTTCTTACATCACAATGGACTGTCACTATGACACATTTATCCCACAACAAGGATGGCGTTCAAGATCATTACAAAGTCACATGCTCGACTGCCTTTAAGAAGATTTCTCACACTTTAGTATTGGCGTGCCTAACACCCTCATAGTTTAATTTTATTTTAGAAGCAAGGAGAAATTGTAGGAAAATGGTGCTCAGAGTTCAATCCCGAACCCCAATTGTGGAGCTTTCTGTGCTCCCCCTTATCTGAAACACGTCTCTTGACGAGCAATATGAAACTTTCCCCTTATAGCACATGTCTGCTTGTCCCTCCACTATGCAATGGTGGCCTCTTGAATCATGATTGTCTCTGAATATTAATATTATTTTTTTTTTTTTATAGCATACATGTTCGCATATAATATAATTATAATGATTTAATTGTTAAAAAATTTTTTTGAACATTCTAGTGAATGAAAGTTGCTAAGTAAATGTGTGCACTCAATATTGTATCAGTTAGCTACTTGGATATTTTCAATGCATTGTTGTAGCTGGTTAAATGATAAACCTCACCTACAATAATGGACGAAAATAAAGTATCACAGTATCAAGATGTATACTTACCATTTAATTATCTTGAATACAAAAGTTGTTTCATCTTGTACAATATAGTTTTTTTTTGGTCCTGTATATAAATATACATTCAAAGTTATATTGTGCCTCAAAAACTTGTAGTAAATGATTTTTTTTTTTTCTATTCAGTATAGGTCTAGTGATAACAAGACCACCTTCATGTGCATTGAATGTTTACATTGAATGAGATCTCCTTGTGGTTAGAAATAAGGTACTTAACAATTTTAAAGAAAGTCATATCACATATGAATATAAGTTATAAAATCATCATCAGTATTGCTTTTTTTTTTTTTAAATTGTGACTTTCAGTGAAAGTAACATCTTAGCTTTCACCTACCAGGTGTCAACTATTAGTCCTCAACTGTTTCATAATGTTTAACTTTTTAAATCACTGTTGTATTCATTGATATTTAAAAAGGCACTTTCTCCATTACTTACCAGTATGTAAGTACAACATAAAGGATTGTTGACTTTTCTATTTACTCAAATGAACATTTTAATATTTGAAATTTTCAATGTTGTTTTTTTTAGTTTAAAATTTTAATTATTGGACAGTTGTTTTGTAGTGATTTATAATACCAGGTAATTATTTTTTTACTGACTTGAGCTTGTTATTTATTAAATGCAATATTTATCAATTTTTACATCTTTCTTTCTTAGTTTTTTTGGTTCCATGGGTGCTTTCACAAAACTTGGGCTTGCAGGCGCTGTTGCTGTTGTTGGTGTAGGAATTTTGTGCAATCTTCCAGTCAACCCGTTTGTTAAAAGGCCAGAAAAGGCTACTCTGGATTATTTAGCACAAACAAAACTTAGAACTTTTGGTAGTGACGTTAAAGAAATAATGGTAAACTTGATTGATGTATTTATTAATGTTGTTTGAGGCAAGGGTATCAAATATCAAATATAAAAAGTAATGCATACATATTTAAGGCAGTCCTGGGAACCATATTTTTTTTAATGAGAGAACATGTTGAATAATTGTTTGTTTTATTATAACAATAGCCTAACACCTATTTGTCAGATGACTGTTTCTATTGTTGGCGGGGGCAGGTCTAGATGATTGTGTGACCTTTGCCCTCAGGGTGGCAGAGTGAGCCTAGCAAATGCTACTGATGAGAAATAGTTCTTTTGGGGGGGAAGGGGGGTCTGGATGGTCCAATCGTTTGTTCACTTGACACTGCTAGGCAAAGCTGTTGAATCTTCATGTCCCTCTCAGTGCTATCTTTTATTTTTCAATTTTTGCCATTTAAAATTTCATCTTTAATGTTGAATTATAAATAAAATGATTTTAATACTTAAACCCTAAATTGTAGAGCTTTTTATGTCCCTTTTGTTTTTAATAAATAGAGGAAAATAATTCTTAAAAAATTAAAGGGCTCCTCATGGCTTAAAATATGCCAAAAAAAGAAGTCCAATCAAATCATATATGGAGCAATATTTATTAGTTGTTTCAGCACTTAGCTTCACATTAGTATGTAAGATTAAAAGTAGCAATGAAAACCAAACTAAAAAATAAAACAACTTATATGAGCTGCTCTTGAAACATTTTTAACTTTTTTAAACTTATTAAATTTGATCACAAGTATTCTTATATTACTAAGTCATTGAAACTATGAGACATATTTTTACCAGTACTGATACTTCATTGGATTTTAGTCTCTTGTACTTTAGGTTTAGTTTAAGCATTCTCTTTCCCCTTTTTTTTTGCTGTCAAAAAAGTTCTTCAGTGTGAATTCTATTCATTCCTTCTTTCCATCATTTCTTTAGCCCCTCTGCTCTCCCTTTTACTTCATGAGATACCTATAGTTTAAAATGTGGGTTGTTGCAGGCTTCCGAGCTGTGGCAGAAAAATGGTGCTGTGATCATGGCAGTCAGAAGACCTGGGTGATTATTGTGCAGGGAGGTAGGACTGGATTGACTTAAATTATTTTGTTACACAAGATCTGGTAGCTAGAAGATTATTGCATATGGTGATCACTGATTTGATTCTAATTACAGGAAGCTCAAGAGCTGTCCTCTCTGAAGCCTCAGCTTGATGACCATGGTGTACCTCTGTATGCAGTTGTACATGAGGACCTGGGGGTAGCTGAATTCCAGCCTTTTTTTAAAGGAGAGATTTTCTTAGACAAAGAAGTAAGTATATCTTTTTTTTTTAATTCCTCTGTATCAAGGCCATTAAATGAATCACACAAGTGGCTGTCAGAGTATCAGTATGTTTCAAAGAGTTTTTAATTATTGTACACAGAATCCTTTTAAATATTTTGTTATCATTTTGTTGAAGTTAAAATAGTTTTAATAAGACCTAGCACTCCTTTTTTTGTTACTGTTTATTTAACTATGAAGAAACAAAAAATCATAATATATAAATTTTAAAATAAATTGTTCTCACCAGCGTCGATTCTATGGTCCAGTAGAACGAACCATGCTGTTTTCTGGCTTGCTTAGACTGAGTGTGATTAAAAAAATTTTGGATACCAGAAAAAAAGGAGTTGATGGTAATATGAAAGGTGAAGGGCGCATACTTGGAGGTAAAAATATTTGATGTGCTTGGCTCTGTTATAATACTAGACACAGTCTTGTTAAAAGAAAAATATATGAATCCATTATTAAACTTGATATTTTTTAAACATTTTTTTTCTGATTCACAATTTATTTTTGGTTGTTACACTTGTTTCATCACAGGAGTATTTGTCATTGGGTCAGGTGATCAGGGTATTTTATATGAGCACAGAGAACAAGAATTTGGCGACTATGCCAACACAACAGAAGTTTTAAATGCAGCTTTAAAGATTGAAACCAGCAAAATGGATAGTAAATTGTAGAGAAAATCCTTTATCGAAAATTGTTACTGTTTAGTTTTAATTAGACATATTTTTAAAATGGAATGGGACAATACATACAATAGTTGTTTTTTTTTTTTGTGTAGGATTATCAAAATTTCACTATCAGTATTCTGACATCCCCCCCCCCTTCCCCAATAAAAGTTTCTAGTTTTTAGTTTTTTTTTTTACCATCCAATTAAAATAAAATCTTTTCTAAGTAGAGAGTTGAATCAAATGTTGACTAAGTAAATATTACAACATTGTGTTGGACTTATTCATTTTGCTTGACAGAGAGCAACACTTAAATTGTGTTATGCATAAAAAATGAAATAAAAGGCAAATTTGAAAAAAAAATTTTAGCAGTTCAATATCAGAAGAATTGACTTCTTTATATGCTATTTATACTTTCAAATGATTTTTAATATGTATTTATATATAGACATATATTTTATTTTCTTCAGTTTTTAATCATAGTTTTTTTTATACTATTGGCATATCAGGATAATGAAGGTTGTGTTCAAAGGCATTTGAATAAGCACATTGATTTTAAAACAGATTTGTTTATCTTTCAAATGTGGATGATATTTTGTTTATTAAACTTAATTGTAAAGCTTATTAAAATTTAAATCATATCCCAAAATAACAAAAGGAGAAAGCATTCCTTAACTACACACTTGGCCACATCTTTCATGTTGCTATTTTAAGCTGCTGTGCAAATCAATTGGATTGTCTTGCTCTATAATAATCAATGTTTTTTGTTTTTTTTGTCTGAAATCATGATCTAGTTTGAATGAAATGCTGTTATTCACTTCTTTTTCTTCTAGCCAAACAGAATGTTGGTTATATTTGGCAGTAGTGGTAATAGGGTCTTACAAAGGTATATTAAAATGGGGCATTCAAAGATCCCTATTCACAGTTTCATAAGGGTGGATGCAGTGTCTACAGGGGGATGGCTGAGTGGGATATGTATTGTTAAGGTGATAATTTAAAGGTATATATTCTGTTCTTAGCTGGAAAATTGTATATTGCTCTTTGTATGAGAGAAAAATTGATATTGTACATAACTTCGTAATTGTGTTGGAAAATTAAGGCAAATGTTTGATATCTTATATAATACAGACGTTACTTCAAAAAAAAAGATGATTACATCCTACGCGTCATGCATTCAGTCATGCATATTAACCAATGACGTAAATTCTGCCAAGTCACTGGTTTTCCTGGCTAGCTCAGGCAACCCATTTCATGCTCTAATGGCACTAGGGAAGAAAGAACACTTGTACTGATTTGTCCTAGCATATGGGACAAGGAATGTGCCTTTATCTTTGTGTCTTTCTGAGTATTTTATTAAGTTTTGTTTTTTTATTTGAAGATTATGGTTCAGTGTTTTGTGCATAATTGCTACTTTACTTTTGATTCTATGACATCAATTATTGTTCAATCCTTGTTTCTACTTTGTTAGATTTTTATGCTATTTTAATGTGCAACTTGTCAAAATATACAATAATGAATGTTGTTTTTTTTTGGTCTTTATCATTTTTCACAATAATCTTTTTTGTCACATTTTTATCAATTGTCATATGAATAAAACAGACTGAAGTATATAATGCATTGAACCCATAAAGAAAATTAAATAATATTATTTCAATTTGCTTCCACTGCACCAGTATATTATAATGATACTGTAGACTTAAAATTTACAAGTTTGTAGTTGATGAATATAACAATGTGGCTGATGCATTGGTAAGTGATAGAAATGTTTGTCTTGATACCTGGTTGTGTTGAAAACTAAAAATAAAAGCTTGACATTCTATGGTTCAAATTTTGTAGCATTCCATTTTTTTAAATAAAAAGAATGCTAATAGAAAGTAAGCAGCTGTTATATGATTTTTTATTGATATTTGCATGTGTGCATGTCAATATGTCAAGGTGGGTTTTATGGGCTTATTTAGGGGATGATATAATTAAATGTGTTTCCTACCTCATTAAGCTAATGTATTCATAAAATAGAACAGCAAACCAAGTTGGACATTAATCAAACTGTAAATAAGTGGTCAACCATCATTAAACAATAACAATATTTAGTTCTAAATACAAATACTCATATTTAGAATACATATCTACCTGACAGTGTGATATGCCAGACTTCAGACTGTTTTCATCATTGCATGATGTACATTGATCATCTCATGCCATCAAGCGTGGTCAAGAGGCTAAGTATGCTAGAACTTATCTTGGCTCAAGATTCGATACCCGACTTAGGCAGAGTTGTGTTTGCTGAGCACCCAAAGGCAGCACACTTTTTCCCAGATACCCCCTCCCCACTGGTACACTAATGAGATTGGACCATAGCTCTTTGATCATGCTATAAGCATGAAATTAGCGCTATATAAAAGCTAAAATTTATGTATTTTATCCTGTGTGGTGTGTGTGTTAAATTGGCCTGGGTATTTGGGCTAAGACTCAATGATCTTCCTTTCTGTTTCAGATTTGTCTGTCTGTCTACCTATATCTGCCTATGCTACAAAATTTGCAAGACAATTTCAACCAATTTATAAAGAAATGTAATATAATGACAGGAAATGCAAAATGAAGATTAAAACATGTATATAACAGTACCAGTAAACTATAATAAGAATGAGTTATATTAGGAAGAATAATATTTCAAGTCTTGCATTAAACATTTTGTGCTTTTATTTTAATTAGATTGTCTTATCTTAACACAAAGTGGATCCCATAGAAAAAAAAGAATATGTATGATTAAATCCTTTCCACAGGGTAGGAGTAGGGCCTATTACTATTAGTATATGAATGTTATGCAGTTTCTTTATATTATTATACTTTATTACAATGAACACCCTTTTCCTTTTTTTAAGATCTATATTATTGATTTTTTTTTCAACGTTTTTAGTATAATTGTATCGCTGAGTTTTTTTTTTAAAGATTCTTTTGTGCCAACAATTATAAGTTTTCGTTCATTTTTCTTTATTCATTTGATTTTTTCCCCGCATCTTTCCTCGCTATCGTCTTAAACATCTTAAATGGATGATCCCAAGAATTTTTTTTTTTTTTTTTTTTGTGGGCGTAGCCTACTTTTTATGTTATCTTAGTTCCGGCAAGGGAAGCTACACAATTTAAACTGAAAGTCTATCACTCATCGAGATTTTATTTTTAGACATAAGATCTAGACAAGATGTGTCTAGATCCTAGAACAAACAGTATTGTTTTCAGAGATATGCTATTCACATTGTAAAGGCTGAGATGTTACTTATATAGACGATTGTCTACATCATGACGGAATAGATTTCTTAGACTTAGAATTTTCTAGGAGTAGTCAGTAGGATACTCACGTTCAGTGACGTTCAACGTTGTAATTGTAACGACTACTAACGTCTAGTCAGTCTAGAATCTAAAGACTAAACTGAAAACTAATTAAACTGACTAACGACTAACTAGTAAACCCTAAACGTGATTGTTCCGATATATCTAATCTAAATCTTTTCAAGTCTTTTGCCTGCCTTTCTAAGGTTTTTACTAGATCTAGATCTACTTTTAGAACTTGGACTTGAGATTAGTTTCTAAGATAAAGTATAAAGAATAAAGTCTAGTTTAGACTTTAGTTATCAATATTATCATGTTGTTATGCTTTAGCTTACTAGATCTAAGTTACTTGTTTCTTTATTATAGTCTAAATTTATTATTAATTTGTTAATTTAGTTTTAACTTTTATAAATCTAGTAACTAGACTTAACTAGACTACTCTAGTTTTTAAGTCTTATGACTATGACAGTAATTTGTGAGTAATGAAAATACTAATGAGTCTAATGTACATATTGTCAATTATTGTAGTAATGTAATGTTTTCCATTTTGTAAATAAATAAAGTTTATAAAGCGGATAAACTCATCATCACTGACACTAGTGACTAGACAACTAGTAAGTAGATCTTGTATTGACTTAGACTTGACTTAGTGTCTTAGTTAGTAGTAGAACAAGATAGATTTCAATTTCATAAATCTATAGATTTCATAGAGCTACTACTAAATAGAAGATTATACTATCATATACTATAATACAGGTCTACTACGGGTTTAGTGAGAGTACATGCCATGTACATGTCATGGCACATGGAATAGTTTTTTTTTAGTTTATTAGTGAATTTATCTAGACAGACTAGATCTAGTAATTCTAGTTGGTACTGGTTGTCTTTTAAGTCTAGAGACTAGATCCAGATAATTTTATTGAAATGCTCTTATAACTTATAGCAGAAAAAACTTAGCAGAGTTATTAATATTACCAAAAATTAAGTTATAATCACATTTTTAAAAATTGGCATTAGATTTTAGATCAATCATTTATCTTGGAGACATTGAGGCAAATATAGATCTAGTCATTCTAGTCAATCTAGATCTTGACTTATATGACTTAAATCTATATTCTTTGAAAGTTACAGTTACATATATAGAGAGAGAAAGATATCTACATCAGATTTATTATGATGTAAATTCTAATTTTGAATTTAAGTGCTCCATTCGAGATATTCAACAAATAAACTGAAATTTAAAAGTAAATTTGGAGTATAATTTGAAGAATTTTATGTTGATTGCTTTGAGTTCATCTCTCCCTTCAAATAAAAAAATGTAAGTGTCAACATTTGTATTTTAACTTTATTTACTTTAGTCTGCTATAGTATTATTATTATTTACTTTTTTTTTTTGTATGCACAACAGTGAGTGTTTCAAAGTTGATTCAAAATACAAGGCAGTTGTTTTCCTAGTTAGACATGCAGTTCAGAAAAAACATAAAACAAGACTTATGTCAAAATCAATTATAATAGATACAAATTTAATTTCAACCCTAATCTCTCAACGAAAAAATCTAGAATGATAATATTATATTTACATTTTATAATCACTTTTACTTTGTATATAAAATATATATTTTTTTCAAACTATGACTAGTTAGTATGACTCATCCAATTTTAAACTTAAACCACGCCAA
>JADKLZ010003886.1:19936020-19951282 GCA_021533235.1 Biomphalaria straminea
TAGACTGATGTATGCAAACTGGAATATCCACCAGAAACAGAAGACAGAAGAGCCGCTGGTTGCCCACTTTTAAGGTAGACTGATGTATGCCAACTGGAATATCCACCACAAACAAAATGAAGGGTGAAAGTGCAACAGCTTCTGGTGATTACAATCTGTGACTGCTGTTTATTTAGGATTAGCCTCTTTATTCATATGAGAAGTAGCAAAGGGAAAAAGATAGTCTCTGAGATGGAAATAGGCAACAAATATTAGGACTGTTTAATTCAGCATCTCACTCACTGTATATGCTCACTGTATATTCATTCATGTCCACTAAGCCAAGATTTTAACACCTAAACCATAGGTCAGTGACCTTGTCTTTTCATTATGTATAGATTCTTCAACATTAGTTCTGAACAGAAATACTTCACCGATTGACCTTTTCAATTCTATGACCATTGAGTGAACAAAGAGACGTCTACAATTATCACGTGCATCTATCACTTAGCATCTAACACTCCGCCATAAACTAAGTATCTCTATTTAAATGTTCACACATTGATTATCACATAAAAGATGTTATCATTAGGGGATTAGGCTCACTCCTTTTGTATATCTCATCTTGTTCAATCTCTAGTTAATCCCATTATAAAGTAGACCTTTCAAATAATAAAGTTTTAATTTAATACAAATTATATTATCCTTGTTGAATTCTCTCATCTTGTTAAATCTCTATTTAACCCTTTTATAGAGCAAATCTTTAAAAAGTATAAATGTCTTAATTTGATACAAATTATCCTTGTTCAAATATTTTAAATTTGTCAATTAGCTTTTCACTAAAATCAAACAATTCAGGAAATATCAAAATCTGGGGCAGATGTAACAGCTTTGAAGTTTGAAAAAAAACAACATCATACAAATATTTAATAGAACATTATACAAAGAAGAATGAGAAAATGTTTGAAAGTTTTTTTTGTAATACCCTAATATAGAAAACTTATTCGATTGATATTCTAGACAGCATCAGAGGAAATGCGAGGGAGTGATGCGGGCGTAGCAGGCCCTCTCTCCATTATGCTAAAGTCTTATTCCAAAATAACTGGAACCTGATGTTTTTATTTAGTTGAGTGAACTATTGGGTATGTTATAATAATTAAAATAAATAGTTCCATTATAATGTATAAAACTCAAAGAACAAATAAAAAAAAAACCCAGCTACACTAACTGTCCACTGTTGAAAGGAAGTGGAGGGAGGATCACAGCAGTGGAGGGAGGAGTAAAAGAGGGTTGATTATGCAGTAATCTGAGGACAAAAGCTGTTCCTTGTTTCTGTTCCCTTAAGCTTAAGATCTTGTTGTACAGGTTTTCAATGAAGAGGGCAAGCCCATAGAGTTACAAAATGTTTTCAATTGAGCTTGAGGCTTCAACATGAAACAATCAGCAAGTTTGTATTTCATCGTTTTGCCAGACAGGAAGATCAAGTTTTGTCTAGTGCCTTGAACAAAATATTAATAGGAATATTGATCTATGTGGTTTGTTTTTTAAATAAAGTGTTTCTGCTGCACAATGTAGAATGGGAAGAGTTATTGTTTGTATCCCAAGTGTTTGCTTAAAGCCAAACATTATTTTGTTTTTGAAACCTGAAATATAGGGAAACACATAACACACATGTTTTATACAGTCCCTACCCTTTCACTTAAGACAGTAGATTGCACAATTGATATAATGCAGTTATTATATAAAATTTTAAATTTCTAATAATCATGTGGTATACATTCCCTAAACTTTATATATAGTAAAGACATCATCATCAGTCCTTTATGTTCCCCATAGAACATAGGACATCAGTAAAAAGTTATGCCACTCTCCACTGTCTCTTGCTAGACTTTAAATGGCTTCCCAGCACTTTCTGGTCATTTCAGCTTCATCTAGTACACTGCATAGTAAAGACGTACGTAATATATTTATATAGTTCATCCATCATAGTTTGATGATGACCACTTATGTCATCTAGAGAGAGTCAGGGCTTTATTTGAGTTTTTTTTTCTGCAGCCTCATGTAGCTGGTGAGATATATATGAGCCAGGAATGTTTGGCAGGTTATTTCAGCTTGAGTTTGTGTCCGTTGTTTTTTTTTCTCAGGCACTTTGCTTCTGACAGTCCCATTTTCCTGTCATCTTCAGTTTTCACTGTGCACTGCACCATGCTCTGACATGTGTCCTTGAAACATTTTTTTTCCACCTTGTGCTCACTTTCCTTCCTGTACTGGCCATAAAGAAGTCTTAGAAATGCATGTGTCTTCTATTCTGCAGACATGACTTGTCTATCACAATTGAGATTGCATCAGGATTGTCTGGATGCTTTGTAGGCCCACACTTTAGAGGACTTCATTGTCTGTATTTTGACTTGCCATCTAACATTCAGTATTTTTCTGAGGCAGATCATGTGGAAGAGGTTCAGTTTTTGTGCATGTCTTCTGTATACTGTCCACATTTCTGAGCCATGGAGCACTTAATATATACATAATAACAGGTGCTGTGGCTAAGTGGTAAAGCGCTTTGTTTCTGAACCGGGGTTTGAATCCTGGTGAAGACTGGGATTTTACATTTTGGGATCTTTGGCTGCCTCTGCGTCTACCCAGCTCTTATGGGTATCTGACATTAGTTGGGGAAAAGTAAAGGCAGTTTGTTGGTTTTTTTTTTTACACTGTCAATAAACTTTGCAGTAAACACAGACTTAATAACTATATATTATATTATGTTGTCAGTATCTTATCAAGTGCTTAACACAAATGTGCCTATAGAAATTTAGTTCTAATAACTAATGGACACTAACATCTGATAGTCAATGTTTTCTTTTGATACTTCAAAAGTTCATGTTTTTACAAAGCCTATATCAACTTAATCTGTCTGTCTATTTATCTGGTAAAAAGTTTGAACCTGTTTTTCCTCCCATTTCTCATTCTTTGATCAAATTAAAACTTTGCATAATTATTCATCTAACTTAAATCAATAAAAATAAGGGGAATAAATGCTACTTACTGAGAGAACTGGATGTATTTATGGATTTAATCTCTTTGTTACTTTTGACATTTTTTTTCTCCCTTGTTCCCATTCTTGTATCAAGTTGAAATTTTGCATAATTATTCATAGTCGATGACAATACATGATGAATCAATGCAAATTTAACCGATAATCTTAACCTTGTAATTTTCAGTAAGTGGCAGTAATTAGCAGTTCTTTACCTTAGATAAGCTTTGTCTATATAAAGTATTCTTTTTTCTATTGCATGTATCTCAATGAAGTTAAGTTGTTACATCATTGATGGAATCCTTTAGAAATTAAATCAAAGATTTGAATATGAAATTTTCAAAACTTTCTTTAACAAAAACACTCTTACGTTTCATTAACAATAACAATTTTTTTTCTTCAGATCTGACAGAGATTGTTATAAACAATAATTATCATGCCTTTGAAGACTGGAGAGCTGTAAGTAATTTGATTCTTATCTTTTTTTACATTCTGTTTTTCTTTATTGAGAATGTCTACTGTTAGTACCAGTCTCATGATGGCTGAAAAAAACAACTAAACCTGTTAATACTTTCCTTGTGCCCTGTTACGGTCGTAGCGCAGCATGGTGTGAATGAAAAAGGTGCGAATTTGTGTAATGAAAGGAAGAGAGGTTAAAAAGAGGAAGTGGACAGAAACTGACAAGATACGAAAGGAAAATGGTTTTGTTTTGAGAACGTGATATGTTATTAAAATATATATATAGAAAACCCTGAGTGTGTTATTATTTTGAAGAGTCTTGTGTCATAACAAGTGGCGCCCAACGAAAAAGGAAAGACCTACGTTATATCTGAATCTAATTCCTGTCTACGGAGGTATTACAATTACTACAAAGCGTGAAAGCATAATAAATATTTCTAGATCTCTAGATCTATTAGGATTGAGAGAGTGAGCGTCATAGAAGTAACTAGATCTACCTGCTAGACTGATTGGTAACATAAACCTTTAGTTGAAAATTAATTTAAAGACAAAGCGCTGAATGAATCAATTGGTTTGACAAATAAATCTAGATAAATATTATTATATCATTATAAAGGATATTTTTCTACATTCACCGATGTGAAGGCGTCGGGGATTACCCACTATATTTACAAGTGTTATGTATTAATCGTCAATTAAAAAAAAAATCATGTCAGTAGCTGCCGAAGCACATGTTCATTATTCTAGCTAGTTACAATTCTCAACACTAGCTTTTAACATTCAAGATTTATGGAAATTTGTAAAAAAAAAATTTTTTGAATGTTGTGGGTAACAATAGTGAATTTTGACAATGGTGGAGAACAGTGCTCATTCAGGACAAACGGGTACACACTAACTACGGCATATAGACAAACAACGTAAGATACATATCACCGGCAGAGAATATATACCAGTATTGGAAACTATACCAACAGGAAGAAGAGTATTTCGGGATGTAGATACTTATTTGTATTCGAATGACAGAAAACGTTTGTATCAGTATAGTACAGTTAGATAGGAACATTGTTGGGTCTAGACATGAAGTATATGAGAATCAAAGAAAACGTTTGTATCAGTATAGTACAGTTAGATAGGAATATTGTTGGGTCTAGACATGAAGTATATGAGAATCAAAGGTAATTAATTGATATGGTCAGATAACTCCATAAATAAATAAATAAAAAATTACACATGGCGGATAAAGCTGAGATAGTTGCTTTGAAAGAAGAAGGGAGATTATTGGATTTAGAAGGAGCAGAGCTGAGAAAATATGTGCAAGAGAGATTAATAGAAAGGGAAAAACTAGCCATGGAAAAGAAAATAGAGAAAGAGAAGTTAGCCATGGAAAGAGAAAGAGAAGTTAGGCATGGAAAAAGAAAGAGAGAAAGAGAAGTTAACCATGGAAAAGGAAAGTGAGAAAGAGAATTTAGCCATAGAAAAAGAAAGAGAGAAAGAGAAGATAGTCATAGAAAGAGAAAAGTTAGCCATGGAAAAAAAAAAGAGAAAGAGAAATCGATAAAGAGAAATTAGCTATGGATAAAGAGATAGAGAAAGAGAAGTTGGCTATCAATAAAGAGAAATTAGTTACCGATAAAGAAATTGAGAAAAAGAAGCTAGCTTTGGAAAAAGAAAGGTTAGCCATAGAGAAAGAAAAGTTGGCAATAGAAAAAGAAAAAGCTAAAGATGAAGGTACTGGAAAGATAAATGGTGTGTCTGGAAATAAATTGGCGAAATATAAAAGTACAATGTTTGACGATAATAAAATAGACATAGATATTTTCTTAAAGAAGTTTGAAATGGAAATGAAGGAATTAGCTTTTCCAGAAGATAAATGGACGTTTTTGTTATCAAAATCATTTGCAGCAGAGGTACCATCAAAGATTTGTATGAATCAGAATAACTACCAAATAGTAAAGGAGCAATTACTACGAAGATTTTGAAAAAATGAGGCGTTTTATCGTCAACAATATGTCAATAGCACGATTGAAACCAAAGAAGATAAAAATTGGCCTCAGTGAAATTTCATTTTTGGGGTATAAAATTAAAAATGAGTGCATTACACCAATGGAAAAAAACAGTTTCGAATATATTGGACATTAAGGTACCAAAGACAAAGAAGCAAATTAGAAGCCTACTGGGTCTATGCAACATTTATAGAGAGTTTATTCCAAATGTTTCAGAAATAATTGAACCACTAACAAATCTTATAAAAAAAGCAAAACCTAATAATATAGTGTGGACAGAAGAATGTCAAGAAACAATGGACATAATTAAAACTTTCTTTTCTGGGGCACCCATTCGGAAATTACCTGACAATACTAAGGAATTTATTTTGGCAACAGATGCATCAGCCATTGCAATAGAAGGCTGTCTAATGCAAAAATGGAATGGTGTCCCACATCCTGTTTTATATGTGAGCAGAAAACTGACACCTGCGGAGTTGAAATATGCCACCATTGAAAAGGAAGGACTAGCTATTGTATGGTGCATAACGAAATTGAGATTCTGTATAATGGGAGCTAAATTTGAACTATGGACGGACCATGCTCCCTTGGCCTTCATTAATACAAATAAATTAGGTAACAACAGAATAGCCAGGTGGGCATTGCAACTTATGGATTACAACTTTGAGGTCAGGACAATACCAGGAAAGACAATGTAATAGCTGATACATTATCACGATGTACCTAAGAAGGAAAAGATTTGGAAGGAAGTAAAGAAGCTAGGCCACGTCAACTTTGTTATAGCTGATTATTCAAAAGATTATTGTCAGTAAAATCATTTTGGTGGGAACATAATGATTAGTAGTGTAGTGAATAGATATGTATAACAGATAGGAATATTTTATAAATGTATTCATGTATGATGTATATTGGTGTAATAGAATACAGTATGAGAGTAACGAAGCTCTTGTAGATGTGTGAGGTGTTGAGATATATATGATGTTATGTTGAGAATTTGATGAAACGTTAGAAATTTAAAATATATGATTATAGTTATAGAGTTAATTATTATTTTATAGTTATGAATCATGAGATTAACACTGATTGCTGATTGGTTTGTTGAGAAAGTTTGGGTCATGGTATATTGGGATGTGCAAGTATTTTGAACCTAAAATAATAATGTAGGGAATGGTGACATGTAATTTTGCTGTTGGATTTTTTGTTGTTGTTGTTGGTTGTTACCTGGTTTAACTGAATAAGAATTAATGAAGATAATATAAGTATATTGTACTGTGGTTTACATTTTTTTTTTTAATATTTAAAGGACGTTCGATGTACATCGAACTTGGCGAATAAGGGAGATGTTACGGTCGTAGCGCAGCATGGTGCGAATGAAAAAGGTGCGAATTTGTGTAATGAAAGGAAGAGAGGTTAAAAAGAGTAAGTGGACATAAACTGACAAGATACGAAAGGAAATTGGTTTTGTTTTGAGAATGTGATATGTTATTAAAATATATAGAGAAAAAACCCTGAGTGTGTTATTATTTTGAAGAGTCTTGTGTCATAACATGCCGAAAACAACTAAGATGCACATGATGCAATAATAAAAAAATTGGCTATAGCCAAAAAAAAAAGCATTAGAAATAAAATTGAATTAGAAGAAAGATACCTTCTACTTTGAAAAATAACTTTTCTGTGTGTAAAATTTGTTATCACACTCATTAATAATAAGGTAAGGAAATAAGGGATTAAAAGTTTAAGAAAAATAAAATGTTCAATTTAATGCACCCAACTTAACCAGAACACTTTCTCAGATCTTAAGTAAAAAAAAAAGAGTTTAAATCAGAATTCAATCTTTCTGATGGAAGTGCTCCCCAGTTTTTTTTTTGTTGGTATAGTTCCCCTTTCAGACCTTGTGGTCTGTAGGGCAGATGATGTAAAGGTCATCTGATTCTGTGGCCCATGGTTAACGAGGGTGTCATGTGGCCAGCACAACGACCAACCGCCTTTACTTTTCCCCAACTAATGTCAGGTACCCATTAGAGCTGGGTGGACTCAAGGTCGCCCAAAAATCCCGAAATAAAAATCCCAGTCTTCACCAGGATTCGAACCCGGGACATCCAGTACGGAAGCCAAGCGCTTTACCGCTCAGCCATCGCGCCCACAAGGGGGGTGGTATGGCGAGAATGAATGTTACTTTGTTATTTTGGTATGATTGTTATATCCCTTATAGTGAATTTAAATAGTGTTGCACGTGTTGTGAACTGTGATTTAGTCTTAGTTGAATGTTTGAGAGAGTGTGTCAAATCAGTAAGGTTTTGCTCCCGGTCCAGGAAGGTTGGACGTGTGCTTCCTGGACTGGTCTTTGTGTATTCGTGGAGTTATTGTGTGTTTAATAGTTTAATAAAGTATTTGGATTTGGATTCATTCAAACTGGAGTTGGAGTATATATATTAAGTGTTTTTGTGTGACAAGTATTTTTGTAGCAAGTATAAATTAATTGGAAGTGAATAATCAGCATACCCCTAGTGAGCCACAAGACAATATTAAAAGTGAACCCTGACACAGTCCTGCACCTACCTCATAGTTTTTTTGTTTTTTTTTAAATACTGTTTTTTTACATTAGTTGCTTAAATGTTATTAAGCCAGTGGGTATTGTTTGTATGTATTGTATAAGGTTATTTGTTTGTATTTTGTTTCAGCTGTTAAAGAACTATATAGGTTTTTCAGTATGCATTGCCATAGGCATTGTATTCATCGTAATTATGCCTTTAACTGGCCTTATATTCTGTTGTTGTCGCTGCTGTGGTCGCTGCGGGGGCAAAAGGAAACTTCATGAAACAAAGAATGGCAGATGTAAGAGGAGATGTTACTGCACTGTTTTGGTGATTCTCAATACAGTAGCTTTGTAAGTTTCTTGACAATATCATGTCCTTCTTATCTTGTTATTTATTATTTAAAAACTGCTTTCTTATTGATATACTTAAGGTTTTAAATTTGTTGATAACATTGTAAAATATATGTACATTTGGTTTATATAATACCACCTAAGCCTGACCTTTGTGATGGTAAAATAATTGGTATGGCTAAATTCATCACCGATTCTCCCACTTGCGGTGAATGCAAAAATTTAAACCTGTTATTACTTGCCTGAGGTTTGACATAACTTGAATACACAGGCCAAATTGATAATTCTTGAAATGCAGGCAGCTTTAATGCAAATAAAGGGTGTGTACTTCCAAACTATTATTTGAGCATTACAATATGGAGGACTTAAAAAAAAAAGAGCCCAAGCCAAAAAATATAGAACCTAACAAATATTTGGAATGAAAAATGAAAACCAGGAGAATATTCTGATAAATAAGACTATTAAGGCAGAGAGTTGTTGGGAGGGCAGAAAGTGATTCTTTATTTATGGGCAGGTCCAAATCAACTTAATAGGTACTAGATTTAAATAGTCAAAGGAATGTATGTTGGGAATTGTCTACTCAAGGGCCATTTTATAATTTTTATTACAAGTAGGAAAAAAAACAAAACATTATTTAACATGGGAACAAATCATAGGGCCTAGCCAGTGGATAATGCTAGTTTTGGATATATCTATTATCTATAGCTGTTGTTATTAATATTATTGTTTGTTTCAGAGCTGGGGTTATATGCAGTTTTCTGTGCAATCAATTAACATATAACAGTTTTAAAAATGACAACAACCAGGGGACCATTGGTACTATTTCAGGAGCTCTGAGTGATGTAGAGAATTTCATTAATGGATCTATTAATGTAAGTGATATAACAAAAAGTGATTGAACCACTATGTTTCATGTGGATGTGATTAAATTTAGTCTCAAATTTCTCATTTTTAAGCGACTAAATCTAATCTATAATCTATTAGTCCATGTCATTCCGGCTATCAATCATAAATTTAACTCTTAATCTAGATCAAGATCTAGAGATGTAGTTATATTTCAGATTAGAATTAGAATTATATAAAGCTCAAATTTAGAATTTAGTATAATCATTTTATCTGTCTTAGCAAATTTTGATCTGAAGTAGAAATTATTTTCTACTTCATCAACTTCAACTTGACCAAAATTGGAAATGTTAAATGCTGGACTTGATCAATGTGCTGGCTACACATCGTCCTAATATTTAACATGGTTCCAAATGTCAATGTAGAAGTTTGATTGTATTTATTTATTTTCCTTAAAGTAATGATGTTCTCCTTGTTGCAGAATGCTTCTGACTACGTGATTAATACATTTGATAGCACAAGCTCAGATATTCTAAAAAGTATCAATGGTAAATGTTTGACATTTTCTTTTCTCTCCATTCTTAACTAGAGATTAGAGTTCCTGAAATATTCTGCACATAACATTGAATAATGGTTTAAGTTGTTAAATTATTGAGACAGAGATTAGACAGTGTAGATTACTTTTTGTTTAAGTATGCATTAAGCAAGTAATAACAAGAAACATAATTTTTAATTAATCAATGATTTCTTCAAACAGAATATTGTAATAAGTAGCTCATCTTACAAACAAAAATCACTTTAAATTATTAGAATGCTTTAAAGTTTAGTCAATATAATAAGTTATAAGCATTTAAAGTCTTTTTCTTATTATTATATGCATCAATGTAACAATGTATACAACTTGTTTATTTTAGTGACTGGAGTTATATAAAACTAGAACTTATAGTTTATAAATAAGAATGATAAAACTTAATTTTCAGATAAGGAGTTTTTCACCTATTTTAATACTAGCTTAATGGTGACAAAGTTGATAAAAAAAATGCATATTTACATCACACATTGTGCAATTAAATATTATCTTTTTTGAAAGCCATGTCTAGCACTGGTTGGATAAAGGTGTGACATGTTAAAATGATGTTTGGGAAAGGGGTCTTTGATGCAATGTTTATTTGCATATTCATTAAAAGGGATGGAAACTCAGTCTTGTTCTTGTGTATAAAATACTGTAAATGACTATGTAAAAAAATACTAAAAAAAAACCACATGATCCAAACTTTTTAAGGTGGTGGGAAAGATTGAAAAAAAGAAGTTATTTCAGTTGGAAAACTCAGTCATTTTCATTCTATTTCTTCATAGATTTAGCTCTCAAAGCAGTGGACAATGTGCTAGAATCTGTAAATGTTCAAGGATTACTGAACCAAGCTAAAATTGTCAGTGCAGGTAAAATAAGTGTGCATTGAATAGTTTAAAATGTGAACGTTGCCCTGGAGAATGTATGGAAGCTAACTTTAAGTTTAAAATAGTGTGACAGAGATCATGTAAAGAGGGTTTGAAAAGATAATTTTGTTTTAAAATGAAATTGTTCAAAAGAAAAGAAGTGTGAATAAAAGGGGCTCTGGTCAAATACTCAATAAAGAACTGAAAAATACTCAGAGATTGTATGTCTGACTATTTTCTAAGGCGTAGAGAAAATTGATACTAGAATTCACAGGTCATGAGTGACTGTGTTAGGGAGTTTTAAAACATCCTGTTCTCAATAAACATAACAAATACAATAGTTCATTGGCCCAAATGGGGATTGTTGAAATGTGGGCTATTTGCAGAATCTAGTTTAAAAAAAAGGTCCCCATCTGAAAAAATATTGTAGAGCCCATCAAATATTTGGAATAAGTACAGAAAATCAGAAGAATAATCAGAGAGTGTAAATAGGACTATTTATATGGCAGAGAATTGGGAAAGGGATGTCAAGTCCTATTCAATGTAATAGATGGAATGTATGGAGGATTGTTTACTTGTGGGTCTTTCTATAATTATTTAAAGTAGCCAATGGATGTGTTGATGTGACTTGTTGATTAATGTAGATGTTAGCCTCGAGTTTGTAAATAACAACCGTCATTTCTAAATTCAAATAACCTTAAAAAATAAGGCCTCAGTCTTCGTCCTCTCTATCTATCTATGCTACAAGCTGGTCTTCCTTTGTCGTCCTTCTACTGTCCATTTTTTTTTTTTATCTCAGTTCTTACTTTTTATTGATCCGTCATGTCACCCAATTAAACCTTAACTTCTATGCGTCTTTCTATTGTGTCATTATAATATATTTATATATCTATATATTCATTTATGCATACACCAAGCTTCTCGCTTCTCTTATAAGTAGCTTTTAAAGAAAGAATCCTTATTTTTAACAAAGCTTATGTTTTGTGCCTACAAAGTTAGTTAAAGAAAAGAATCTCATTAGAAATTACATTTATATTCAATTTTTTTTTTCAATGCAACAGAAGCTAACAACACTAGAGAAGAGTTAGACACAGTGGCAAGACTTCTTACAAACCTTAGTCAAGAAGGCACTGAGCTGAGTAATAATGTAACTGACATAAAAAACACAATAATATCTACCTGCAGCAGCTCCAACTCACCCTGTTCAGGATTAGATTTAAAAAACTACAACACTGATGCAAACTTTTCTACTGTAAGTAGCTTTTGCTGAATTTTTCTTCCATCCTCCTTTCTGTAGCAGCAAATGTTAGCTAGTTTTGTTTTGTTGGTCACTTTGGCACTCTGAATTGGCCTTTGTTTGACAAGACTTACATCTACCGTCTTATGTTTTGCTTATATATGTTAAGAATTATAAGCAATTTTTTAAATGAATAATAATTTTTAAAATTTGTATGTGAAGCTATCACTTATTTCAAAGTAGTATATCCAGACTAGACTGCATTTTAATACAGTTTTGAAACATCACATAGAAACTATGCAAAAATCTGGATGCTGAAGATCATGCTAAAAAAACCATCAACAGTCAAGTTATTATTAACATCACAAAACAGCATAGTTAATGTGAACACATACAAGCTTAATTTGACAAATATAAAAGTCACCTTCACAAGTTGTCATTCATTGTGTGTTGATCTATCTAACTGTAAAACTTTGAATCTTTTTATGACAAAGAATTACTTTTACTGTGAAATGGTGAACTTATTTATGAACTCTTCTTAGTAACTTTGAGCAGTGTTGGGAAAGGGAAAAAAATTGACTTTTCATGTCATATCCTGGCTATTCTCATATCCTCATTTTGAATAGCTAATGGAGTGGCTAGGCTAGGAAAATTCTTGTGATGACATAAAAGCTTGCAGGAAATTACATGAAAGAGAATTAACAGACAAAAAAAAACAACAACAGTGTAACAAAGGTAAGGTTAAAGTAAGGTTAAATTTGGGGTTATTGGTTTTATTTGTTTACACCAGGGGTCTCAAACACGTGAGCCGCGGGCCGCATGTGGCTCGCGAGACTATTTTGTGCGACCCGCGACCACGTCCGCGAAAAACAAAATGGATAAACTTTAAAATTAAATAAAATTTACAATGACCACATGTAAGCCATGAAATGATTTATAACTGCACAACGTGCGCGACGTGTTTCAAGAGCTGGAATCTTGTATTGACAGGTCTGGGCTACTGTAGGAAAAACTAGTTTCAGTGGCTACGGATGAAGCACCAGCAATGAGTTCAGGGAAGGTTGGTGATGTTGGATTAATGATAGAGAAACGGAATCAGCTCAGCTTGGCGGTACCTTTTTCTGACATACACTGCGTTCTGCACCAAGAAGTCTACAAATGAAGAACGTGATGGATGTTGTCGTGAAGACGGTGAACTTCATTCGTGCACGGGGTCTCAACCACAGACAGTTTGTGTCATTTCTAGCTGATTTAGAAACGGAATACGGAGAGTCGCTGTATCATACGGAAGTCAGATTGTTGAGTCGTGGAAAAGTGCTGCAGAGATTTTTTGAACTGAGACGGGAAATAGCATTGTTCATGGCAATGAAAGACAGAGACATACCTCAGCTCAGTGGCCCAATGTTTTTGTCGGATCTTGCTCTTTTACTGACATCACGCAACATCTCAATGCACTCAATTCACAATTATAGGACACAAAGCATCTGATTACCGTGATGTTTGTCCGCATCAAATCATTCAGATGTAAGCTGACTTTGTGGGCCACTCAGCTGGCAGATGGAAACCTGGCTCATTTCTCTTTTTTTACAGAGCATAACGGTTGAACCACAGCGCCTGAACGGCTACGTAGACATCCTCTCCAGACTACTGGAAGATTTTGAAATTCGCTTTCAGCATTTGACTGCTCTCGAACTACAGTTTTTTCCATGTTGCCACTATGTTTGCAGTCCTGATGGGAATACTGGACCTGCAGTGTGACACTGTTTTGAAGCAAAAATACGCTGATGTTGGTGTTCCACATTTCTATGAGAGAAGTTTTCAAACTTATTCTACGCAGCTGCTAGAATTCTAGTGATGTTTGGGAGTACGTACGTTTGAGAACAGTTTTAGTCCAGAATGAAGATAAAAAAACAGCATTACGATCAAGACTGACTGATTAGCATCTGAGAGCAACCTTGCGGCTTGCCACTACACGCGACTTCAGGCCTAACGTCGATGGTCTGGTCTCTGCCAAACGCTTTCAGCTGAGTGGACAGAAACATGAGTGACAAACCATCTACAGTAGGCCTAGTAATTATATTTTTTTTTTCTTTTTTGGGAACTACAGTTTCTGCTTTTTTATTAGTGACAGAGAAAACGTCAACTTATTTTACTAAACTAAACTGCCTGTGCATGTAATAAACTACACTAAATGTAATTAATAATTATAAAAAAACTTTATTTTAGCATTTAACTGCAGTGACAGCAGTGTTCGTAAAATTTGATGTTGTGCGGCCCGCTGACTGGTTGTCACTTTCTACTGCGGCCCACATGCTGATATGAGTTTGAGACCCCTGGTTTACACCTTCAGTTGATTGGTTTAATTTATATTATTAGTTTGGTTTGACACATCTATTTAAAGGATTTCTATAGTGTGACTATTTTGGACATGATCCTCTTCCTAGATTTATTTATAAAAGAATTCAGTTTTTCTGGTCTTGGATAATTATATCCTTTTTACAAAGCCTATATCAACTCTGTCTGTCTGGAAAATAGTTTGTACATGCTATTTCTCTGGCACACAATAAAGTGGAAATTTTGCACAATTATTTCTTTTACCTGACAAAGACATTAATCATTAAAAAAATTAAACAATCATTGATAACATCATATTGATAATCAATTATTTTGTTTGATATCTTGAACAAGGGAAAGAATAGATGACTATACAATTTTCTATTTTTCATAACCATCTCACTAGTGGAGTGGTTAAAATGTGGCTTGATAGGCTTGAGTCATGTGTTTGAATTAAGATCATACACTTTTTTTTTAAAGGCCTTTAGAAAAACAATTATGGTAAGATACACCCAGATATCCCTTCCCCCCTCCCACCCCCATTTCCCTAAATGGTTCAGATAAGTGATAGGATCACAGCATATTGAGGATGCTAAATGCATGAAATAATGTTAAAAAAAAACAATGGGTTGGTAGACATATGACGCGACAGTTTCTGCGTACTAGGCTGATCCGCCATCTTGTTAGTAAGATTACATTAGTTACCTTACTCTGACTATAGACGAGTAGATCTAGATCTACTACTATCCCTTTTAAGTTTCCAAAACATAATCTCTACCTTTTTAGCCCATTAATTTAAACAAAATGCATAGCATCTAGACTCTATGTCTATAGACTATAGACTAATAGAGACCTTGATTCATTGAAGGTTGTAAAAAAAAAGCATAGATGTTAAATGTTTAGATATGCTATATATTCTATAAGTATATACTTTGGTCTAGAATCTAGTCTAGAATAGTAGATCTAGAATCTATAGTCTAGATTAGTAGATCTACTATCTGGTCTATCTAGAATCTAGTCTAGATTAGTAGATCTAGAATCTAGTCTAGATT
>JADKLZ010003886.1:19951292-19973169 GCA_021533235.1 Biomphalaria straminea
GTCTAGATTAGTAGATCTAGAATCTAGTCTAGATTAGTAGATCTAGATTAATCTAGAATCTAGTCTAGATAAGTAGATCTAGAATCTAGTCTAGATTTTAGTAGATTCTGGATTAGTAGATCTAGATTTAATCTATAATAGTTATACTAGTTATAGGTCTAACAATAAATTGAATAAATCCACTCCTACCTTGAATTCATCCTTTGTCCCACTTTGTGGCTTTGTCAACTTTCACTTTGTGATAGTGTAGACGAAGACGTAGATCTAGTGACCAGTAGTGTAACTGAAAGCCAATCGAATCACTTTCAGTATAAGTATGAGTTATGAGTAGACTAGAACACTTCACCAAGGCCAAGGCAAGCTAGATTATAACTTATTATAAGTCATAATTATCATGATAACACAAGTAGGGCAGCAATTTGTTTTCCTTATAACACTGGCTTGCTTTCAAAGTGTAAGGATCAATATTATTTATTTCTGAAATTCTCTTACAATATCTTTCTTTGCTCGACTCATCCATGGTTACGATGGTAAGTGCCTATAAAAGCGTTTGTTTATTGTGCTTAGAAACCAGATTTTTACCAACAATATGTCTGCCGTGGTCTAATCACGTGACTATGTCTACCAACCCATTGGTCAAACTATTTCTAATAGCATAAATTTATGTAGTTGGTCTAGATTTGTTAAATAATTACATGAATGATCCAAACTAATTGATACAGCTGCACTTCATCTAAATAAGCTTTTTTTTTATTAATATTTATAAAAATGTTTTTCTTGTTTGATTCTGAGTTTTGTTGTGTTTATGCAAGAACAAATTATAGGCTAAAATATATTATCATGACAGAAATATACCTCATCGAGCAAGACATAACTATAAACTATATTTTGAAATGTTTAGTATGTTCGTTTTTCCTTTTATAATGAATTTTTAATAATATAATTTGTTATTTACAGTTAGATTCAATGTCCAAAGAAGCAGAAAGAGTAAAAGATTCATTGGACATGACCAAATATATTGAAGATGTAAGGCTGTGTATATGTTGAATATTAAAATTTAATAAAGTCAGCAGCTAATTTTTGTTACTGTTTTAGGCTACAATTTTTCTCATTATTATATATAACTAGTTGACCGGCGGCATAGCATACGCCGCTATTTACCAGGGCCGGCGACCGCAGTGGGGTCCGCATTTCATAGGACCCACAATTTTATAGGACCCGCTCTAATTTAAAGTGTAAAAACTATTAAATTAAGCCATTTTATTACTTACAACAGATTCCCCGCGCCATCCTGTCGATTTAACATCCCTATAATTATTTGTCTGTTAAGCTATTGCTTTAAAAGAAATCAAACACATTTTTAACAAAATATAGTCATTTATAACGCTGTTAACCATCAAGCTGTATGGGAAAGAAGTCTTTGGCATATGGTTGAACACAATCTTCAATTACAAACACAATAGCACACTACAGACTGAAAAGATAAAATATAATTTTTAAAAAGTCATAGAACAAAACTCCACTTGTCTCTCTAACCTTGCTAATGCTTTTTTTTTTTCCACCACAATTGTTCACAAATACTCGTATTAAAGGTCTTTTGCAAGTCAATTAATTTTTTTCTAAAGAATTATAGAGTATTTGCACTCCAGAAAACTTTTCTCTTTGACTATTAAATACATAAATAATTCGAGTTTTAAATATGGTTCTAATTTTTCGCATTATAAAATAAGTAAAGCGAATGCGTTAAAAAAATTATTAATGGAGCTAAAAATAGATTACTTGTTGTTGTTGCATTGTGTTGTTGCCCGTCTGACCTATTTACTTTGAGAAATAATATATAGATTGTGTTTGGCTTCATCTTTAATAGAAATGTATAGCATTAGTTTAATATGATTCACTTCTATTGTATGTCTACAGGCAGAAAAAGAAATAAATAACACAAAAAATGAAGCTCATTCACAAGTGGAGGACAAAATTAAAGGTAATTATTTCTTAGCAACTTGAAGATGTTAATTAAGGGGTTACTGGAGTCAAAAATTTATTTTTTTTATTTTTGCTTTAACCTAATAACTTTTGTTATATTATATCATATGACAACTCAATGAAAAAAAATATATGTTTAATTTTGTTTTATGCTTCCTGGTTTCCATAGAAATGGCGGCCATCTTGAAAATAAACAAAAATTAGTTCATATAGAAAAATTCTAAAATTTTTCAAAATTGATCAACTTCAAAGCTAAAAATGCTCAAGTCTTTAAGTTTAATGCTGTCTGAAAGGAACTAGCCTGATATTATACAATTTTTCTAAATATTCTGCATTTTATAATTTTTTAAAAAAGGATGATTTTTTACATGTAAAATTTATCCACTTTTTTTTTCTCAAAGGCTCATATTTTAAAAAATCTTTCAGATAAAGTCATAAAAACTAGCTGATTCTCTGTATAAATTATCTCTGAGTATGCATACCAAATTTGATACATTTATCTCTATTAGTTCCAGAGATTTTAGAAATATTCTACAGGGGGGTCACCAAAAAAATGCATTCCGAGAAAAACCCTAAAAAAGATTTATATTTACTATAATTCTAGAACCATTGCATACTTAAAAATACTCTTTTACCAAATAAAAATGATTTTTTTCAGCAAAATTTTTGGTGCCAGCTTATAGAATACATGTCCAACTATTAAATTACAACAAAATTGGAAAATCATTTTTTTTACCCAAAATTGACTTTTTCACTATCCAGTAACCCCTTAACTATATTAACTTATCTAATAACCAATGAAATGGTCATTTAATTATAATATTTAAAACTAAGCCTAAATTGCTGCCATAGTCTCAATAAAAAATGTATCCTTTGACTACTGCTACTTTTACAAATATATTTTTAGTGTTATTGCTTCTTGTGCTCCACAGATGCCTCTGCAGAAATAGAAAAATTTAAAAAGTCCCTCAAGGATGGAATGGATGACGTGCTTAAACAAAAAAAAGATATTGTGAGTTTTTGTTGTGCTCTGTTTTTATTATGTCTTTCATTAGAGAATGTTAACTAGAGCTTTGCAGTAGGGTTCTGTTAACATTGCAATAGTCAGCATTTGTGGAGCCAGATAGGGTCTGATTACTCGTCTTTTCTTTTGAATGTTTTAAATTGATTTATAATTTTGACGACTGTCTGTGACATGCCATTAAATTCTAGAAAATATTTGTGTTTGGCTATCATTTAATAAGGAGTCCTTATTAGATACATTTCATTTCCATCTACAACCATGACATCACAAATATGTTGTTGGATGAGTGGATTCCTAATTTTCTAAAAATTCATGAAATTTTATAAAGTTGAAAGACCTTTAAATTAACTTGTTCAATAATTATTAAATTTTATTATTAACTGTTTTAGAGACAAAAGTAGTATTAAACTTTTAATTGCTAAATCTTATGACTGAGCAATCAAAGAGGAATGAATTTAGCTTGTGTTTTAAACATTTACAGTTTGAGAATTTCCCTCACATCTATAAAAAACTGAATGACATAGACAAGGATTCAAAAGATTACACTAAAATTGCGTAAGTACTTCTTTATTAGGGTCAGAGGTTAGTCATAATAAAATTATCCTGTAATTAGTAAATTAGGTAACCTCATTTAAATGTGCTCTTAGCTTTATGTGTTAATATAAATTTTATGAAGTACTCATTATTTACATTAGAAACATTATATACAGAGTTATCACTTTTTAAATTTCAGTTATTATGTTGGTATTGGTGTGTGTTGTGCCTATCTACTGATTATTGCTTTGTATTATGTTGGCATCTTGTTTGGATTATGTGGTGAACGGCCAGGAGAAGGGGCTCCTTGCTGCAACACTGGAACTGGATCTAATTTCCTAATGGCGTATGTTAAGTGTTTATTTTTAATACCTTTTTAAAAATTATTTTTATAAAGCTTTCCAGGCTCTGGAAATGTATCTCATGATGCAGACAGATATGATTTGACTTAAAAAAGGAATGTTGCAATATGATTACTAGTGCATGTTAGTGTTATTAAAAGCACACTTGTTATAACTTAAACAAGTTGGCTTCATAACAGGAGAGAGGCGTGCCAGTAACATCAACTGCACTCTCTAGAGGCATGCCAGTACCTCTCTATTATCTTTGACTAGGTTTGATACTATTGCTGTTATATTGTTTAAAAAAAACAATGATTAGCTTGAAATAGACAAAAAGTCACTATCCAAATGTGGAAACAACTTTTTAAAACATGTGGAAACATCTTTTTTTTAACAAGCTCCTTATGGTTCTCTGTGGTTAAGCATTTAGCTACCTGTTCTAAATCTTTAATTTGGTTTAAATTGGAGGTCTGAGCTTAAGTCTCTGATATCCAAGCAGCATGAAAAGTCCAGGTGGTGGTTGTGCTGGCTTTGTAATTCAGTTTAAAATGTATAGGAGCTCAAACTTCACCTGCTATTAGAACCAAAATCTTTTTTATCACTGGATCTTAGAAGACAGAACTTTTTCAGAACATTTCAAATACTTTGTTATATTCTAAAGTTTGATTTGTTGAAGTTATTATTTGTATGAGTTTTTCTCCTTGTATGAATTTCTAGTGTTTATGATCTAAAAAAAAATCTTTGATCTTAAGTTTAGTCAAACTTTTTAAATGATAACTGTGACCTAAAAAGTGTTCATAAACATATGGACGAGCCCCCATGTGACCTAAAAAGGGGTCCATATGACCTAAAAAATGTTCACAATGAACATTACCTAGTAGCGGGTATAGCTAAAAAGATCAAATTAGACTTATAGCTAGATTTAGATATTTACAAAGGGTATTTAGGTCGACAGTACAGTGTTAAAGATGTGCTGGCACATTCATCCAGAGGTACATTGGTTCCTACTTGTACTGCCTAGGTTAGGTATAACTTCCAGGTATACAATTAACTAATGTATGTAAACAGGACTAAACAAAGTCGCAGGTAAACATATATACAAAGTTTATTTACATGAATAAAATAAATAAATGGCCAACTCATGGGCCCTCCTCAACACAAAGTAATCAAAAATATACACACAAGAATAGTATGGTACACCGCACTGGTCATGTTACAAGTTTACAACTATGAAAAGAAATGGCCATCAACTCGCAGGCCGACACAATAGTAAGTAAACAAAAGATACTAAAAAAAATAGTATGGCACACAGCCCTAGTCAATCTAAATAAATGACCATTAACTCTCAGGTCTTCTCAACACAAAAAATTACACATAAAAAAAAGTATGGCAAACTGCCTTTGTCATATGTTACACAATAGTCACATTCGGGATAACACACATTAGTGTACAAAAAAAAAATGAAGGTCACAGGCCTCAGGTCAATTCGATACATGACCACTTTTGGCTACTCTGGGGTTATACACTTCAGGCTGACACAGCCAGGTCACAAGCCTCAGGTCAACACATGACCACTTTTGGCTACTCAGGGGTTATACAGGCTTCAGGCTAACACTAGCCACTTTTAGACAAGAAAAAAAACAAATAGGTCATGATGCACTATAAGCTTCTGGGAAATCTATGAGCCTACAAGCTTCATAGACTCCCACCTATAGACATCCGTTCGGTAAAGCCTCTCTGATGATTCAATACAGGTTGAATCCCTCAGAGACAAGGCTATAAAAATATGTAAAACCCATCTGATGGTTCAGTACAGGTTGAACCCCTCAGAGAAAGTTACAAAAAATGACAGTTCGGGAGTACCCCAGGATGCAGAACATCAGGGCAAAAAATATACTGCCTGGAAATCATTTGAAGCTATATCTACTAATTAATACATACATTATAATAAATATAATAGTACCAAAGATATACTTAGTCCAAAGATCTCCAGAGCAGGGCACACTTCTCCGAGTACCCCAAGACACACGACCAATAACAGAATAAATACATACAATTCATAACACAGGTCAAGTGGTCAAGCTGGTAACTCAGGAGCAAGTGGCAACTAAACACGGTTTGCAAGGCCTTATATTAACTTCGTAAGGGGAATTACTCCTAACTATACAATTATCAAAAATAGTTAACTCCCCTTTGTGTCACAATAACCAACCTTAATAAAACATTTTTGAATATTAAAAAAACTTGTTTTTTTCAGAGGAGTGGGCTTTACATTTCTCTTTTACTGGATATTGATGATTATATGTACAGTAATGTTTGCAGTTGGTGGCATTGCCTATACAGAAGTTTGTCGTAACTTTGATGACCATGACCCTTCAAAGTTAAAGGTCTGATTGTCAATTTAAATTTAAAAACCAATGTTTTGAAAATGCTTTTTAGCGGCCCCCGAAGGGGACAAGCCGCTATTAGGTTTGTGCAAAATGTCCGTCTGTCACACTCAGGGCGCCAAAACTAGAAGAGATACGAAAAATATTTTTACACCATTAGTTGCGGCTTGAAAAGTTTAGGTGCAACGGCTACTTTTGGTTTTCAAAAAGCAAACCGTTTAATTTATAAAATTAATTATGCAAGCGAATTTTTAATAACAAAACACCAATTCTGAAACAATTACGTGAATGTAAGGGAGGAAATGTTACTATAATAAATGCTCTTGGCATGTGGATATCACGCACATTTTTTAAAATGAATTTCTGTCGGTCTGTCCGTCTGTCATGCTCAGAGCGCCATAACAAGAAGAGATACGAAAAATATTATTTCACCATTAAATGCAGCTTGAAAAGTTTAGGTGCAACGGCTACTTTTAGTTTTCTAAAAGCAAACCGTTTAATTTATAAAATTAATTATGCAAGCGATTTTTTAATAACAAAACACCAATTATAAAACAATAACGTAAATGTAAGGGAGGAAATGTTACTATAAGAAATGCTCTTGATATGTAGATATCATGCACATTTTTTAAAATGAACTTTTAGCAGCGGCTTTCATGTACTAGTGTAAAGCCCGGCAATGACATGATTCTAAACTAATTTCTTAAATTAAAAAAAAAATCAGATTTTTAAAAAAAAAATTGTTTAGTGCCCCCATTAGAATGAAAGAAGCATATTTTTGTGCGTTTTGTCTGTTGGTTGGTCTGTCCGTCACGGTTAGATAAAAAAAAAACTAAAGGCTTTTGAAAATATGATTTAACCTTTACTGTTCTTTCAGAAATATTGCGATAGTTTAAGGATGGGAGATTACAAGAGTTGAGCCAGGGACCAACGATAAATCCGAATTAAAGTCTAGCATGAAAACATCAAGATAAGTCAGGTTTATACCCTGCTCGCCATCCTCCGTCGTCCAGCGAGAAGTTAATTATTTTCAACTTAGAAGGAACATCCGAAACATCTTGCGAATAGGCGAATCTGACAGGGATCCGACTCCGACGGGGGCCGCCTCTGAGTTTGTTCTTATTGATTTTGTGTTTATATAATAGAAATTTAAATTTGAGTCTATCATTCAGTTTGAAAAGTAATTTAGACTGAATCTATGTGTGTCTTGTGTCTCTATTGCAGAGCATTGATTCTTTTGCTGTGGATTATCTCAGAAGAGAATTCTATACAGATGCTCCTAAAAACTTTTCATTTGTTAAAAGCATCCAGTGAGTATCAACTTAAATCATATGATATTAGTTAGCATTTAGCATATTTGTACTAATTTGTTCTCTCCTAATCGCAACATCATCATTAATTTTACTCCATTTCTGCAATCTAATCAACCACATTATCGTCCATGTTTCATTATGTTTGTACAAAAATAAATGTTTTTAAGAGTTAGGGTTAGAAAAGGCTCACTATTTCTATATTAATTTTTTAGGGAGTGTAATATGGGATAATGACCTAATGACAATTAATATAATTTTTTTATATATGTTAAATAGTAAAGGCCCATCAGCAAAATAGCATATAAAGTGAACACCTCCCCATATTTTTATAAATTCTAGTTCATTTCAAAAGTAACTGCAAAACTAATAAATTGGTATCACAAAGTCTCTATATTTTATATTTCCCACATATTTACTTTAGCTGAAGGTCAAAGTTTACATGTATGGAAATTTCCTTGTCAAAACGTTTCCGGATAAACGAGAATAGGTTAGAACTTAAGAGGATTTTAAAGCACCAATGGACATTGGACGAAAAAAATTTGCATATTATGCTTCAAAATAGATGAGGAAATAGTTAGCTAGAATAGCCAGTCTTCGATTTCGAAGATAAAGTATGAGTGCAGTACATGTTTCACATGACTACGCAAGCCCAGCTGCAACCAGCATATTTTCCCGCATTTTCTTTCTGTCTAAAATGCTTGACTCGCAGCTCTACCAACAGTCTCTCAAAGGCCATATGCTGGCAGCTACTTTACTCTATGCCAGTGAGGGTGAAATGATGCCTCAGTTGATCTTAACATCGCTTATATGAGGGGGGAAATAGGGGGCAATCTCTAGCTGTTTGCCGTCCTCCTTAATTTTTTTTTTAAACTGGCTGGTTAACCTTTTGTTACTGTATTAATATGTTTATAAATGTTTAAAGAAATGCAGAATTCATTTTCACAGGGTTCCCCAACCATTCTGAGATTAGGATATCAGGAGTTTTCCAGGAGAAAGGAGCCAAAAAAAACACGAACTGTATATTTTGTAATAAATATAAGAATTACCATATAATATACATGTATAACATTACATGATCTCTCCTGAACCTTTCATCTCCACGCCCGAAACCCAAGATGTTGTAGATCTGCCTCCATACATCATCAATCCATCGCATTCGAGATCTGGTTCAATCATCGCGCATGTGGGGAGGGGGGAGATCGAGTTGATGGTGATTAAGTGCACAGAACATGTTTTCTTCAAAAAAAAAATAGTTTCAGTAACGAGAGTTTATGAAATGGAGAGTAAATTTAAACGACGTGGACTAGCCTATAGGGAGGAGGCGAGATAGAATTGTGTAGTTTCTTTCTTTCTTTCAAAAATATTTATTGTTTTAAGTTTCCTAGGCTATATAGACCTGAGGGGTCATTGGTAAAAGACATCACACTCTAGGGGGAAGGGGGTTTGAGAAAATGTGACACTTTGTGATAAGGGGGAAGGGGAGTTAGCGATTTTGTGACGTCACAAATTTAAAAAACACAAAAAAAAAATATTTTTTTAATCTTCAGAAATCTTTGAAAAATAATAACATTTTTTAGGTACTATTTCAACATGAACTTCTTAGGTAGTTTTATTCTCAAATAAAAACCATTGAAAATATGGAGATATTTCAGTCTTGTTTGAGGAGTACAACTGAAAACATCATGTTGTCTCTGATGACTGAGAATTTCACGTTGTTCTTTTCAAAAATACTAATCGTAAATTTCTGAAAAAATCACATAAAGGACTTTAATTCATCTACGAACATTCATCAACACACACAGTTGTTAACGAGTGAAACATCCGCATGAACTTTAAATTATTTCTTGCTATATTTTTCTGTAATGAATTTTCTCCTATTTGAATTATTCTGCTCATTTTGCTTCATTTTGCCGAGATCGGCAAAATTCTCACACAACTCGCTCTTTCTATAGCAGAAGAAGAAAATCTTCCCGTGTATACTATCAATGAGCACATGAAAACTCTTTGGGAAAAAATTGATGAGACATAAATAATTTAAAATAAATATTTTTTTTATTTTGTGATGTGACGCAGAGTGGGGAGGTCTGAGAATTTGTGATGGGGGGGTGTGTCAAAAAAGTCATTTTGGCGTGACATCATTTACAAACGATCCCTGACAGTTCCAAGCAGAGAAAGGAGATGTGGAACACAAGAAAAGTGAAAACAAATTTAGGCCTAATGCCACAAGGAGGACAATAGTTATAATGCTTCATGGAAGAAGTTAGATGATAGAACTAATTGAAGCTTAATTTCCTATACTTTAACATGTTATTTTGCCATTTTTTACGGCCTTTCGCTCAATATGACTTTCTCGAAAATTGCATTCGCTGATTAGTCCGACCCCTACCGCAAATTGACTTGAATTATAAATTTAATAGCTGATATGAAAAAAAAAAGAGTCAAACTTAGTTTTATCGCCCAATAACTGAGGAGTCTGCAGATGTTTTCATTTTTCCAATAAGTTTAACCATTGCAGAGTTATAAATTCTAAACTAAAAACTGGCACAAAAGCGTTCGCCATTGGTCCTTTCCCATATATTAAGTTTTGTGAAAATATAAAAAATTATCATAAAAATGACTTTTTAGAGAAGCTAATAGCTTTTTAACAATAACTGGCTTAATGCTTCAAATTTTCTGAGTCCAGTGCTGGAGCATTTCATGAAGAAAACTGGTACAGAATGAACAAACATTGTTTTCAAAATTAGTCTGGCTGAAATAGTTGTTGGTACTTGTTTCAGTCTCTAGTGTTATTGTTCACTGTCTTGGCAATAAAGAATATTTTCTCTTTTTGAAATAAAAATCTGTTACTTAAAGGTTGTATAGTTTGTAAAAGAAGCAATGTTTTATATTTCCTCAGAAACTGCCAAAATAATCAAGCCTTATATACTGCCTTACAGTTGGATCAGATTGTGAATCTGGATAAATATACAAACATTACGGTATAGTCAACTTATTGTTAACTATTTATAGTGCTTATTTGTTCCAGTTGATACAAATAATAACTAGTGCACGTAACAAAAGTCAATCCAAAGATATTAGAACAAATGCATAATATAACAGGTAACCAACTATAATTTCTACTTGATTTAAAATGTAGCCTATCCTAATCAAAGTGTGTTGGGGCTAAGAGGTATAAAGCTTGGTTTTTAAACAAAGTGTCTTGATTTGAAAATCTTGGCAAACATTTGATTTGCTTTGTCTCCAAGCCTCTTCAATTTTACATGAATTTGGTAAAAGCATTAAGGTGTCAAGCAAGCTTAAATACAGTCAAGAACTGAGTAATTTAAGGTTCCTTTTGGACAACATCAGTTGCTGTGAGTGAAATCTGGACAGATCTTCCTCCTTTGATGTTGTGAAGAGAGGGAGGTGTAGTGATGGCATTAAAAAAATGTAAGTGTCTGGAGTTTGGCTGCTGTCCAGTAGTCTGGTTGATAACTGGATGGGTAGACTCAACTCTCATGCAGCCCATGCAGAGGTTGTACAGAGAGCTGCTCTAGTCTGGGGCCTTTCCCCTGAATAATGCTTCTGGACTCAGAGGTTTGGGAAATCTTTGAAGATCCTGAGGTAAATATGAAGTGCATAAAATCTGTCCTCAAGAGCACTGCAAACCATTGCCCAGTACCTGCAGGAATCTGTAGTGGTTTATATGGAAGGTTCATCAAGGGAAGTTCTTATTTGATGACCTACGGTTATGGTTAAAAAGATGAAGCCATGAGACCATGTGTGATTGCTTGCAATTATGTGGTTGAAATAGTAGCTATTGTAGAGTATATTGAGGAAAGATTCAAAGACAAGTTAACACAACCAGGATCAGTTGTGTTATTTACAGATTCCATGTCAAGCCTAATAATAAGGCTTCGAGTGAAGCCTACAAGCTGTAGAAAGCTCCACTGATAGATGCCCAGAGCCACTAGCAAAACACATGCATTTATGAACTGAGTCTATCAGTACGACTCTGCAGTTCATACCATTGCATGTCAGGATAGTTGGTAACTCTCACACTGGCGAATCTTGGAATTAAGCTGGACCCTTCAGAAGAGTCACATACTTGAGATGGCTCATGCAGTTATTTGAGAATGCACTAAATTTTTAAAAAATTGAAAAAAAGCCTAAATAGATCTGATGACTGGCAGCTTCTAGACAGAAAAGAACAAGACACAATAGCCAGATTCAGAACAGGCCATTACATGGTCAGTGCCTACCTTTCCAGAAGTAAGGAAAACTTTGACTCAGGTTGTCAACACTGACATCTGGACTGAGAGCATATTCTATTTGAATGCTCTGCTATGCTCATTGATAGGTTAGGTAATATGAACATGTGAGTGGAGAAACTGGTTTGCATGGAGAGCTCTCTTTGTATGGTGTCAGAGAGAATGAAAGCCTGACCGCCTACCTTGACCTTGTTACAAGAGATGTCTTAAGAGATGACTCACATAGTAAAAGTATTTACTGAACACATCACACTCTACTAAGCATAGGCTAAAAAAACCCAGATTAGCTTAAGATTTAATACTCTCTAGACCATTGACTCTTTTCCTTAATGAAAAACACATCCATTCTGAGTATTTAGCGGAAATCATTGCTAGTTTTTCAGAGATACATTCATGTGGTGGTCTTCTAGTTACTTATTCTAGTAGTTTGAGGAACTCCTATTCAGGCCTCGTGGAACACTAGGGTTCAGCAGAACACAGTTTGAGTAACACTCCTCTAGACCATTGTTATAAGAATTAAGATAACACTTCTGAGAAACCTATCATTATTAGGCATTTATATTTCTATAATCATGTTGGTGACACATGTGACATAGGTCAGTGTGTTGCTAGTGGTCAACTGTGTCAAGAAACCATGAATAGACCTACACAACAATGTGCTGGCATGAACTCTCCTTGTGAATATGGTCATGGTAATATTTAGAAAGGATGCATTTTCTGTGAATCATTGTTATGATTGGGATTAAGAATTTAAAAATATATCTAAACTTTAATTTATGGATTTCTACTGTGGATTTGTGGTTCTCCCATCAAGCTCCTATCCAGTTGGCGGATAAGGGAATGCCCATCAGATATGGTAAGTACTTGAAAAATCAAATACCCAAGGTGGACAAAAACTGCCTTTAAAGAGTCATGTAAAGTAAGGCTTTTCATCTTTGGGAGAAACCCCCAAGGAAAAATTGGTCTTGAAGAGGAGATGGCCTCTCTCTTGATATTCTGCTGATGGATAAAGTGCAGGGATTAGGTTACGCTAATTGTCTCAGCAACCTATGACAAAAGTCAAAGGACAGATGTTGAAGAGATGATTTTATGGATGAGAATAGTGTTAAGTTTCAAATCACAGTTTTCATTCATAAGGGATTTAAGTTTGGATTTGACTACTTGTAGTGTGATATGTTTTATAAATTGTAAACATTCCTTTCGAAATGAAGATTATTACATCCTAGCCCAAACCTCATATGGAATAAGGACAGCATACATGTAGTGGTTTAGAGTTAAGATCTTTGTATGCCTAAATATCCTTTCAATATATATAAAAAAAATAAACTTATTATTCCATATATTATTTGATGTAAAATGTAAAGGTTTTTTTTTTGTTGTTTTGTTTATTCAGGAGTTGGAAAAAAAAATCGATGAATTAAAAAACATCCCAATCAAATTAGATAATATAACAATAATAAATGACCAGCTGCTAACGAAACTACAAAATTTTACCCTGGCATTGGAGGGCATCAATCTGACTGCATACTTTACAGAGGTAAAGTCACATTCTTGTCAACAGATTTTCTTAGACCATTTAATTGTTTTGTGCTCAGAATCTTTTTTTTTTTAACCCAAAATTGTCAAGAAGAAAACAAAATCTCTGAATCAAAACTAAAATCAATAAGTTATTCTTTTATTTTTATGATATTCTCAAGAAAATATTCGAGACACTATGATTTATCTCCAGCCACACAAGACTTTTTGGTATCATTTTATAATTTTCCATATGCATGGATGCAAGATCGCTGGCTATAGCCGGCATGCCGGAAAAATCAAAGTAAAAAAAAAGCTGGCCGGCAAACACCAGTCCGACTGATTGACGGCTTTTTTTGTTTTGGTCTTTTAAACTAAAAAAATAATTAGTCGCATTGAAAGAAAGACTGGAAGTAACATTTCTTAAGTTACGGCGCATGCGCTATTTCTGTACTTTCACTTTATATCAAAAACAAATACAAAAGTTAGAAACAAATCCGTAAGGCACCGGCCTGCGATGCTTAACTCTTTCTCTCCGAACAGACGATACCAACGTTGATTTCACCAGAATGTGGTATATAATTAAGGAGAGAAAGGGTTAAGTTAGTAAGTTGATCTAATTCTAGTAAGTTTGATCTGCCGGCATAACAATTTATCTTCTAAAAAAAAATGAAACCAGACCTAATGTGTAGGCTACACCCCTCCAGGCCCTCTCTCACCTAAAATCTTATTGTAACAGTAAAAGTCGTAAATCATCTAGTCTACTTACTAGATTCTAGTAATAGTTACAATAGTAGCATATCTAGAGTTAGATCTAGTGAATATAATTTGCCCTTAACCTGAAAACTCTGTGAATTTTAGTCAATTTAATGATCTCGATACATCTAACGTCTAGATTACTCTAGAAATACGATAGATTCTACATTTATCATATTTATGCTAAATCACTAGAATCTAGTGATGAAAATTTGTGCACAGCCGTGAAAAGTCCTCGAATTTAGTGACTTAGTCTGACTTAGACTTAGATCTAGACTTTAGATTTACGCTAAATCACTAGAATCTAGTAAGATAATTACTAACCATGTGAAGCCGTGAAATGTCCATGAATTTTAGTGATTTAGAATTAGAACCTATAGAGTATAGAGTCTATTATAGTTATAGATTCTAGATCTAAGAGATTCAGTGAAGATAATTTTGCACACAGCTGTGACAAGTTAGTGAATTTTTAATTTTAGTGACTTAGATCAAGAGTGTAGATCTACAGTAGATTTAAAGAAAATATTTTTCACACAGCTGTGAAAAGTTCGTAAAAGTTTTTTCGGTCGTTAAAGCCATGGTAACTACACAGATCTAGTTAAAAAAGAAATTCTGCTTTAAAAAAACGGAATAGGTCTAATCCCCCCTCCCCCACCAAAAGTGATTATTTAGTAAGCAAATGTGAATTAAACATACCAATAGGCCAATAGGCCAACATTACAGGCTCTGTTTATGAGGAGGATTAAAGTTCAGTTAACACAAGAATAAAACATTACCCAAATGCCCACCTTGACTTAGTATCATGAGATAGGGTACAGATAGGAACTAAGATTGTACATTTCAATCACAGAGAATACACATTATTAAGGCACATCAAAGAATGTTTATATTTCTTTAAAAAAATTGAATAGCAACCATTTGTAATGTTCTTTAATACATCTTTGAAAACAAAAATGGTTGAGGTTGTGGGATGACAGTCCAGTTGTTACTTGATTAAAAGATAACTTTCATTACATTTTCTGTGGACATACGACAGCTGATGACATTGGCGGCTGTTTCACTTCAACGGATTGGTTTAGTCAATATTATACCAAAACTCTGCTATATTGTACTTTTTGGATATAAAATTCTGAGAACCCTTTCATAGCCCTAGTGTTCTTTAAATAATCCGTAATATAATCAGATGATACAGATGTATCATGACCTTATATTAGTTCCATATTTGTTTATGAAATAAAATGATACAAAAAAGGCCAATCCAAACTGACTAGGAAGATGACACTATTAAAACAGGTATAATATTCCATGTTCTTTCATTTTTCTCTTATCCAAAAACAAATCTAGATCTAGCATTTGCAGTTTCTGTTTTGAAGTTTGATGAGATTTGAGTGTGTGAAACAGTTGATGTTAGTATATACAACTGGTAAATACAAGAAAAAGAAAGAACAAATGTTATTTTTAAATTTGTTTGAATATAAAAAAAATAATTTATTAGTTATTCAGACAACGCCTTAGTTTTATTTCTTATATAAACACAGTTGTTACTTCAAAAAAGATGATTATGTCCTATGTGTTATTTTTTAACTTCTAATTGAAAATTGAAAAAAGCACTAGATTTATGATTTGATTTCATCAATTCATTTTTGGCAAGCTAATTCTCTCTTCCTTATTTCTCATTTTTAGTGTCTCCCGAAAGGGGAATAGCCACTATTAGTCTTATTTAATCTTTCTGTCCATCCAGTTTAGATCTCATAAGTGAAAAATGTAATTTAAAAAAAATATTTGTACAACTAAATTATATACTTTCTATAGCTACCTACGTTTTGAACAAAATGTTTACTTTTTTTTTTAAAGAGAAAAAATCTATTTAATATGCATACAAGTCGAATATAATTTAAAACAGTAATTAATAAGTAGTGTTACTTTTTTTTTTTTTAGTTGCTGGTAGTAGATAAACAATAGTTTCTGATATTCTTTCTGAAAATATTGAAACATGTTTTTTTTTACCTGCCCGAGCAGAACACTTTGGTGGTGCATTTAGAGTTTGTGTTTCCACACCAAGTGACTTTCACTTTGTAACCTTGTTTAAATAATTCAAATGTTTTCACCATTTCAAATATGAAAAGTGTCTCAACTAGGTTTGAATGATGTTAAACTTTAGCAACGTCTATAATATCATTTCCTTTTTTTTACCTTCACAGCTCAATCTGGTGGGTCGCATGTTTCAGCATGTTTTCTTGATGTTTGTTTTTTTGACTTAGTTTGGCATTCTTCCTTTCATACACATACTTGTCTTCTTCTTATCAAATCAGTTTCAAATCACTAGAAACTTTAAGCTGTTTCAAGACAGGTCTTCAGATCACTTAATTTAGAAAGAAAAAAAATAAACAGTCTGACAAACGTCGGCTGTTTCACTTCTTGTGTGTGAAATATAAAGAACTGATAGAATTATTTTAATAATGTATTTTACACAACTGCATCTCGACTGAAAAACATTCTGTAACAAGCCTTGGTTTCATAATTCAATGTTTACTTTAGATTAAAGAAAAATATTACAATGAAATTACTTGTGTAGATAAAAAATATTAGATAAATGGTAACCACAGATCTGGGGAGCAATTGAAGAATCACTCAATAAGAAATAGTTTGTGTAATCTTATTTTTTTTAAATACTTACATTTTTTTTAACATGCATTCATTTCTATTTAAAATTAAATATCACTATCTTTAGAAATGTATTTCTTAATACAAAATCTAAAATAAATAATAGCTGTTGATGTTATACACTTTCATTATGTCTAGATGGCCTTTAAGGATGTTCAATAATTTCTGTTAGATAAAGCTTGCACATGTATTAGGTGTACAGAGCATTTTTTTAAACTAACATTCTGTGATTGTTTTAGTTCTCTTTGAAACTAATGGTTGCTTGTGCTCATCTGGTTGTTAGTGCATGTTTATAGAGAAGTATTCATCTACAGCTCTGTAACTTGGTGTAGAGCATGCTGTTATGGAATGGTTCTGTCCAACTTGAGATCATTGATATAAAAGAATTTTTGTGCAGGATTTTAAAAAAGACAACATTATACTAGATAACTTCAATTGCTTTGGACTGAATGATTCAAGGATCAGGCTGTAGACATATGTTATGAAAAAATATAAATTACAAATATTACTTATTTGAAAATGAATTATTGTATGGAATATACTAGTGGTAAACTACTAGGGTTATCCAGGTGGAATCTGAACTTTTTACTATGGAACATAAGAATGTCTTGAAGTCCACCCAGCTTTAATGGGTACCAGATACTTGTAAGTAAAGGATGCTAGTCATTGTACTGGTCGTAATTTCTCAAATTGACTGACAGCAACAAGTAAAGATTACAATTATATAGCTTGATAGTCCATTTACAGTCAAAGTTTAAGATGTTATGGAGACATCACAGAAAAATCTAATCAATAATAGTGATGAAGCAAAATGAGTTGTTTTTTTTACATCAATTACACTACTCTGGATCAAGTGTTTGCAGTTGTATGGCCACTTGACTGTTATGCTTTCATTTTATATTTCCATTAATATTTTTTTCAAAATATGTTAGTTATCAAGTCTAAATAGTGAAATAGACTTGCTGCAGAAAATGGCATTCGTTGTGCACTTGCAAAGACTGCCCCAAGAATTACTGATACAGTGAAAAAGAAATTAGCTCAACCTACTCATTGATGTTAGCATGTTTTCACAGACCTTCACAACAATAGTTTATTATTACCCAAAACACTAGCCATGTTTTTTTTTTTTTTTTATTAACTTGTCATATAGTGTGATCAAATGTAAAGCTTCTGTAATACAAATCAGATTACAATTTTATAACATTGGCAAAAACTTATGAAAGAAAAAAATTTTAAGGCTTGGATTTTGCCACATAGTGTTGTGGCATTGTAAAAATGTTGTGAGCTAAAGAGGTTGAGAACCAGGGCTTTAACCTGACTTTGTGTAGCTATGGTCCAATGGAAGTCTGACCTACTTGTTCTTTAATTATACTTCATAGTGACATAGTAGTTGACTTTCTCAACAATATCTGCCATCAAGCTTTGTCAAGGCTTAATAACTGAAGTTCAAGGCCTGGCTCACAGTCAAAATTTGACTTGTGTATATACAGTACACTTACAAAGATTTTCATTTGATTCCATTATATTTTGATGGGTCAATTTTTTTGTTGTATCTTTTTTTTTCTTTAATTTTGTAAAAACTATTTTAAAAATTATTTTTTTAAAAATAAATTATCTTTATCTTTAAAATGAATTTTAATATCTTACAGCTTGACAAAAATTTGACTGTCGTCCCTCTTACAGAACTGGCCAAAGAATTGATTGTAATAGCTGGCAAAGTAAAGATGAACTTTTAATTTCTTTAATTTATATGTACACACATTTTGGTAAAATTTGCAATGTCATTCCTTATTAATGTGAATGCATTTAATATCTCTAAATTAAAAACTGAATGAAATAGCTAAACACAAATTAATTATCTTGAATTACAAAATACTAATAAGCTCATTTATTTTTCTTTTAAGGATGCTTCATATGCAGCCACATTAAATAAAAGTGCTGAACGCTTGATGGAACTTGATAGGACTACCGTCCCATTAATGAAGAGTAATGTTGTAAGTTATTGACTTTCAAACTTTTTATTAACACTAGAAGTCAACAATCAGTGCTACAAAATCAACTTCTAAAAGTAGTTGTGTCAAATTATAAATTATATATCTAGATTTAAACTTGATATCCACATGGTCGTTTTGTAAATCTTTCAAGTTAGCTTAGATAACATCAGAATTGAGAAATGACATTGAGTTACACGAGTCACTAATGCAAACATACAAAATAGTCTGATGTAAACTATTTTAGTATACCAGCCTATAGTCAGATAACATAGCAGTGAATTAAAAACAAAAAAATCTGCTTTAATGGAGCACTACTTTAATATAGCAGTGAATTAAAAACAAAAATCTGCTTGAATGTATTATTTCAACAAAAAGTTGACTTATGTGGTAAAAGAACTAAATATATTAAACATTATTTGCTGCTATGTGACTGTTATCTAGTTATTGTATACAAATTTGATTGCTCTGTTAACAGGAAGAACTTCGTAACGCTTTGAAAAAGTTACCAGATCAAACTAATTTAAAGGTAATTTTTTCATCCATAGAGGTGTATTCTTTCTCATTTCTTGAAATTAAAATAATTTATGTATATTGCTTTTCTTTCTGCATTTGTTTAGTCTTGCATTTAAAGTAATACAATGAATTATTCATATGTTGTGTCTCAGTAACTTTTTTTGTTTTTCTCCCAAGAACTCTGTAAATGAGCTGATTAGCCAATTGAAAGCTGCTGAGGATTCTTTTAATACAAATAAAAATAGCTTGATAGTAAAGGTAAGTTTTGTCACCACAATCAATAGCTTGGTGTTTAGGATCATTTTTTGTGTGTAGTTTCTCATTGGATTGTTTTTTATTTCTTCTTCTGAGATGTTAATCTGATGGCTTTATACCATGTTTTTTTTTATCTTGAAAGTAGTTGTACATCTATTCCTGTTCTAATTCTACATTATATAGCAATGACTTGTATTCCAAAGATTAAGGATGAATACATTGAGAGTCAGAAAACAATCATTTAATTTTTTGCTTATTTTCTTAGAGTTGTCAGGGTGAGGTATGGCGAGAAATTACATTGTTATTTTTATATGATAGTTTTTATATCCCCTTGTTGTGAATGTGAATAGTCTTTTGCACGTGTTTTGACTGAATGATTAGTCTTCCTTGAATGTACAAGAGTGTGTTAAGTCAGGAAGGTTTTTTTTTATGCTCCCTGTCCGGGAAGGTTGGACGTATACTTCCTGGACTGGTGTTTATGTATTTATATTTTTGAGTTGATGGATGTGAAGTGATATTTATTTGAGAGTTGATTTCATTATGTGGTTGTTGAATATTAAAGTCTTATTCATATTTCAATGGATAACTATAGTTGAAAGTATTAAGTATTAAGTGTTACTATTTGTGTGACAAGTATATGTGTAGCAAACTAACTATTTAGCAAAGTCACTATTTAAATCCCCTAATGAGCCGAGAGCCAAACATTAAAAGTGAACCCTGACAAGAGTGAACACAAATGATTCCAACATTGTTTATGATATTTTGTTTGGAGATGAAACAGAAGTTGGACATGGCAACTTTTCTTTTTTTTTTATTCTAGCAAATAGCAGACATTGCTAAAAGTGTCATCTACACAACCAACAATACTGCCAACAATATCAGAACTGAGGTACGCTTGTATAAGTAACATTGGTAATAGCATTATAATATAAATCAGTGTTTCCCAAACTGTAACCCTAACCCTGGTGTTCCACAGGACTCAATAGGTGTTCCATGAGCTACTAAAATAATTATTAACTAGTAAGCCACCACATGATAAAATAAAAATAAACAAAGTGTTCCTCTAAATACTCAGTATGTGCAAAGTGTTCTGATAGAGAAAAAGTTTGAGAAACACTGATCTAAACATTTAAATATAAACGTATGTTGGCAAGACATGTGCTGATAATATTCTTCTTTAACATATATTACTAAGTACTGACAAAATATAATATAGAGAAAGGTTGACAGAGAGGGTGAGGCTCAACAATGTAGCATCTAATGCACCTGTAGTTAACAGAGTATCACCTCAAGGAGCTGAGACATAGCCATTATTGTAAATTTTTTCTTACACAAATGATTTTCAGTCAGTTCTTTTTGTTCATTAAAGTTTGCTGATTTTGTGGCTCTCCTTACCCTGCTCTTAGATAGCTCATATTTAATTTTTTTTCAGATAATTAAAAAGCAAAGAAAAATAGTTTAATGATAATTTTTTTTTTATACTAAATGTACTTACACATTACATTTACACCAGCACAATTGTACTTGTATGTTACCCATTAATCCTATATTACACATGAAGGTTACAGATCAAAATGAACTATTAAATTATATCTTGTTTTCAAAGGGATTAACATTCAAACAATCTAAATACTTACTTTTAAAAAACTACACACTTTTGGAACACCATTAAAAACTGATCTACTTATGTTTAACTTGTTACATATACACAGTGCTTTTATTGAAAAAAAAAAAGGTGCTGGTACTCAGTGATGAATTGCCTAACTTTTAACTACTAATACATTAATAATAAACATTAAAATACAAAAGTAATAATTTTTCCCCACATTGAAAAAGGTGCTGGTATGCCATACCGGTGCATAACCTGCATACCGTCACAAAAAAAGCACTGCATATATACACACACACACACACTTTCAAATATTTTAATACATCAAGTACCTATTAGAGTTGGTGTACTCAGGAGTGCCCTAAAATCCTGAAATTCAAAATCCTAGTCTCCACATTAGATTCCAACCAGTTTTCAGTTTTTCAATGGCACTTTTATTTTTTGGGATCTTAATGTGAATGACAGCGACACAAATATAACAGCAACTTTTTACTTCAGGGGTCATTAAGAGATATATAATTAGATGAATTTGATTAAATATATGGGACATTCTCTTGTTAACTGTTCAATTGATATCAATGAACTTACAGTTGAAGGAGAATCTTGCCCGTTGTGCTCCACTTAGCTCAGCACTGTACACCTTTACTGACTCTGTCTGTGTCTTGTTGTTAAATCCTGTGGTGAGTATTTTTTTTTCTTAACTTTTTTTTTTCAAATAACATTAAAGGTTTTTTTTTTT
>JADKLZ010003886.1:19998540-20026555 GCA_021533235.1 Biomphalaria straminea
AAATGTATGCAGGTTTTGTTTCTGGTGTTGGTGGTAGTGATGTTAAAGCCTCACCTGTTGAATATCATCCATCAGGCGAAGGCTCTGTACATTTTGATGCCATTGAAAATGAAGGACATGAAAGTTTTGTAGTGTTAGAGAGTCAAAACCTACAAACTTTCTACTACTTAAGAGCCACATTGCAAACCTTTGACAATGGTAAGTATTTTAATATTCTGGGAAAAACTTTTTCCCTAGTGGGTGAAGTGTGCTTTCTTCTGTATGTACTGTACTTCTGTATGTATTTTTAGACACAGCTCTTAAGATCGGAAAATGGACACATACTATGATTATTGTTGTATTTATAGAGACAGTGTTCACTGACTCAAGAAGCTATAGCAGTTTGGCACTAAGTCAATATCCGGAAGGAACTTACAATATGTTTGAAAAAATCTACAACGGTCTTTGTAATTGTGATGAGGCAGTTGAAAGAATTCAGGTAAATTGAAATAGAGTGAACATTATATTGTCTATATTTTTTTTTTCTGTGATAGGCATTACATTCTTTATGACTGCTGGTTGGCAGTACAAATGAACAAAAGCTAAATAATGAATATACCATATATTAGATTCCTTTTTATTATAGTTTTTTTTGCACCATTCACTTTGGGTTTTTCTGACAATAAATATTGATAAAAATGGACTTCTTATTTAAAAACTTCTTGGAGTTATTCAATAAAAAATGGCATGTAACAAATATGAAGCTGGGGGGCTCTCACAAATGTTGATTTGTAACATAACATTCTAAAGTAACATGAGAAGAATGTAAAGAAACAAATCCAATTCAAACTATTGATAAATAGAATTGAATTGTATAATAAACAGGCACATAATACTTTACTCTTTCAGTGTAAATTGTTTTCATAAAAAAACAATGGAGTTTTCTGACACGAATAAAATTTGCAAGAGTTACTAAAATAAACATAACTTTTTTTTTTATTGTATAATCTAATATATTTGATTTTGTTTTAAAGAAAAATGAATGGGTTACAAAGGTTTTAAGAATAAATAAAATTATTCAAGAATTTTTTTTTTTAAAGTTTTGAACACCAAAAAAAAAGGATTAAAATTTAAAAATTTATATACTGAAAGATTTACCCTTTACATACTGAAAGATTTAACCTTTTAATTGTACATTTAATACATAAATATTGAAAAAATCACAAAACTTAACACATTTTATCACTCCGAATTTCATAGAAGATAAACAAATGCACTAAGAAATTGTACTAATGTACATTTTTTTGGGTCCCGCGAAATAAACTAAAAAAGAGGACCACAAATCAACATTGTCTTTTTGGTTTAAATGTGTTGTATCCAATTTATTTCCATAACAAAGAACAGTCATTCTCATATCCAGAAAAAAAAAAAGATTGAAATAAAAAGTTTTACATTAAAAAGATAGTGAAACAAATATTATATACCAAGTTAGTTTCTGAGAGAAATGCCACTCTAACCAGCACTAACATAGTTACTCCCTGAGCGTAACGCCACACTGAAAGAGTTAAGATATAAATAAATTGAAGGATTCCACTATGAAATGTAGCTTTAATGTACAGCTGAATCTTATTGTTCATCCCTTAAAAAAACTTGAATTCTTAAGATTAGTTGTTTAAGAGTTTAGAAATGGAAGTACAGACTTTTTATTTTTATAAATAGCCTCTCTTGAAATATTTAGCTTTGTTTGAATAATTATTTTCTCTAGTAATGTTATTGAATAATTTCCCTTGTAATATAATAAGGACATGCATTCCTTTTTAATTCTGTACTAAATATATCATTTTCTAACCAAAAAAAAATTATGAAAGTTTAATCGAGGCATACTTTTTACTCTGAAAGGACAAAAAAACATCAATTCCTTCCAAATGTGGAAAATAATTTGGGAGTCAAAGAGTTAATATAATCTTTTTTTTATTTATTATTTTTTTTAAAGTCTTTTTTCTTGGTTTTCTAGATCCTAGATAATTATTTCAATAAAGTAGAAAATTTATTTCTATTAAAAAAAAAGAAAATTATTATTGATGTTTTTTATTTGATGCTTTGGGGTTGCAATCAGCCAACCACTGTAATAAATCTAGAATTCTAGATCAAAGAAGAATATTTTAATTTAAATTGTTTTTATTATGTATGGCTTAAAATGTTTTCTGATGTCTTAAATCATTTTAGAAATTTTTGGCTAGCAAACGGTTCTTGGATGATGTTAGAGTTGTAGAGGGCAACAAAGTGTTGAAAAAGATTCAGACCATTCACCTGGCAGTTCACGATGCTGTTCACAACCTTGACCTTGTCAGCTTACCCTCGGAAAGTAGTCTACAAGATGTCTTAAATGTGAATGCTTTGGAGATTGTAGAAAACTTTATAGAGGTAGCATAATTATATTTTATACATACTATTTTTTTGCACTGTTTAATCTACCACAATGATAAATTACTATCACTGTGAGGAATTTAATTCCTCTACTGTCTTCCTCTTTATTATGCCTGGTACTATATGTGGGATGTAGAATGCCTTATTAGTTGATAAGTAGTTTTAAAAAATACAACAAAATACTATAGCTTATTGGAATCCACTTGCTTGGGGCCCCCCAAAAAAAATTGTTCCATTGAGATTTTCAATTATTGTTAATAAAGGGAAATAAAGTGTTGTTTATTATCAATTTAGTACCTATATATATTAGTCAAAAGGTTTAACAAAATGAGTATCCTGATTTAGGTCTACATTATACTTGAACATAAATCAACTAGTTTCATTTTATTTGAAGAGTATCCTTATTTTACATTTGTTTTTGTGACTTGTTTTAAAATTTTCTCACAATTGGCTATTGCGTATATTTTGCCTAATTTATTGCTTCTCCTACTGCGATGCTATATCTTTAAAATTCCAAATTTTTAGCTTGAAAACGTGTACAATACCTTGGAAATCATAACTGAAATAGGCAATGAACCCTGTAATAAATAAAGAGAATAATATAGATACACCCTAAATATATGTGTATTTATATATATTTAAATATATATATATATATTATTTATATTTTAATAAATTGTTCATTTTGTTTCTTTTAACTAGACGGTGACATCTATTCTGCCCCCAGGCAGTGACCTTGACTTGCTGATGATTGGAAAAACAGGTCATGGAAAAAGTTCCACTGGCAACTCTATATTAGGAAAAGAAAAGTTTGCCGCTTCTTCAGATAACACATCTGTAACAACTCGCACTTCAGTTGGCTGGGTGGACATTGATGGACGCACCATCAAAGTGGTAGATACCCCTGGTGTTTGTGATACCAACCTAGAAGAAGAGGAAGACTCAATTGAGATGGCCATCAAATCTATCAGTGATGCCATAGCTAACTGTCCAGATGGGTTCCATGCCCTCCTTTTGATCATAAGGTTTGGAATTCGCATGACAACTGAAGAGAGAAAAGCTATAGGACTGTTGAAATGTGTCTTGGGTGAGGATGTGATTAAATCAAACTCTATTTGTGTCATCACTTATGGGGACAACTTTGAGCAGGAAATGTCCAAATCCAAAACAACCTTTGAAGAATGGTGCAGAAGTCAGAAGGGATTTCTGGGTGACCTGTTTCAAGAGTGCAAGTATAGATGTGTGCTGTTCAATAACAAAGCTGAAGATGCCAAAGCCAAAAAAAGCCAGTTAATTGAACTAGTTGCTAAGGTGGACAGTTTAAAAGGAAATGGCACCCGCTACACTAATGCCATATTTCAGTTTGCACAGAATGTGCGGTCCAAGATCATCGCCGAAAAGCAGGTGCCTCAAGTCAGTGAAGATATGGTGCGAGACATCCAGATGATCATTGTACATTTAAATGGAATGATAGGGAACACTAGTCAATCCCATTACAAAGAAGAGCTGTGCAGACTGAAAGAGAGAGTGGACAATCTAAACAATAGAGTGAGTGAAGCAGAAGCAGGTCAGTTTGGCAAACTTGTTGATACCATATTTGAATTGGCTTCAACTATACACAGCAAGATGGACGAGATAGCTGATAGGCCTGCTCCAGATACACCTGACAGGCCTGCGCCAGATAGACCTGACAATGCTTTAGAACAAACAGTTGAACCAGAAATAGGAAACGGGCAAGTTGTCAACCAAGAAGACACTTCAACTGACAATACCTTTTTAGACAGATTTCGTGGAGAGCTGCAAGGCTACTATGACACAGAAATAAGTCCCCAAAACAGTATGGTCAACGAAATGGTGAGCGAGAAGGTTAAGGAACAAGTGCAGCAAGAACATCAGTGTTTTTCAGGTGACTCCACAGTCTGTCTGTCGACAGGAGAGCAAATCACACTCAATAAACTAAGGATAGGTGATAAAGTGCTTTGCAGAAATAGCAACGGTCAGCTTGGTTTTGAGACAGTGTACATGTTTGGCCATCAAGATGCCCAGGTGGTCAGCAATTTTGTTGTCCTGGAAACATTGAAGAGTAAAGTTTACCTGACAGATAAACATTATATATACTGTGAAAGAGAGGGGGAGGAGAGATGTTTAGCTGCTAAAGATGTCACTACTGGAGACAGCTTGCTTTTTGTGTCTGGTGATAACCTCACCCAATCCACTGTGCTGAGAGTGGGCTACGAAAGAAAGCAAGGTCTTTTTGCACCCTTTACTAACAGCGGCACTATTGTTGTTGATGGGCTTCTGGCCTCCTGCTATGTGAATGTTCTAGAGCCACAGTCTTGTCACAGTTGGCTCTGGCCCATGAGACAGCTGTATAAATTATCCCCTGGTACATTAGCCTATCTCAATGGGTCGTCTTCAAAGCAACCCATTCCAAAGTGGGCCAGGGCGTTCACAAAATTATTGTAAAAAAAATGATATAAAATGTAATGGAGTTTTATTTGTTTAACATTTTAACTAAAAAAAATGTAGCACAAGATTTTCTTTTTTTTTGTGTAGATATAAATACAAGTACATGACTTTGTATCGTGAGATTAATTCTTAATTCCATTACTCAGAAAATATAATTTAAAATACAAAATTCCAGCCAATTCTCCTGTATGAAATAACGGAAACTATAATGATGAGCAGCATGAGCAGTGTCCACTTTAAATGGACAGACAGTATCCGCCATGTGTATAATGCTAAGTGATGAGTATATAATTCAACTTGGAAATCAATTACTTCAAGAAAAATTAATTTTAACCCTTCAAATTTCCCACAAATTGAGTTAATTAACTATGTTTTTAAATGTCTTTGTAATTTAAAAGTAATATCCATTAATTAATAATAGATTCTATATTGATCATGCATTTTAAATGGTTATATTATTTTCTTATGTAAGTATGCAACTACTACTGTGAATAATTTGTTGTTTCTAAGTCAATCCTTTCAATAATATTTTTTTTTTTACATATTTACAGATGTACATACATAAACAAGATTGTTTAGAAATTGTTAGATTGATGTAAAAACAAAATACATTTCTATTGACAGTATTTTGTTTATGTCTCATCTGGGTCTGCATCCAAGAAAAATACTGCACTTTTCATTTTCTTCTGGCTTAAAGACGATGCCTTATTATTAGATTTATTTGTTTCTAGTTGATATGTATTTCTAAGCAATTGAATAGATTTTGTAAGCATTGTAATTGTTTAAGGTGGGCTAATTTGTATCTCTGTTATGGTTTATTTAAGATTGTATTTCAGTTTTAGAATAAAATTAGTGTTGAAGCAAAATTGTGTTTAAAGAAAGTATCACTATTTATTATATTTACAATTTGTCTGAACTTTTTGGCCTATACTCTTTCACACCCAGTTTGTACATGCAAGGCTTCTTACAGATTATTGAAGTATAGAATCATAGTAAAGTAAATAAAGTTCCCCTTTCAGACCTTGTGGTCTATAGGGCAGATGATGAAAAGGTCATCTGATTCTGTGGCCTACGGTTAACGAAGGTGTCATGTGGCCAGCACTACGACCAACCGCCTTTACTTTTCTCCAACTAATGTCAGGTACCCATTAGAGCTGGGTGGACTCAGAGGCGCCCAAGGATCCCGAAATAAAAATCCCAGTCTTCACCTGGATTCGAACCTGGGACCCTCGGTTCAGAAGCCAAGCGCTTTACCACTCAGCCACCTCGCCTCCCATAGAATCATAAGCTTACTAAAATTTTTAGGCATTATAACAAACAAAAAGAGTTTGTGTAATGATGGTCTAACTCTAACGTAATGAAATTTCAAAGAATCATTTGCTGTTGTTTTCACTTGAAAATAAACTGAACAACATAGAAGAGCAAGATTTTATTTGCCGTTGGTTTTCACTTTAATAAAACTGAATGTGATAGATGACTTAAAACTAATAGCAGCTTTTCATCTTACCAAAAAACAGATTGTGACCTTTTTAGGGACAAACATAACTAAGATTTAAAAAAAGTGTTGTATTTTTCTGCTTTGCATATTTAATTTTTTAAAACGTAGCTGTTGCACTAGGGCAAAGGATAGAGAGGAATGGAGAAAGATGGTCTACAAGTCTTGCTTGGTGCCCCAACGGTCCACCAGACTAAGGGATAGGTAACAGGTAGGTTGCACTAGAACTTTGCAAGATCTAAAACATAATGATATCAGATTCTCAATATCGTATCATACAAAACTTATAGCAGCTTTTCCCCTTTTTGCTGCCTCTAAAAACAAAAACAACTATTGAGGATCAACATGATCAATTACTGTTTTATTTCAACTCTTGATCTATTTCTAAACACTCCAATGACAGAAAGACATAAAACAAAATTTAAAAAAGAGAGCATGCACTAGTAACTGTATCAGTGTTAGTTTAAAAGCTAGATCTAAAGTCTAAAGGCTTTATCTACATTCTACCTTTCTTACATCAAATATTTTGAAAACTATTAATTGCACTTGACAATGTTTGTAATAGTAATCCACATGGGTCATGTTTGTTATAGGCTATGTAAATATATAATTAGATATGTTGAGCATTAATAATTATATAACTAATGTCAGTACATTAAACATTTTCTCATATTCAAAATACAACAAAAAATATATTTTAGTACAATATTCAAGAGATATCTTTTGAATTCTGAGTACCTAATAAACCACAGTAAGGGAGAAGAAAAAGGACAAAGAGAAAGATGATAGTGTCCATATAAAAGCATAAAACAGTTGATAATGGAGCAAGGAAAACAAAAAAAAAAACTTTTAAAAAAACAAATCATACATGAAGTGAAATTGCATCATTTTGAATTATTCAAGATAAATTATTTTTAGTATAAAACTCTCATCTGTCCCTTGACTTTCATTGTGGAGATGCTGTGATAGTTCCCATAACCAAATCCCTTCACTTTTCTTGGTATTTGGGAGGTTTCTGTTTACTTACAAAAAACAATTTGTATTTTAAAACATTCAAACTAGGGCTTACTTGTTAGCCACTAGCCTATCCAAGTATACTTATAAAAAGTAGGTTTTATAGTCTATTGGTTAAACATGTTAGCACATTAGATTTTTACCAAATTATTACATTTTTACTATCTTTACTATTTTAACTGTGAATAGACATTGTTTTTAATGATTTAACTGTATGGAATTTTGCCCTTGTTATGTAGAGGGAGAGTAATCCTTGAAGGATTGCAGGCACGACATGGCCTACTAAAATTAAAAATCAAATCAAACATGTTAGCAAATGACAAAATTCTCTACACACGCTCTATCTCCTCTTAGCTTTGTAGGCATTATAAGTTATGTCTTTAATATTATATGGCTCCTTCTGTCCACTATTACTGACTATATAAAAGAACAATAACAAAAGAAAAATACTTCCGAAAAAAAAAACAAAAAAAAAAAAAAAACGTCTATATGAAGTGTAATTGTATCAATTGGTTTATTAGATTAGTCATGTGAGAACGAAGAATAAGAAAATCAGTCATGTAGGCTAATTATATGTAACCTCGACCTACATATATAAATCTGTGCGATAGAAATAATTTTACCAAATTGATTTTGTTTAGCTTTTTGCTTTCTCCATGCGCTACAATCCTCACATAGAACTTCTATTATGCAGAGCTGCATCGAAATGTTCACACAAATGATTAAATCATAGAATACTATCAATATCATCATCATCATCAAACTCCATTTGAGTGAGGGCTTGAGAGGCTTAAATCCTCTCTTGCAGAAGCCCTGGACAGAAACCCTGCTGTCTTGCGTAGGCGTCACCATACAGGTCGAGAAGTTTTGGTTTCCCAGACCTGTCGAGACGGAGATCAGCAAGTCTGGGGCAGTCAAACATAATATGAGGCACGGTTTCCTCTTCTTCCCCGCAGCGGGGGCACCGTGAGTCAAAATTTGGCCATAGCCGTAAAAAGTATGAGCCAACAGGACAGTGGCCTGTCCTGCACTATGCTATAACAGCTTGCTCAGGCCTGGACAGCCTCCACCACGGGGAAGTGCGGTCAGGGCGCCTCATGCGCTCCCAGACTCCACGGGCTTTTTGGGACTTGTCACAGCACTCAAACCACTTTTCCATTTCAGTTTTTTGAATTGTAGCTAGGGCATGATGAAAGCTTACAGCCTGTTCAGCTTTATCAGATAGACTAGTGGCATGGTGCATAAAAGACTGTATCTGGATACGTCTTCTGCATCTCCAACCATCCACTAGTTTTCTAGCTGGGAGGTATTCGTCCAGCCTTTTATACCGCTCAAAGCAGGTCAGTACTGACCTTTCCCTCTTAAGGTTTAGTGTACCTATATTAGCCATTATTTCAGCCTCATTTACTGGACTTGTCCTAAAGGTTCCACAGACACATCTTAGTGCTTGGGACTGTATTTTATCAAGCTGTTCAAGAGCAGTCCTAGAGCCATAAATTTGCACAGGTAGGCTGTAGTCTATCTGTGATCGGACTGCTCCTAAATACAGGGACCGGAGCATGTCTGCTCGGGTTCCCCACTTCGTGGATGCCAGCTTCCGCACAATGCAAAGTTTCCCTGAGATCTTTCTTGCAACATCCTGGATGTGCTCACACATTATTAGTTTGCGATCTAAAGTTGCACCAAGGTACTTGGGTAGCGTTGAGAGCCACTCCGTTAAGGGAGAGCCGGAAAGGTTGTTCGAGATTGCCAGTCCCGAGCGTGAACAGGGAATAGACCGTCTTGGGGGTGTTTATTTCTAGCCTCCATTTTTGTGTGTATGAGCAGAGCGTATGGAGATCTTCTTGCAACACTTTTTGTATAGAGGCTGCGCTCCTTCCGGATTTCCAAAGGACAACATCATCAGCATATAGCAGCTTTTGGCATTTTAGCTGAGCCGGTAGGTCATTTATGAAGACCGTGAAAAGGATGCATGACAGGACGGAGCCCTGGGGGAGGCCGTGCTCGAGGGTCATTTCCCCTGAGACTTCTCCGTACATCCTTGTTCTTATTGTACGCTATTGTAGGAAGTCTCTAATCCAGTTATATATCCGTCCCCGCACCCCCACGGCTCTTATCTTATGAAGCAAACCAGGCCGCCATACTTTATCATATGCCTGTTTTAAGTCAATGAAGACTGCGTATGTGCTTTCTGTCCTTTGGAATCCATCTGCTACGCTCTGCACAAAGATGTTGACTTGGTCTATTGCGGACATTCCAGCCCTGAAACCAGCCTGTCCTGGAGCTATAAGACGGGCACTTTCAAGGTACCAAACCAGCCGCTCATTTACCATTTTTTCAGCCATCTTTCCCACGCAAGATGTAAGTGAGATGAGCCTGTAGCCCTCAGCAGTGGAAGCATCTTTTTCCTTTTTTGGTATAGGAATAATGGTGGCACTTTTCCAGGCCCTGGGCAGATGACCATCAGCCCAGGTTCTATTAACAAATGCCAAGAGCACGGCCCTCCCTCCCCCCCCATCCGGCCCGGGAGACTTTTTGAGCTGGCATTTACGTATGGCAGCATTAAGCTCGCCTATCGAGAAGGGGGAGTTCATCGTTCCCTCAGCACTTTCGGTCTGTGGTTCCTTTCGGTCTTTTTTTTTTTTTTCATCAGCTTAAATTACTACTATACTATATATAATACTATAGATATATAAATCCATAGACCTTACATATAGGATGGAGGTAAAAATCCTTTTTTTCTCTAATAACAAGCTCCATAATTAACATGTTTTAAAGTACACAAGACTTATCCTTTCATCCCGCAGTGACGCCTATGTAGTTCCTCATGGCCTACATCTTCCAATCAGACCTCTCCTGAGGTTTCGTCTCCATGCACGAACACTCTTACCTGTTGGAGATCTTCTTAGCTTATCTTATAATATACATACGTTACTAAAAAATAAAAACAAAATAATACTGTAGGCTATTTGCGGTCTGCCTTATTCGCCTTCCGTTTGGTTTTTGTTCCTCTGTGACTGGTAGCAATCAGGTCAATCATTGTCAATGTGTGAAATATTGTTTTTTACGGGGGCGTATGTGGTGGGGCTGCGCGCTTGGCCCTTGTTATAACCTGCCTGGTGCTGTTAGACAGAGAATAGAATTTAAAATGAATTGCTTGAATCAGCCAGGAAATCCAACGGCTTAGAAGAATTTAAATCAAGGATTAACATGCATGACTAGATTGACAAATGAAATGCTTGCGAAGTAATCTAATTCTCTTTTCAAATAACGTCTGATAATCTGATAATGTAATATTATGAATGATGATGTACATTACTGACCTATATAATGTGTGCCAAGCGATATCCCAACTTAGATATGCATTGATTTTTAGGTCTGTGCTTTGGTAACTCTTCCATTTTTTGAAATAAATATTTTCTTGTAACTCTTGCAAAATCATCATGGCGTCCGAATCAAGCGATCGCATCCAAAAAATGGAAGTGGATTTTAGCTCGACCGTTGAAGAGAAACTTCCAATATACGAAGCTTTGGCTAAGGTATTTTATGATGCACTATTATCTTCACATTATCATTAAGATCTAGAATCTATACAAACGGATTAATTTATAATCTAGGATTAACTTAGACGACTTAGAGTTAGACTTAGAAGTTAGACTCTAACTTTAGAGTTTAGACTCTAACTAGTCTAACTCTAACTTTAGACGACTTAGAGTACTTAGACTTAGTTTAGATTTAGAGACTCAGAGTGAGTTAGACTACTTAGTCGACTTAGACTTAGTCAGTGTGTGTAGGGAGGGGAAATAAAAAATTTATGGCGGACCCTATTCCCAACCAGTTGTGAATCACTGAATAGGCTTCAACTAGTTCAACCCTATTCTAGCTATGTGAAATCCCGCAAATTCTCGTGTCCAAAAATACCGTAAAATCTTGAGAGGGGGGTTTCCTTACTTCTAACATAGGTCTTGGTTTGAAATCGATTATGCTCAGTATATGCAAAGATATCATTGCCTAAAGAAGTGAATCCGATTACTTTTGATGATGAAGAACATTTTTGTTTATGAAAATTTTTTGAAAAATAAAATATTTATATTAATATTTTGCATTGAAAGTATATACATTTTTATTTTTACTGATACTCATTATTGGTAAGTCGTCAAGTGTTGAAATTTTTCCTGCTAATAGTACATGTGTCTGGCTATATTCGTACCAATTTTCAGATCGATCTATCGCTAGCATCGTCCAAACTAAAAAAAATAAATATTGCACTGACCCCAATGGACTTTTCCCGTTTTTATTTTTTTTCATAGAAGATATCGTGAGTCAACAAGAAGTGAAATTATAATCTTGTAGCAGATATTATTAGCTATATATTTAGATACGTTTTAAAGATTTTGTACCTTGCGATTTTTTTTAAAACGCATTTGAAAAAAAATTGTTTCAGGCGATTTTGATCCCACTTTAAAAATATTTTGTTTTTTTTGCCATCACATCGCCGCCATTTTATCCACGCCTCTCTAACATTACTTGTAGATCTAGACCCGATCATTTGTTTATTTCATCGATATTTGCATTTTAAACAACTAAAGTTCATAAATATAAATTAAATTCGATTTGTGAGCTAGAAATTTACTAGGAATGCGAGATCAACTATTAAATTTCTTATTTAATAAGTAGATTTTTTCCTCCACGAAACTCAATTCCAATTTTTTTCTTTTTAAGCGGTGGGTCACAGTGGGCGTGTCTTGTCAGTTCTCGCGAATGCCCTCTTGTATCAGTTCGTCTGTGACAACCAGTGTTAGTGAAAAACGACACAAAAAAATTCATAACTTTCTAACTGTTAAACATACAGTCATAATTTATATACCATTGGAAAGTTCTTTTAAAGTATTTTAACGATGTACTAACGAAAAATTGTTTTTTCAAAGATAGATTTTTTTTTTCACCTCCCTACCTATTCCCAACCGGATGGTTCAAATACTTAGGACGACTTAGGTAGGTCAAATCCTTATTCACAGTCAACTGGGTCAAATTAGGTCAAAACCTTATTCCCAGTCGATTGTGTTTATGATATATTATAATATTAGGTCAAATCCTACTCACAGTTACAGAATTAAATTCTATGATTTTTTCCCTTTTGTAATTAAAGGAAAAATATATACCTTATATGCCAGACTGTGACTGTGTTTAGGTCAGATCCTATCCACAGTTACAGAATTAAACGTTAGCCTATTTATTTTTTAAAGTGATTGATTGAAAGAAAGATAATAGAAAATAGCTATAAAGTAAAATAAAATTGCTTTGATATTGATAAATTGTTACAATTGATTAAACTTCTATATCTTTTTCCCTAATGTATTTATTGGAACACTATATATATATATATATATATGGTATAGGTTATTTTATTATAGAATTTGTAAGGTAATATTTTTGTTATTGAATGTTGAATATTTGTAATAGCTATAAAATAAATAAAATATATTAATTCACTGTTTTTGTTTTTCTTTCATTCTTGGTCACATCATCTCCAATAAAAAAAAATTTTGTTTGAGTTGGCTTTGACTTTAAGCACTCAATTCAACATATTTTTATAGGCCTATATATACTGCTTGTTGATAGTTTTGACATGTGTTTACAATGTTCCCTCCCCCATCTTCATTATAAAGTTTAGCCCATTAAGGATGGCTATAATAAAAAAGAGGAACTATCAAAACTAGGCAGAGAAAAAATATAAATGGAGGAAGGTTTGTTGAAAAGCAATAACGTGTAACTGCGAGGAGAAATGTAACCCTATGTGTAAACACATAGTAAAATGCTATGTATATTGTAAAGCTGAGTTTTTTCATTTATTTTGATTCTATTTAATGTGAGAGATATCAAAGTTTATTCTTCCCATTAAGGACCATAAGAAGTCCCTATATACTGTCCATGCCAGTGTTCAAAAGGACACGCTGTTTGTGGTGCGGTCTTGCCACCGTAAGTCCATGATGGAGTTCAAGCATCTTTGGTGAAAGCGCTCAAGAAGTCTTAGTTGTTTTGTGTATAGTGTCCATGTCTCAGAGCCATATAGAAGGGTTGAGAGAATCACCCCCTGTTTATATGCCTTATATTGCTTGTTGATTATTTTGACATGTTATAATGTTCCATCTTCATTCAAAAGTTTAGTTAAGTTTGATATGTCATACATATTTGGCTTGTTATACACCTTTTTGTATAGTAGAAGAGGAGATTTAGAGAAAAAAAAATTAAATCATTCTTAGTTTATGGTGTTATAATTTTTTATTTTGAATGACCTATAGACTAATTATAATTTATGAACAATTCAAATACAGAGCAATGGGGTTATATTTTGTGCCGGTACGCACCGGAATGACATACTAGCACGGTAGCACCTTTTTGAATGTGGGCGATGTGGGGAAAAATTATTACTTTTCTTGTATTTAAACCTTAAATCATTTACAAAGCTAGAAATCAATGTGTCCTTGCTCCTTGCCATGCAGTTTTAAATCTCCTAGACATAAATAGCACAACACAATCAACAGAGACTTTGGTTGTTGTCTTTTTTTTTTTTGTCTTATATATGATATATGTTTATTAAAGCAAATAATAGAAATAGAAGAAATACTAGTACAAGATTACATTTAATAAATTTTATTATTATTGCTAAATTCTTTTCATGCTGTTTTTTATGTAATAAAACAACTTTAGAATCTAGATCTAGATAAAGTGAACAATACTAATTACTTTATCTAGATTTACTAGATCTATGTTGAAACACTAAATCAAATCAGTAACTGTGGACAGAGCATGTAGATCTATTACATCTGCCATCTTGTTTGACCTTCCGGTTGACTGGGAATAAGGTTTTGACCTCATTTGACCCGAACAGACGGTTGGGAATAGGGCTAAAGCCTATTCACAACTGGTTGGGAATAGGCACTTTGAAAATTTATCTTTGAAAAAATTATTTTTTGTTAGTACATCATTAAATTTAAAATACTTTAAAAGAACTTTGAAATGGTGTATGTTGCACAGTTATGCTGTATGTTTAACAGTTAGAAAGTTAATAATTTTATTTTTTTTTTGTGATGTTTTGATGTAGCATTGGATGATTGGTTGACATGGACTGAGATGATCCATCTCCCTTGCTCAACTCGCGAGACATACCCGCGGCTCAAAAAGTTAAAAAGTTGGAATTGAGTTTCGTAGAGGATAAATCTACTTATTAAATAAGAAATTTAATTGTAGATCTTGTATTCGTAGTAAATTTCTAGCTCACAAATCGGATTTAATTTATATTATATTTTTATATTTACTTGTTTAATATGTAAATATTGATGAAATGCACAAATTATCGGGTTTAGATCTGTACACGAAATGTCAAAGAGGTGTTGACAAAATGGTGGAGATGTGTTTGCTGAAAATAAAATATTTAAAATATTGGGGGCAAATCGCCTGAAACAATTTGGTTTCAAATGCACATTTAAACTCATGCGCATGTTTTTAGTACACAAAAACTATTTGAGTATATAAAGAATATTAGGCTTTACATGGCCTGAACCTTTTTTTTTCTTCAAATTTTCGAAATTTCTTTAACAAACTTTATCAAAAACTGTAAAATCCCATAGCCAACAATGCTAATAATTTTTGGATTCCCTTTTCTTGTAATTCTATATCTCCTATGTTGTCTACTTGGTTCAGATTAAGTAATATGTCTTTGTCTCCTGGGGCTGAGAAAGCTGATGCAAAGTATTTGTTTAAGATGTTAGCTTTAGTTTCATTATCGTTATGCGTCAAGTTGTCTTCTCCTCTTAATGGTGCTATGCCAGTTGTTTCCATTTTCTTAGACTTAATGTAACACCATATAGGTTTTTGTTGTTATCTTTCGATATTACATTGTTTATGTATTCACTCTGCAGCTGTCTGCTTACTTTTTGGGTCAGGTGTTTAATTTTTAGATATACTTTTTATGGATTCTTTCTGCCTTAGTTTCTTTAAATTTTCTATATAGGTTTTCCTTCTGTTTACAAAGCTTCTTTAATCTATTATTAAACCAGCATTTATTTATTTTGTTTGATGTGTATTTAGTTGGTATATGATTTTCTATTATGTTTTTAAGATTGTTTTTTATGAAATTCCAGAGATCATCAACTAATTGGTTAATGTCTTTTTCTGATAAGAATGTTTGTTGAAAGTTAAATGTAGCTTGGTGTAGTTGTGTTAGGTTACATTTGTTCCAGAGTATGATCTTTCTTTTAGGTTTTATATTGGCTACTGCTTTTATCGGACTGTTTATTTTTATGATCTCATGGTCTGATAGACCAGGGATAATATCATAATTAACTACTAATCCAGGTCTGTTGGTTAAGAAGAGATCTAATGTGTTGCTTAATCTAGTTGGTTTTTTAATGATTTGATCTAAACTTAGGTTGTGTAAGGTATCTATGAAAAGCTCATTTATGTCCTTAAGGTTTTGGTGTTTTATTAGGGATGTTGAGGTGGTATTAATTTTACAAAATAATGATTCTATATTTTTTGAGTTAGGTAAAGTAATTTCTTCTGCTATTAGAGTGTTTTTTACTGCTAAAAGAACTCCTCAATGATTATCAGCCCTATCATTTCTAACAATTTCATAATTATTATTGAAAATTTCTGCATTATAAATTTCAGGATGTAGCCAAGTTTCTGTACCTGCGATTATGTCTCACATTCTAATAAAATTTCTAAGTCTGCTGTTTAGTTTCTAATGCTTTGAAAATTTATTACTAAGGTTTTAAGGTATTTTGGTATTACTTCTTTGTTAGGTTTGTTTAATGATGGTGTTGTATTAGTTCTAGTAGATTTAACAGGAGTGGATCTGGCTAGTGGTTGGTGAGTTTGGTTTGGGATGGTGTTTAGGATGTTTTATGGGTTAGAAGTGTCAGCATCAAAGGAATCAAAAAGTCCTGATGTAAACTGAGGTAACCCACACACGGTACACAGTGCCATGATGCGTCTTTGTTGCCTAAGGCATAATATACTGGTGTATTCATATGAAGACATGATGCATGGTACCATTCATCACGTGTGTTACATTGAATGGCTTTCTGTTTCATGATGCATACTTTTTTTGCAGATGTTGCATCTATCTTTAGATCTAGGCCCTGGATTTGATTCCACATCTCCTGATATTAATATTAACAGAGATAGGTATTTATTTTGGCTGTGTCTAATTGAGAACTTCCATTTATGATGGAATGCTGCTGGTAAAGTCATTGGCAAAAAACAAACCCCGTTGGGGAGCTGTTTGAGACAGATATCCTTACAAAATCTAAAAAGATTCTAGAAATAAAAAATCACCCTTTGGGTCAGGATTTTGTGATTTTACCATCACAAAAGAGATACAAGACACCGATAGCAAAGACAAACAGACACAAAAACTCTTTTGTTCCTCTGACAATCAAATCATTAAACAGAAACAATCTGATGTAAACTTTTGACATGTACATTGTGAGTCTGGTGTGAATGAAAAATTTTGTTTCTCTTTATGTTTTGTTTGGTATAATGCACAAATTGTAAGACTAATTTCCTTATGGACAATAAAGATGGTTATTATTATTATTATTATTATTATTACAGCTTTAGAAATGCTTTCCAATGATACCACTTTATTTTTTTGAGTTAAATGTGTGGGAAGTTATTATACAATTTTAGTGGTAAAAAAATAAGCCTTCTTTAGCATTTCAAAAGCCCTTGTAAAGAAAAAAAAATCTGAACGATAAAAAACTACAGTTTAACTTTAATTAACTACATTATTAAATAAAAAGTCTTAAAGATATGGTGTTGAAACTTCACACTCTTTTTCATTAATGTGTATTATGTTAAAAATTAAGAACCGATGATAAAATGTTCGAAAAAAAAGGATTTAACAAAAAATAAAAATGCTTGCGAATTTGATGATGAAATGATTTTCAGCCTCATTTTTTTCTGTTTTCAGCAAGGAAAGCTTACAGAAGCCATTGATGGCTTAATGTCTTTAGAGAAACAAACTAGAACTGTAAGTCTCTGTTATTGAAAATGAAGAATTGTATTTTAAGCATAATTCAAATTGAAAAACTTGTAAACATTTCAAATGATTCACAAAAATAATTCACTAGGACAAAGTTTTTTTTTTCTAAACCTTATATTAATTTCAAGCATGTTTCTTTATGATTCCTTAGGGAGCTGACACACATTCTACAAGTCGCATTTTGGTGGCTATTGTCAAAATTTGTTTTGAGGCCAAGAATTGGGATGCACTCAACGAGAATATTGTTCTTCTGACCAAAAAACGAGGACAAATTAAACAGGTTTGCATCAAAGTTCACAATAACTTTTAAATAGGTGAATGGTGAAGCACTTAGATACCATACTAAACAATGTCTCCAGTTGAAACTCTAGTAAAATATTTTATTTGAGAATTCTGAAACATTTCAAAACATTTTGATATTATTATTTTGTTTAAAGAGAAATTAAAAAGAATATTTGCAAATGAGCTTGCTCACTTCTCTGTTACTTTTGAAACAATTAGACGTTCCCATTTAAAATGTTTAAATGTCGTGCAAGTAGAACAGATCTATGTTGATTGTTGTTGTTTTTTTTTTTTAAATAATTTTTAGATTTAACGAGCAAATGTAAAATTCACCCAGTATCCCTTTGTTCCTCACCCTCTTTAGGATCATAGCATATTTAGAAAGCTATAAGCATGAAATAGCGCTAAACAAAAAAAAAATGTTAAAAATATTTCTAGTTGCACAGATTTATTGTTGTTGGTCTAGAATAGATCTATTACAAATTTATTTACATGACTGATCCTAATTATTTGATACTTCCTATAAAGTTTTTTACATTTTTTTATTTTTATAATATTTGTATATTATTCTTTTTTTTTTTTAAATGCTTTGTTAAAGATAATGAATATCTTGAATGTTGTTTTTTTTTTTTTTCATTGAGCTGTATGTAGAACAAAGGGAAACATCATTTTATTTGTCTTTTCTTATATGTTTAGTCTGTAACTAAGATGATCCAAGAAGCCTGTACCTATGTTGAGAGTACACCAAACAAGGAGGTCAAGTTAAAGCTGATAGATACCTTAAGATCTGTAACAGCTGGAAAGGTTGGTACACTGATGTTTTATCTGCTTTGCTAAACTAATGAAATTGTTGAATATTTTCTCATTTGTATTAACTTTGTATTATGTTCTGTTCTGTTAGATCTATGTGGAGATAGAGAGAGCTAGACTTACTAGAACATTGGCCAAGATAAGAGAAGATGAAGGTGATATTGCCACAGCTGCTAATGTTTTACAAGAGTTACAGGTTGGAAATCAAGTCTTTGCTAATTACTTTCTGAAATCTCTATGGAAAAGAGTAGTTATGTTTTAACTAGGGTATCATATTTTTTTTATATGTACAAAAATTAGCCCAATTTTCACTAATTACTATCTGCATATCTTCAAAATTTTAGTCTCTTTGCCCCCCCCCAAAAAATGGTAGGAAAAAGCAATAATTGTTTGAATTTATGAACAAAATCTTTACAATGCAGGTTTCTCACATGTGCAAGAATTTTAGAAAAGTCATTTCTTTTAGACTGGAAAGCAAATGATTAATAAATATTTTGTTGAAAAAAAAAAGTTTGAAATCTTGCTTGGAAAATGTTTACAGAATAAATCTAGAGAAATTTTCTTTCCCTATATAGATTATAGAGTTGTTTGACTTCATTGATACATGCTTGTAAATTCACAACTGTCATTTTAATGGAAAATTCATTGTTACTGAATCATGCTGATCGATACCACTCTGCCAGTCAGTTAATATTTTGAAACCAATTGGGATTTTATTTATTCAGGAAAACAAAAGATCTTAGTCAGCTTGAACAGGAATAATGCCACACTAAATGGCTATTTATTATGTTTCACTCTAGCTCTATTGAACCGCGGGCCATGTAAACAGAATACCTTGCATCATCTGTGCTGTAGAAGCAGATATACTGTGTACCCCAATGGAAGCATAGAGGCTAAGTGAGTTTGAACTTGGCTTGGCTTCTTAGAAGGGGGGGGGGCTTGAGGTTCGATACCTGACTTGGGCAGAGCTGTGTTTACTGAGCGCCTAAAGGCAGCACAGAAAATCAGCCCCTGGATAACAACTCCCCCCCCCCCCACCACAAATGAGATTGGACGAAAGTGCACTCTTAGCATGCTATAAGCATGAAAGTAGTGCTATATAAAAGCTATAATAAGAATCACAAAGTCTGAGAGGGGAACTTGACTTGATTAGCACTATTGTCTGGAATTATAATTCTGAATAGTGATAGTAGATTTATATATTGACATCTTAAATAAAATATAAATGTTCAGTACATTGTATATTACTTTTTTGTTTCATTAATAATGTAACTCACTCTTCATAGTGGTTCATGGTTCAAATAAAGCCCAACTCCAGTAGATTGATAATTATAAATAATATTAACTAAGACTTTTTATGATTGTAAAGAGAAATTTGATGAGTTAAATTGGTTGAACTACAATTTTTCTTGAAACAAAAGATTTTATTGGAAGGGACAAAGTAAATTAAATACAAATCTTCATTTTTTTTTAAAACAATTTTTTAAACTTTCTTTTATCAAATGACTTAATTCACCAGTATTATAGCTATATATTAATGTTTGTTATTGTTTTCTTAGGTTGAAACTTTTGGATCTATGGAGCGTAAAGAAAAAGTTGAATTTATCTTGGAGCAGATGAGACTTTGTCTAGCTAAAAAAGATTACATACGAACTCAAATCATTAGTAAAAAGATAAGCATCAAATTTTTTGAAGAACCTGATACAGTAGTAAGTACTTACTCACATTGTAAAAAGTGTTTAATTTTTGTTGTGAAATTAGTTATAAAATAATAGTTTTGACATTTTAAAAGTGGCATTTTTACACTTTGTTTTATAATAGGGAAATTTTTAGCAGCTATAACGCTAAGAGTACCTAATTGATTTCAAAGACATTTTATTTACATTTTTTTTTTATTGTTGATTAGAATTATTTAATTAATGATAGCTAGTTCAGAAGTAGTTGCAGACAGAACATTTACAAATATCATTTAGTACAAATTGTCTACATATTGTTCATCCCATAGCACTATAAATTTTTTAAATCCAAGTAAATCTGAACATTTCTTGCCTGGCTGACCATTGACCAATTATTAAAAAAAAATGCACATTTTTAGGCAAGCATTTATAAATGAGTGTGAGCTACTCAACTAGTTCCTCATCTTCTGTAAAGCAATAAAAAAAGTTTAGTTTAGTAGATAATTTTTAGCTTTCAGTGGTAATAGATCATCAATTCAATTGTAACCTAAGCTGTTACAATTGATTTCGGAAACAATAGATTGTTTAGAATAACTAACTTCCTAATGTTTTAACCAAGTTGACCTTTTGATTAGGATTTGAAGCTCAAGTTTTATCAACTAATGATTGAATTGGATCAACATGAAGGATCATATCTGGCAATCTGTAAGCATTATCTGGCTATCTATAACACTGAACAGATCCAAAAAGATAAAGAAAAAATGAAAGAGGTAATTTTAGTCTTAGTATCATTTTTATATTTTAATATCAATAAAACATGCTTCCCTACAGAAACACTAGATAGTTGTTTGATGCTAAAATTATAATAATGAACAGCATTTAAAAAAACAACTGTTTACTGAACTTAACTTACTTAACTTAATCCTGTGTACTCCCAGGGGAGAATAGGGCCGCAATCACATCTCTCCGCTGAACTCGGTTCTGAGCAGCTTTCTTCATTCCAGTAGCTTCACTGATGACTGACCTCTTCCATGTTCGCTTGGGTCTGCCCACTTCCTCTTTCCTTGTGGGTTCCAGTTTCCTGCTTTGCAACATTGCTAGCTGGTTTTCACAGGGTGTGTCCTATCCAGCTCCATTTTTTTTTTTTGATGTCTTGGGCCATGGGCTTTTGTCTAGTTCTTTCCCACTAATCGATAGTAGTTATCTTTTCTGGCCACCTAATTCCTATTATCAGGCATAGGCATCTGTTAACAAAGGTCTGGAGCTTTTCCTTATTTGTTTTAGTGACTCAAGTTTCTGAAGGACAGACTTAACATTTGTGTTATAAATTTGTATCTTGTTATGTAGAGATAGTGCCTTAGTTTGCCAGATTGTTTGAGGAGTTGAAAAGGCAAACCTAGCTTTATTGATCTGAATAAGTATATCATCATCAGCTCCACCGTCTTTACTAACTCTACTTCCCAGATAAGTGAAGTAGTCTGTATCAAGGATGTTCTCTCCCTGTAGCATGATTGGGTTCTCTTGTCTGTTGTTGATCCTCATAACTTCTGTTTTCTTTTTGTTGATTAGAAGTCCAGTCTTTTTTGCTATTTCTGAGAGTCTGGTGAGTTTGGTCTGAGCATTTTGTTGCGTATGGGAGAGGAGGCAGATGGCATCAGCAAAATCCAGGTCCTCTAAATGTTGTGTTAGTGTCCATTGTATGCCGCTTTTAGTATCTAATTCCATCTGTCTCATGACCCAATCAATCACCAGCAAAAATATCAAGGGCGAAAGCATACATCCCTGTCTTACTCCCGTTTTTACATGAAAAGGGTTGGTAAGCTTACTATTGTATATTACTTGCCATGATGAGTCATTGTATATCTGTTTAATGATATTGGTGAATTTTGTTAGAATTCTGTAGTGATTCATCAGTTTCCAGATTTTGTCTCTGTCAATACTATTGAAGGCTTTCTCAAAATCAACAAAGGTCATGCACAGAGGAGATTGCCACTCGATAGATTGTTCTATGATATGAATACATAGTAGTGTAGCAATGTGGTCAGTGCATGATTTCTCCTTACAGAATCCAGCCTGTTCTGGTCTTTTGGTAAACTGTTTAGTCTATCCATTATTTCTTTTGGTAAGTAGGAGAACTACAGATTATCTCTTGTCTATGCCCCAGTGGTTCAGGTGTTAAGTAACACTAGTTTCATTCAGTTCAAAGTTCATAGAACTATTTCCTATCAACTGTCTTTTACTAATAGATCAAAGGTCAGACTTTGGCTGCCTAGGATAGCAATGTTAGAATTTCTTACACATTTTTAGTTGGTTTCAAAGATTTTGTGTTCATTTTTGTCTAGGCTCTTTGCTGTGTGGCGTTGTATTTAGTATTAGCTCCATTTGATAATGAACAGTCTGATTTGATGCATAGAGTGTCTCAAGACAAAAACCTTGAGGAAATTCCATTTTATCAGTGAGTCTTTTTTTTTTTTTTTATCATTTTAAATGTTTTTTTCCAAATAAATGATGTAGTTCCACATTCAGTAATCATTTTCTATTTTTCAACTGTACTTGAAATGTTTAGATAGTAGAAAAACATGCTCTCACAAGTTAAAGTAAAGTATGTGTTTGAACTTTAGGAAGTTTCTAAAGAACTTCACCACCAATGAGATCATCAACTGGAGTCAACTGTGTAAAGAGTTTGAGAAAGGGCTGAAAACTGGGAACACAGCAACTGTTGTATTCACTACTAGCAACAAGATGGAAGGTGGAGATAAACGATGGACAGAACTTAAGAACAGAGTTGTAGAACATGTAAGAAAAATATATTCGTCATGAGGCCATGCTTCATTGTGTAGTGGTGTGTGAAAAAATGTATTAAAAATATATATATATTATGTCAAAATTTTTTATATTTTTTTTTACAGAATATTCGTGTGATGGCTAAATATTACACAAGGCTTCGTATGCAGCGAATGGCCAATCTGTTGGATCTGACTGAAAATGTAAGTAGTAATAACTGAGTATGGAAGTAGTAATAATTAAATAAATTATTAACAAATTTATTTTTACAATTACTCTTATCAGCTTGCAAATTATTAATGGATAAAAAAACTAAATTTAGCAGTTTATGTATATCTTTTGGAAAAAACAACAACTAGATAACTGACTGTAAAGAGGAAACACTGGTTTGACCATTATAATGTTTCAGAATACAATAATCTAATAATTAAATTTGGCCTAGATGTCTAGGTGAATCTAGATATCAAACCCACTTATGCTAGTAGTGTATTTCTGTATGTATTCTTAAAGAATTAAATATATAGACGTTCAGAAACATTCAAAGTCTGTTGCCATATTGAGAACAGCATAATGGCTCTTACAAAAAGTCATCAGTGTTTTATGTTTTTTTTTTTAATGTTACATATTACTTAACTACTTATTCTCATTCATTGCTATATAAGCTTATTGATATTGTTGCTTAATAATGGTCTGGTGCATTAGGGTTTTTAAAGTATCATCATATGGAGTCCCAGTCAATTAAACAGTGTATGAAATATGCCAAAAGTAAAGGTTATTGGTCTGTGAGTCTTATGGGTTTAGGGTTTTTAAAGTATCATATGGAGTCCAGTCAATTAAAGAGTGTATGAAATATGCCAAAAGTAAAGGTTATTGGTCTGTGAGTCTGATGTAGGCCATAAAAATAATATTCTCTTATTGAAGAATAAGTTATTTGATTGAATATTTTGCAAGTATTTTTCTTTAATTATGTTAACTCTTAAGTTCCTGGATTGAATCCTTTTTTTTTTGTTCTTACCAGGAAACTGAAGAGTTCCTTTCCAACCTGGTGGTCAACAAAACCGTGCAGGCTAAAATTGACCGCCTGGCTGGCGTGGTCAGCTTCACTCAGCACAAGGACCCCAACTCTGTGCTCAACGGCTGGTCATCTCGTGTTTCTGAGCTGATGCATTTAATCCACAAGACTAATCATTTGATCAACAAGGAGAACATGGTGCGGAGACTTCTTCCTGGTGATGTCAAAGTGTGACCGTTGCTTTGATTTCATTCCATGGACAATTTGTTTTGCTAGAGACATTTACACTATGGCTGTTTCAGAACTAAGGCCAACTAGTTTTGTTTATATTAGGAATTCAGGATTCTATTTTTTAAATTTTCATTACATTAAATCAAGTTACTCACCAATATTTTGTTTCCTTTCTGGTATCCATTCTACATGTAGTACAATAAACTGAAAGCCACAAAAGCAATTCAACATTGTGTAGAAACATGCTTATAAGGGGATATGACTCTTAAAATACCACGTTACTGGTAACAAGCTTTGATTCCCTTGTTTGAAAAAAGCTCTAAGAAATAAAACCATGTTGTCCTTGTGTCAATTGTTGAAAATTCTCGTATTTATTTATGATCAATTAAGTGAATCTTAACAAATGATGGGCTTCACTTTGAAGGAATATTCTTCTAATAAAAAAACAACAACTTGATAATGTGTTGCAGTTACTTTTTAATTTTTTGTTGAATAAACTTTTTTTTCAATTGAACATTCTGGTACATACATTTTTTTGTTATCTGGATCTAAGGTGTAGAGTTGAAAAAAAGACTTTTAGTATGAATGTTTCTGTTGCTAAATACCATTCATTCAGAACAAATATTTTAAATTATATTACAAATTAATTAGCAAAATACATTTTTAAATATTGAATAAGTTTATTATACTTTTGTATTTTTTAAATTTGTAAAAAAATGTTTATCTGCTTATAAAAACAAATATTGGTGGTGTTCTATGCTCTCAAGTCTGCAATAGTGTGTGTATGGGGTATTATTCACCACCCCAATTTTTTTTCTGCCCAACACCCTTATTTCTGGGGCACCACATGGCCTAAATTGTGCCGATGTGCGTAAAACCAAACCAAAAACCCTTTTTTTTCTGCTAAACACCTGTATTTCTGCATGTCACCTGAAATCTCCACATTTCTTGAAAGGGAGTGCTCTGTTGTAACCATTAAAACAAATGCCAGTCTTCTTCTCCCCCCCCCCAAGTAGTTGACTTGTTGTTCCAATAGATAAGTTTTAGATGGGCAACCCGAAGTAAGAATTGATCAAGACTACAAGAGCTGCTAGCTTCAAAATAGACTGGTATATACGAAATAAAATAGTGTTCAAAGTATCACTAAGTAGCGTATGTCATTTCAATTAGGCACCAGTGAACATAATTGTGTAATCTCTGCTCCTCCACCAGCTAAGATTTACCAGTAACACAATTTGCTAGAATTCCTTTCTATCTAATTGTGATTCCACACAACTAACTGTCCAGTGGTTTAAATATCTTGAAATACCATCTAGGGACAAAACCAATGATTACTATTTATTGACTTGTTGTTTAGAGATGAAAATATTTGGACTTGAGAAATAGTGTGTCAGTCATTTCTAGTCCATCTTGGCTACCTAATAGTTCTTGGAGTCTTTCAGCTATTTTTTTTTTTTTTCCTGATGGTGACCTCGGCATGAACTTTGTCTTTGCATGTCATTTTTTTAGTTCTATAAGTAGCCGCTATTTGAGGAAAATCAGGAAACAAAATGTTTATGTAGGTTAGATAATTTTATTATTGATTTATCAACTGCAAATATCTTTACACGTAATCATCAAATAATAACTATTGATATAAACAATGACAATGTAACATGTGTATCACAAAGCTTTCAAGAACATGGGAGACAACATACGATAACTGTGAAATGCAAAATGTATCTTAATTTAACATTCCTTCATGTTTCAAGCTGCAGTTTCCTCAACAAGAATGACTGTTTGTAGTCAGGGAAGATAGGAATCGTTGGCTTCGGAAATGGAAAGGCCGAGTCTTGTGCAATGGAGAAGCCGAGCACAGTGACTTGATAATTCGTTTCCTGACTTTAGGGTGGCTGATAGAATACAGTAACGGGTTGAACACCATGGATGTCTTAGCAATGAGGCTGGGAATAGCGGATGTGACGTAGGATATCTGCGTCTGGTCGCCGAACAAACCAATCAGGCTAACGATCATGTACGGACTCCATGACAACATGAACGCCAGCAGAAGGAACATGATGATTTTAATTGTTTTATGCTCACAGTGAAGTCTGTACCGATGGTGCTTAAGGAGAAGCTTTGAGCCTATGGCGTTGTAGTACCTGAGCCGTATCTTGCTGAAGGCGGCGTTTTCGAAACGGTTGGAGAACATAGACTTGACGGTCATTCGGTGTTTGGAAGCGTAGGACTGGGTCACATCTCCGTCCCCATTACCAAAGTTTCTCTCGTTCATCTCGGCGAGGTGATCCTCCGTGTACACGTCCGTAGCGTGTCGGATAAAACTGAGGTTCAGATTGGTGGCGGCAAGCTGCTTCTTGTCACCACCAGTTCTGAACGTGGCGCTGTAAGTCCGATACTCGCCGACTCTGAGGTCGGCTCTGGCCTTAAGAGAGTAAGGGCTCTGCGCTTCACTGAGCAACACAGTACCTACAACCGTGTGAGAATTGTGTTTGTAAACACCTCTTTGCATGTCCGTCGACGACGTATCGCGGTTCGTCCATCTTTGTCTACTGTGAAACACTACTCTGTTGACATTACGGTCCCTGTGGGCATTGTTGCAATCGACATAATTGGAGTCGCTCGACCCGAGCGATACACTGGCGGTTGAGGTTTTTCTGTCCTTGACCCTTTTATCACTGGCCAATGAGACGATGCTGTCCATGGAGAATCTCCTCTGCCCCATCGATACGTGAGAGGACTCGCGTTCAAGTCCGCTTTTCACCTCTCTGACCGCCATCCATATCCTGGCGTAGGAGAAAACCATAACTGTCAGAGGCAGGATGAAGTTTCCTGCTACCATCCCCAAGACGAAGCTTCGATTCTCCCATGTTCTCGTGAGGTAGTCAAACGTGCAGGTCGTTCCGATACCGTCCAAAACGTAAGCGCCCCATCCGAGAACGGGACAGAGAGCCCAGGATATGGAATAGGCCCACACAAATAAAACGGCCGTGGCGGTGACGCACTTTGGAAGGTGTTGTCCAGGGTTCGGACGACGTACCACTGCCCAGTAACGATCAGCTGCAATGACTGCCAGTGTATTGATGGTCACTAATCCTGCCACCGCCGTCAGGAAAGCATAAATTTGGCAAACTGTAAGATGGAAAAAAAAAAGTCTGCAATAAGTCTTATAAAAATGCTGTTCTTATATAGGTTATAGTACTAAAAAAGTCTGCAATAAGTCTTATAAAAATGCTGTGCTTATATAGGTTATAGTACTGTACAAAATACACACATCCTTATTTAACGAACTAACCCTATTATTCTCTTCAGCCTTATGGGAGATAAGTCATCTAAATTATTCATACAAATCCTCCACCAGGATTCTATACTTTTGACGTTCGGATTGGCAGACAAACGTTGAACCCAGAGTTTTCCGAATGTGGGAGGGGGGGGGGCGCTAGATGTCTTCAATAAGTTTGTAGTAATTGCAAAACGTTCCCGATTTCTACTTAACTTTCTCATGTCTATTTCTCTCGACTGAGGTACCTCGTTCTTTTGACGACGTAAGCATGACAAAACGTCTTGCTTTAAACAAAGAAAATCGTCTTACGACAATGATACCCAGGATATGGAATAGGCCCACACAAACATTTCAGAATAGAGTGATCTAGATGTAAGGAGAAGGCATGTCTAACATGAAGAATAGTGTGATCTAAATGTCAGGAGAAATTATGTCTAACATGAAGAATAGTGTGATCTAGATGTCAGGAGAAATTATGTCTAACATGAAGAATAGTGTGATCTAG
>JADKLZ010003886.1:20059466-20070647 GCA_021533235.1 Biomphalaria straminea
TCAGAGGGGAGGTGGTCGTGATGTTCTGTCAGAGGGGAGGTGGTCGTGATGTTCTGTCAGAGGGGAGGTGGTCGTGCTTTTTTCCGTTTGAAATAATAAAAAGGGAGGTTTAAAAGTAAGATTTCGACATTTCTGGCCTAATTAGCTCTAATGTTTACAATTAAAGCCAGATTACTACTTAATCTGTCTGAATTGGCTCTAATATTTATAATCGTAAATAAACATAATCTTTGCTTCCAATATCTTCTGATTAAGTGAGACCTAAATGTAGGCCATTTGGAATATTATTTAATTCATCTTTAGGGATGGGGAGTCTCTTGATATTTGATTCTCTCAATCAATAATTTTAAGGACAGACAGTTCTCTGGAGTGCCAATTTTTTTTCTCGACCGAAAACTCTTTTAATGTCTGATTGTTTTGAGTGCGAAGAATGCAATCGTCTTAAAATATTGGAGACATTTAAAAGACCTTCGGCTGGAGGGCTAATTTTTTTTTTCAAATTTACATTGAAAAGTCCCAAACAAATGTCACAAGCCCGAGGCCAATAGACCGGTCTAAAAATACGGACCTGTGGTTGATCCCATCAAGAAATTGTTACCCATTTGGTAAAAAACCGACTGGTCAATATTAGGTGGACGAATGACTAGATCAAAGAGGGGTCATCCTTTAGTAGACAATGGATTACAAAGGCACGTGATGTTAATCTGCTTTGATCTTATTTCCCTTCTTTTAATGTCCATTGTTGGCACAAGATACCAGCATTAAATAGTTGAACATCTTTGAAGGAAGAAATGTAATTAATGGGCAGGAAAGTAAACAAAAGTCATTCTTTCAAGGGACAAACATTATGTGGAAATTCTTCCTCAGGTTTTGTTCTCTAAACTTCTCTCCGTTAACACTTTTCCACCGCTAATGAGATATTGAAAAGTTGATTACATCACGAGAGGATGCTAAGGCTCATAAAACAAAGAGTCATTCTATTGAAATCTATAGTCTAACATAAGACAAAGGGTCCTGCACACATGCGTCATTCTATTGAAATCTACAGTCTTACATAAGGCAAATGCCCTGAAAATTTATAGGTCATTCTATTCAAATCTATAGGCTAACGTAAGGCAAGGTTTAATTTAATAATTTATACACGTTGAATTAGCGCGAGTCCCATGAAAGTGCGGGTCCTATAAAAGTGCGGGGCCCACTGCTGTCGCATAGCTTGATGTGGCCTGCCTAAGGCCGGCCCTGCTAAATAGAGGCGTATGCTACGCCGAGGGTCGACTAGTAGTTAATAGTTATTGTGAAACTTTCGAGACGTCTTCTAAGAAAACGAAAGTAGATCAAAGAGGAACATAAACATACACAATAAACACATACACTCTTCTATATTTACACACACGCGAAATTCACTCAAAACAGGATTTACCCCCCTTGGTCCAGCTTTCCCTGACACAAGCAGTAGATCTACTAGTTTGTTTTTCTTCATTATGTCTTACAAACATCATAATGTGTGTGTGTGTGTGTCACTTAAAAGTACAAAGAAACAATGAGATCAATTGGTCCATAGTAACACGAGCAAAGTATTGCGGATTGTCGCTAACAGTGCGCCTTCATCCAATTAGTAGCAATAGTTAAGTCGTAAACTAAAAGCCTGCGCTGTTGTCAGAGTGACACAGGAAACTGCAAAGCTTTAGTCATGTGACAGTTCCAGTCGATGGTTGAAACAAATAACCCTAACCACAACAGTGTGAAGGCGTCCAGGGGTTGAGAGTTGGTGGCAAGGTTGTCAGGCAATCTCATGATTTATGAATACGCCCCTGCCCAAGAGAAAATATTGCTATGGGCCCATTCCGCAGAGTCACTTCCTGGTCAGAGTCCCCAAAACGGAAATGCTAAAAGAAAAACTGTAGTCAAACTGACCAAGCGTTACTCTTCTCACTGACCGAACTCTTGCCCCCCCCCCCCCCGGCCCCTTTCCCTTCCAGTGTGGTAATCTTCTCCGGAAGAAGACGACAGGTAGTCAATTGGTTGTCACTGGGGTCAGCTCTAGAGGTCAAGTATTGGTAGCCTTATATCTCCATGTACACTATAGCTTATTTGATTGCTTAGATTTTAGAACGATCGGGTTGTTGTTGTTTAGTAATCAAAAACAAAAGTGGACAAATGATGACTTCTAGACTGATATCTTGGTTAAAATTACTTCAACAAAAGCTGCTAGATCAACTTTATTCCAAACTTAAATGTGATATAACAATCAACTCACATACGACTGAAGAAACAGTAAAACAAACAAGTGTTGAAGATGTTTACATTTTCTTCAGTGTTTTTGACTTCTCGTTATCGAGAAATACTTGTGTCTGTAGCGATACAACAAAATGCACATACTATGTCTCAAAAAGTACCCCATTATGTTTCAAAAAGTACTCCATTATGTTTCAAAAAGTACCCCATTATGTTTCAAAAAGTGCCCCATTATGTTTCAAAAAGTAACACGTTATATATACAAATTAACCCATTCTGTCAAAAAAAAACGCGGTAGTGCTAGCGATAATCTTGCTGGTAAATTCTTTCCTGAAAAACATTTAACTTTAGAATCTTTTAATTCCAATCACGTCTGACTAGAACGAAGAACGGAAACATTTAAGATGTCCTGAAAATCATCACCAAACATTTTTGTTCACTTGTTCTACTGTCCGATGAAATCTGCACTGTTCAAGGATGTGCAGCCGCAATGGTTTCAATCTTAAAGGTTGTCTTCACATTTAAAAAAATATATCATTTTGAACAAAAAATGCATATTAATAAGGGAAAGTAATAAAGCTAAATTAGATGACATTAATAAGTACTCTTTCTGCAATAGTACCATGCACCTTTACATGTAATGATGTTATTAAGTGTATTTATATTGATGTTTCAAAAGTTGGGGAGTCTCCAAAAAGATTCAGCCCAGTATTAACCCGCTTTCTGAAATCCGGCACAGTCAAACATGTCATACAAAGTCAAAGGTCATAGGTGTGTGCCTAATAGATCTCATTGACGAATCGTAAACAAACACATTTAGCCACGTCATAATATTGATAAAACAATGAAAAATACGTATCACGTGACAGCCTTTATCCATTACATAATTTGTATAGAAGATATATAGAATCACGTGGCTAAATGTTGTTTGTTTACGATTGGTGAATGAGGTCCATTTCAGAGGTAAATAAAGCAGCATGAAAAGTTGGATAGAAGAGAACTATTATAAGTGTTAGTTCACCCCACAAATGGAAAGAGACAATCATTTATGTATTTTTACTAAACTATATTTTATATGCACTTTGATTTAATGCAATGTAATTTTAAGAAACACGCAACATGTAATACAATATCGTATTCTTTAGCGGCACCCGTAAGGGGAAAAAGCCGCTATTAGGTTTGTGCAAAATGTCCGTCTGTCCGTCTGTCACACTCAGGGCGCCGAAACTAAAAGAGATACGAAAAATATTTTTTCACCATTAAATGCGGCTTGAAAAGTTTAGGTGCAACGGCTACTTTTAGTTTTCTAAAAGCAAACCGTTTAATTTATAAAAATTATTATGCAAGCGATTTTTTAATAATAAAACACCAATTGTGAAGCAATTAGGTAAATGTAAGGGAGGAAATGTTACTAGAAAAAATGCTCTTGGCATGTAGATATCACGCACATTTTTTAAAATGACTTTTGGTCTGTCTGTCTGTCCGTCTGTCCGTCTGTCAGACTCAGAGCGCTAAAACTAGAAGAGATACGAAAAATATTATTTCACCATTAAATGCGGCTTGAAAAGTTTAGGTGCAACGGCTACTTTTAGTTTTCTAAAAGCAAACCGTTTAATTTATAAAATTAATTATGCAAGCGATTTTTTAATAACAAAACACCAATTCTAAAACAATTACGTAAATGTAAGGGAGGAAATGTTACTATAAGAAATGCTTCTGGCATGTAGATATCATGCACATTTTTTAAAATGAACTTTTAGCAGCGGCTTTCGTGTACTAGCGTAAGGCCCGGAAATGACATGATTCTAAACTAATTTCTTAAATTTTTAAAAAAATCAGATTAAAAAAAAAATTGTTTAGTGCCCCCATTAGAATAAAACAAGCATATTTTTGTGCGTTTTGTCTGTTGGTTGGTCTGTCCGTCACGGTTAGAAAAAAACACTAAAGGCTTTTGAAAATATGATTTAATCTTTACTGTTCTTTCAGAAATATTGCGATAGTTTAAGGATAGGAGCACACAGGAATTGAGCCAGGGACATAGAAGGAACATCCGAAACATCTTGCGAATAGGCGGATCTGACAGGGATCCGACTCCGACGGGGGCCGCCTCTGAGTTTGTGTATCACACAAACTCTCTTTGTAATCTTGTTTTTTTTAAAACTATAGTATGTATGTATTTTGTTACTAAACTGTCTATCTCTTGAACGTAGACGAGCACAAAAAAATAACAAAATGAAAGACTATCCAATATGTTTGTTAATTATCATGTAGACGTAAGTTAAAATATCCTATAAAATACACTATCATGTTTATATTGAAACTGTGTTCTATAATACTATTATTTATGTTATCAGACTTCGCTGTCTGTAAGCAGTCTATCACAAATATCACTACTCCTGTATTCAAAACTCTGCTGACAGACATACATCACGCTCCCCTAACTTAGTGCTTAGTTAAGTCTTTTTGTTCCCTACATCCAGACATTCAACTAACAGGAGACTCCGAGAAGTTCAATGAGTGCTGCTAGGCCTGAGTCATTCCTAGCGAGACTTGCTCTAACAAACTGAATGAATGTTCAACTAACATTTACTTATGTCCTGGACTTTATTCAATGGCGTGGTCTAGGAAAGTGGAAGGTTGATAACTATGTAAATACAATTTCCAAAGTATGAAAAGATTTATAGCGGAAACGAAAACCCAAGCAAAGTAGAACATTTGAGTTCGAACTCTTTTTTTTAATGTTCTATCTTCATAATTAAGAAGTTTTGTGTTTGAAACAACAAGTTAGACTGTAATGCTCAAACCGAAGACGTTCAAAGGCAGCAGCTTTTATTCCCTTGTCATATTAATATATATATATATATATATACTTTCTTGTATTTTATTACAAAGCTTATTGTTCGCCTGTCTGTCTGTCTGGTAAAAAGTTAGTTCAAGTTATTTCTTCCACACCCAATCTCGCATTAAGTAGAAATTTGCCCTGTTATATTTTGTAGCTAGAAAAAACAAAACAAGAACAAAAAAAAAACAACAACAAACAAACACAAAAAAACAACAAAAAAAAAACAAGGTTGCAAAGACAGTTTGTTTGGAGGCACAAACTCAAAATCGGCTCACGAAGTGGTCCTCCAAGGCAGGTAAAAAGGCAGGTTTAAATATTTTTTTCAGAAAGAACATCAGAATAAAATTCTATCAAAGACAAATGACACAGAAGAATGGAGAAAGAAGGTTAAGGGATCTTGTGTGGTGCCCCAGCGGTCCACAGACCAAGGGATAGGTGAAAGTGAATGTTAAAGTTAGATGTGAACCTGGCCTAACTTATGTCTTATAATGAATGTATAATTGCTCTAATTGTTTTGTAAAAGAACAATCTCTTATTCCTCAAGAAATAAAACATTTCCGTACAAAAAAATTCCTTTAGTTCAGTGTTCTATTGTTCTATATGTTATTTGCAGTTCACGCGACAATATGGAAAAAAAAACTAATTATAAATTGTTGTTTTAAATTAAGTCCAACTTATATGCATACCAAATAGATTTTTTTCTCTTAAGAAAAAGTAAACATTATTTATTGTGTAAATGTAGTAGTTATTATAACAGAACTTACTTAACTTAGCAATACAAATGTAAAAACAGACAGACAGACAGACGGACAGACATTCTACATCAAACCAAAAGCGTCTTTTCCCTTTCGGGTCGCTAAAAACGATTAATTATTAAACTATTGATAATTGATACTTTTTTTGTATCGAACAAAGGAAATAAATCGTACTTAACAAATGTGGTAGTATACGTTGAATTGGTCCTCAATATTCTTTGTGTAGAGAAGTAGGTCGCCGCTTAAAAGTTTGAAACTAACATTTAATAATATAACACATTCTATTTTCATAAGCACTTTGCTGGCACAGTGGTTAGTGTATTTACTTGAACGGCTTGAACCATCGAGTTCGAATTCGAGTCATACAACTTTTTATTTTTCTTATATAAGCTGCTATCAAAGTTTTTTTTTTATAAAGCTATCACAGAAACATTCACACCGATACCCCAGCACCCATCCATTGGTCCAGAGAAGTGACAGGATCATAGCGCATTCAGAAAGAGGCATGAGATCGTGCTAAACAAAAAGAATCAGTCAAACTATTTCTAATCAAACCGATTTGTTATTGTTAGTCTGGAGTCTAGATCTATTACACATTTAATTGCAGGACTGATCCAAACTAATTGATACAATTACACTTCTATTAATTTTGAAAATAATTTTTACAATAGTTTTCTAGTTGAAATTACGTTCTTTCTTCAGAGTTAAAGGAGTTTGTTGTATTGCCAGTTGAAAAAATAAATTTGAATGTAATACTCAAACCGTAGACTGTCATAGGCAGTCGCTTTTCTTCTAATATTTTCTCTGTTTTTCCCCATAAGACATTCTTGTATTTTTGTCATAGATCTCTTTTTTTCTCTGTTTTTCCCCATAAGACATTCTTGTATTTTTGTCATAGATCTCTTACTAGAAAACCATTACGAGGAAACTAAAGAGTCATGCCAACTCCATTATGACGGAGCTACAATTGTGTCATCTTTTCTTGTTCGTTGTTATCATGTTCTTGTTTGTTCAGAGAGAATTTGAAAGATATTAAAATAATCCCGTTATCAAGACATCCACCAGTCCATCAAAAAGAAAGTCAAGGGAAAACGGAACAATACAAAACGAAACAAAAAATTGAAAGCTATTTTTTTTAAGTAGAAAAAGAATAAGACATTATGTAAAAGAGAAAGAAACAAAAAAAAACAAAAAAAAACAAAAAACAAAAACAAAAAAACACGAGAACAATCGAAGCACATCACATACACACACTTGACATAAAAACACAAAAAACGTAAAATAAAACAACAAACAAATTAGAATTGCCTGAAACAATAGCTACACTTTTTTAAACAAACTAAACAAAGATTAAGATTTTAAGTAAAAAAAAGGAGATAGTGTTTTTATGTAAACTCGTAGGAGGCCCCTGTGGTTCCATTGTTTATTACGACATTCAGGTCAAGGGCAGCATCACAAGTCAAAAAGACGAACGTGGGAGACGTAGTCTATGACATATTGTCTCTAGTCTGAAGTCATTTACTCGGATTTTTTCCTTAGTTCTTCGCAGTACAGTTAAAAATAGCTCATGAAAACAATTCCAAATGAATGACTGGGGATCACGGAGATTCAAAAATAATTTAAAATGTGAGACGATAATAGATTCAAGATGCTTTCCTAGTGAATGTATTGCAATAAAGCTGTAGTATTCTATTGCCAGAGGTAGTCCAGTTAATTCATTGATAGTGTTTCCTTGCATTCTCTATTTAAAACAACTTTTAATACACATGAATAGAAGAGAGGATTAATAAATCCTGTCATCACAATGTGATAACAACACAACCAGTGTAACAGGTAGGCTGGTAGCTTTTTTTTTATTAGCATGACAAAAAAAGGGTGAACTCAGATTCTTTGTCACGTGGAAGGTGTGGCTTGTCACGTGGTAGGTGTGGTCTTGTCACGAGGTTGGAGTGGCCATCCGCGGGCACGTTACTTTGCCTCAACGTGGCGCTCGCCTGGAAACGGCTACCAGAGGAAGTGGCTAGGTTAAAAAGTAACAAACATGCCTCCCGTTGGGGTGCACACGGGCGGGCGAGAGTCTGCCCCTTGCACGGTTAGTGGGGTTGAAAGAAAGCTCCTCCTCCCCTGTCACGAATCCATGCGCCGTTCCTCAAGGGAACGTTACAATAATGGCGTATCCCACACGGTAAGCGTGGTATAACGAAGGAAAATGGCGGCGGCCCCCGGTATTACTTGGTCTTCGGCCATGATTTCTAGTCTATGCGTCCGGAGTGCCAATGGTATTGGAAACAGCAATGCCCTATAGGCATTGACTCTGGTCACCCCCAGACAGACCTGTGTGGTCTAATAGGTTTTTTTTTTTTTACTTTTTGATATTTGCTCTCGGACGGATTTAGACATGTTTTTTTTTTTAAACTTAGAGCTCGAAGAGCCTTTGGCTCAACTCTTAGACTATCCAGCGGAGTGGCCATCTCAAGTGTAGGTGTAGCCTTGACACGTGGTAGGTGTGGTCTTGTCAGAAGGTAGGAGTGGCCTTCTCAAGTGGTAGGTGTGGCCTAGATACGTGGTAGGCTTGATCATGCCACGCTGCTGGGTGTGGCCTGGCTACATAAACATTCTAGTTTCTAGACCATTTTGTTTTACACACTTGTGCGATAAGGGTCCATAAAAGCAGCTCACAGAAACACGATTCGAAATTAAAACTTGAAATAATATTATTCAATTAACTTAATTTGTAGAATGTTCAGGAACAAAAAAATCTTTCACGTATGAAAACATTAAAATTAATTAATCCACATTGAGAATAGTGAGACAAAAATAAAAATAATGACCCCCTCCCAAATTTCTCCTTCCTTCATCTTTTATAAGAGTTACTTTATTTAGCTGTCAGAAAATGCACGTTCAATGAATGCATTGTTCTGGACCGCCTTTATTTCAAAAGTATCTGAATTTGTAATGTCATTGTGATGAGAAAGTAGCGAGTTCCTTTCTGTTAATGATAGTTTTAGTCTTGTCTTATAAATGGTGTACATGTGTAGAATAAATGTTTTTATACTATTATATATTCAAACTAAAAGACCTAAAGTTGCCTTTGCTCCTTCTTTTAGCATCTAAAGAATTTGATTAAATCATCAGGTTTTTAGATAAAGCTTTTGGGTTTTCATCTCTAAACGTGAAAGACAGACGGACGGAGAGAATAACCAAACTAATATCGGTGCTGCTAATAAAAACCCATATTTATTTCGGACTTTTAAAGGCAGTAACAAAATTTATAAAAATTATTTCTAAAAAAAAATTGAAGGTCATAAGGTCAAAAGAAATTTGATAGCCGAGAGATTTTGAAATGATGAGATGCTTGCTAAAAAACTGCAAGAAATCTAATTGATGAGATTAATTCATTGAGCCTGGAATAATCTCCATTCTATTTTATTAAATTTTTTTTTTTTTTTTTAAAAAAAAAAAATTTAAAAATTTTTTTTTTTTTTTTTTTCAGCAATATTTGCGTTGACATCGAAAATTTTAGCTTTGAAAAAAAAAGATTCAATAAAAACATTTTGCTCATTTTGAAATAATTTTAGCATCGCTTTTAGCACTAAAAAAATTTTCCTTAAAAGAATTGTAATTATGCTTTAATTAAGTTGAACAATTTTTGAAATGTTGTAATTATTTAATGCAGAGTTTCTCAAACAATGTATGGCCCCTTTACGGTTGGGGTGACGTACGGACTTAAAGGTCGGGAAGACTTTTTTTTTAGACTAGAAAAACTTTTGCATTTACATTGAAGTTATCAATTTAAGTAAAAAAAAAAGATAATATTACTCATGTTTAAGACATTATATTATGTAATCGACGACGTTTTAATTTCTAATTCCTATTGTTTCTGTAACAAGAACCATTCTTCTTCTTCTTCTTCTTCTTCGTTCTCATTGTTATGTTGGAGGGTTTAGATCACTACACCAATATCTGAGATGAACTGCGCAGTGGCTTCCAAGTCAGGGAGCTCTCCATATAGTTTTCTTTCTATTGGGGTATTTTGGGGCCAGTGTCTTAGACGGGCCTCTTGGTAAAGAGTGCGTCTTGGAGGACTTGAAGAAGACAATGACGTATCATCTTTCTGTTGACGTCTCTTACATGACTAAAACGGACCCTAAGGCCAGGATGCTCTTACAAAAGCATATGCTCTATTTCATTGTCTCTCACACGTCAGTACACAAAAAAGTGATTTAGTTTAGACAAAAAAAAAAGAATTTCTGAAGCTCAAAATGCATGAAAACGATTGGCGCCGGAGTCTCCACTATAAACTTGGCTTGGGAAGCTTCAAGACTCCTGGAGCGTCATTAATAAAAGTTTTATATATTTGATTTGTGGGATTTTGGCACATTGGCTTAATTTAGACTATGTTTTGCCCAAAGTTTGAGAACCACTGGGATATAATCCATGTGTGAATAGACATGGTGAGGGCTCAAATTTCTGGGATGTATGTATATAATTCAAATGTTCTCGTTTTCAAAATGTCATTGAACTCGTGCTTGTAATTTCATGTAACACTGTTGTAGTTTTATGAACTGAAGCCTAATGAAAACGAGTCTTAATCGTTGGAGCCAAACTGTAAATGGGATTTCTTGACCAATTCATTTGTGAAGTAACAAATGATTTGCACACCCAATCTGGACCCCTGATGAACATTTCATTTAGTTTAATGATTCAGCACGGCACGAATGCTTTCATGAACGTGATGGGGTAATTAAGGAATGAGGTCAGCCATATAGCAGAAGGCAACAATGTCAATTGCATTTTTTTGTTGTAATTTGGATTTAAGTTTTCCTCATTCTGGTTGTATTAATACGGGGGTTCTCAACTTGTGGATCGCGACCCCCTGGGGGGTTGATTGAAGATTTGCAGGGGGTCGCCTAAGACCATCGAAAATAAGGATTGCTATTTTGTATTCTTCTATTGCTATATGTGTGTGTGTCTGGGGGGGGGGGGTTCGCGGGGGGGGGATTGTAAAAAGTTGTCGCCAAGCATAAAATGCTGAGAACCGCTGTATTAATATAATGTTCTGTTTGGGGATAATTTATCCAGTTGCTTAATGATTTGATTTTATTGACTAGTAATGACATTCTTACTTGATGTCTTGGTTTGCCTTTACCTTAGACTTCCTTTCCTACCATAGAACGTGAAGAAAGAGCTGAGTGGGCGGGGGGGGGAGAGAATGAGAGTGTGAGAATGGTAGAGAGAAAGGGAGCAAAAATGAGAGAACTAGAGAAAGAATAACAAAGTTTGAACGAGAGAGAGTGAGTTGAGAGAGAGAGAGAGAGAGAGAGAGAGAGAGAGAGAGAGAGAGAGAGA
>JADKLZ010003886.1:20084835-20095658 GCA_021533235.1 Biomphalaria straminea
AGAATATTTACCTTTGACTAACAAATACATAATTTGTTTATGTGACACGTATCAAATGTAGTCTCACTAGCCTTTGTTTTTATCACCCCAGATGTCTAGATCTAAATAAGTAAATATAAAATGACAAGAGTGTCTTGTTTGTAGCTGTAAACTCATCGGAACCAGCTGACACCCTCGTAATATCAACCTCAGTTACAGCAAGGGACATTACTAGCATAGCCAAGGGAACATAACACGAACAGAGCATACATTTAGATATTGAGGACTTCAAACTAATAGCACACAAACAGCAATTAAACGAAAAACACAAAACAAATATAAAAAAAAAACAAAAAAACAATCATTGCAATATGAAACTTAAATGGATGTGAAATCACAAGAGTTGGTAAGTTGAGCCAATGATAAATATAACAGATCTACATAAAAATACACTTTAATTCTATTTTATTTTTCACTAATGGAATACAAGGAAAAAAAAGTCAATTATGAGACACATTTATACACTATAATTATTTCTATTACAATTTTTATTATTTCTAATTTGTAATTACTTTTCTATTTTCAAAACTTACAAACTTGTATTAAATAAAAAAAAAACATGTTTAACTAGATTACACCAACATTATTCTCTTTTAAACTAAAATATTTTACCACATAATTGATTTTTATCATTGATGTCAAAATCTCACAAATGTGACGTCCTACGTTGCCCTTCTGTTCTCCATATTTAAATCACATTATTATTTTATGATTTATGACTTGCGCAAGTCACTTTCTTATAAGTAGCTGTGTAATATTATTGAAATAGGAATTAAAATGTTCATTTGACTGGGGCAGTGGGGCGACACCAAGGGGGAAGGAGGTGGAGAGGTCAACTAGTCTAGTGGCATGGTGGAGAGGTCAACTAGTCTAGTGGCATGGTGGCGAGGCCAGCTTTATCAGCGAGTTTATCGGCATGGTGGGTAAGTCAGTTTTATCATCTAGTCTTGAGGCATGGCGGAGAGATCAGCTTAATAAGCTAGTCTAGTGGCATGGTGGAGAGGTCAACTAGTCTAGTGGCATGGTGGCGAGGCCAGCTTTATCAGCGAGTCTATCGGCATGGTGGGGAGGTCATCTTTATCAGCGAGCCTAGTGGCATGGTGGAGAGGTCAGTTTTATCATCTAGTCTAGAGGCTTGGTGGAGAGATCAGCTTTATAAGCTAGCCTAGTGGCATGGTGGAGAGGTCAGTTTTATCAGCTGGTCTAGTGGCATGGTGGAGAGTTCAGCTTTATCGGCTAGTCTAGAGGCATGGTGGAGAGGACAGCGTTATTAGCTAGTCTTGTTGCATGGTGGAGAGATCAGCGCTATTAGCTAGTCTAGTGCAATAAAAGACTGTCTGGAGATTTTGCATTAGCCAGCCGAAATATAGAGGATTCTCAAGATCACAGAAATAACCCTTAAGACATATTTTTAAACTTTGAAGTACTGCGGTGACCAACGCCGGCAAGACAGAAGATGTTATCAGAAAAAGACTTGGTAAGACGTTAAAATGTCTCTAACACATTGATCACACCCTCCAGTCCTAAAGACTAGATCACATGCTCTGCTAATATATCCTTACACTTAGTACATCCTTGCACTTAATGTATCCTTGCAATTCATGTATCCTTGCACTTTAAACAAATACAATACTTTTATATCAGTTTCATAGTTCACTGAATAAATAAATATCTATATATGATGATTCCTTGCTGCTTCATTAATACATGATTGAAGGAAGCTATTTTATAAACAAAACGTGCATGGAAGATTGATGAAGAGATTACAGACCGAAAAATGACGGATTGTAAACGCGACATTTTAGAATAGGCCTAAGGGTTATGAACATTTATACCTACAGAATCTTCGAACTGATAACATCCAGTGACGGATTTCGGGTAAACCATGAGGGGCTTTGATTTTGTCATTTTTGTCTCTACACTAAATTGAAATGTCAGCTGTTTAGTAAGTAAACTGCCATACCTTCAAGACTCTAGCATCATCCAAATCTTCTACAGTTACAGACAGTTCGCGACAAAGGAAGCTAAAACATAAACTAGGTGTGCATTGGAGGAGGCTGTTCTAGGTGTGCATTGGAGGAGGCTTTTCTAGGTGTGCATTAGAGGAGGCTGTTCTAGGTGTGCATTGGAGGAGGCTGTTCTAGGTGTGCATTGGAGGAGGCTGTTCTAGGTGTGCATTGGAGGAGGCTGTTCTAGGTGTGCATTGGAGGAATTAGTTTGTTTAAAACATGAACCTCACAGAACTGTAAGTTTATTTTAACAGACATCTGGCCCAGGGAGGTGAAAACTTTTGTTTCTCTAGACCCACATATCAATAACATGTTGACTACTTCCAAAATTTAACATTGTGATTGATGATATTAGAGCACAAGGTATGGAGTCACTAGATATGAAGCAAGAAGAGTTCGTTAAAATGGAGGTGCATTATAGAATCGAGTTGTTAATAATAATAATTTTATTTATAAAGCGCTGTTAACAAACAAAAATGTAGGCTCAAGGCGCTGTAAAACATTACAAATATAAAAATACTATATTACAAACTAATCTAAAAAAGTTCTAAACAAATAGGTCTTAATGTTCTTCTTAAAAGTGGTGAAGCATGTTGTCTGTCTGAGATCAATTGGGAGTGAGTTCCAAACCTTTGGTCTGTGAACTGAAAAAGCCCGCAGACCGTAGCTTTTGAGGGAGGCATTAAAATGTTCTCTTTAAAAGGATATTGAATCGATCGTGTTGCTAAGGTAGAAAAGTTCTAACTTAGAAGATGAAACCATGTCAGTTAAAATTATATTTTAATTTCTTAAAATTTAGCAACCCCCTGTCGTTTTTACCTGATTAATACTAACATATAAAATAACTACAATGCAATAAAAGAAATAAAATTATGATAGATGATATAAGAGCACAAGGTACGGAGTCACTAGATATGAAGCGAGAAGAGTGGCCATCGTGAAAGAGCTGTGAACCAAGAAAAAGCTGAGAGAAGAAGCAGGTCTATCTCCAACTGACCAAACCTACCCATGCCACGTATGCGGCTGGCTTTTCAATGCGAGGATTGTACTTTGCAGACATGTCAACTTTTATGGGACATGAGAAATGTGCTCATCTTCGAAGGAGGAGCTATAAACAAGAGTATTGGAAATAAATGGAGGGACTGTTTGAACTCACTGCGTCATTTTGTTTACAAAGCTTTTATCAACTCATTCTGTCTGTCTGTCTGTCTGATAAAACGTTTGTTCACGTTATTTCTCCCACACCTAATCTCAGAGATCAAGATGAAATTTTGTACATTATTTCTTTTACCTGACAACACAAAAATCAATAAAAAAGATGAACCGATGAACCGATGAATCCATTAACTACGGTAATTAATTATTTTGTTTGTTCGTTAAAACAAGGGAAAGAAATTGCACTTAGCTGAAATTGGTTGTATAAGCCGAATTAGTCCCCTTTATAGGTCGTCGTCTGAGTCTTAATGAACATAAACATGAATTAGGTCGAGACTATAGAAACAATTGATAACTCTAGCTTTTCACTAGCAGAGTGGTTACAATGTTGGCTTGAGAAGCCTGAGCAGGCTTTAGCCCACCAGTTTGAATTCAGATCGTTCCTTTTTTTTTAAATAGATAAATTCATTTAAAAAGCGATCCCCCAGATCCCCCTCACTATCACTCCCCCACCTCCAATTTTCCCAACTGGTCAAGCCAAGTGATAGGATCATAGCGCTTTGAGAACGCTAAAAGCATGAAATTGTGCTAAACAAAAACAATTGTTAAAAAAATATTTCTAATCGCCCAAATTAATAATTGTTAGTCTAAACTCTAGATCTATTTCAGATTTTATTGGCTGATCCAAACTAATTGATACAACTACACTTATTATGTAATATGTATATACGTAAAAATATGTATTTTGCTTTTTGTAGTTCTTCATGTTATATATATATATATATATATATGTAATAACCTTCTTCTTAGATGTAATATTCTTATACTTAGATGTAATATTCTTATACTTAGATGTAATATTCTTATACTTACATGTAATATTCTTATACTTAGATGTACTATTCTTATACTTAGATGTAATATTCTTATACGTAGGTGTAATATTCTTATACTTAGATGTAATATTCTTATATTTAGATGTAATATTCTTATACTTAGATGTAATATTCTAATACTTAGATGTAATATTCTTATACTTAGATGTAATGTTCATATACTTAGATGTAATATTCTTATAAAAAATGTGTTTATTCTTATAATAAGATGCGATGTTATTATATTTCTGTGACATCTTTATACATGGATGTAATATGCTTAGAAAAAAAATGTAATATCTTTATAATTAGATGTAACAACCTTATAATTACATATAAAATCCTTTTAATTATATGCAGTATTCTTATAGTTATACTTAATACATATAGATGCACGTACAATTTCCTCACATCTATATGTGCTACCCTTAAAATTGGGTTAGTGGGAAGCTTGGTCTAGAGGCTAAGTACGCTTGAACTTGGCATGGCTTCCTTGACACCCGAGCAGAGCTGAGCGTCTAAAAGTAGCACGGAAAACTTTCTCCCAGATACCCCCACTGATCAACAAATGAGATTGGACCATAGTGCTATGAGCATAAAAGTAGTGCTATATAAAAGCTATAATTTAATCTAATTTTAATTGAATATGTTTATAGTAAAATATTTTACAATTACATATACTTTCCATACATTTCAAACTCTGTGGGTCAAAGTTCAATAGTTGAGCCATCAATCTGTGGGCATCAACTTAATTGAATTCTATGTGGTGTTGTTGTCTCTTAAAGATATTTTTTCCTAACCTTTTATTATAAATCTGGGAGACACTTTTGGAAATAGAAAATATGTCAAGGAAAAACAAAACCTGATTGTTTATATTCCTAGAAGCTAACAGACTTGGGTCATAATTGATTTCTCTCTATTTAAATATAGGCATCGATTTCTTGGTTCGGCATTATAAGAGCAGCTACAATGTTACAGTCACACTTACATTTTAAAACAATATCTTATTGATGACACACTTAGCCTCGTTTTGGCATGTCTCTGTGACATGTGCGTCATGTGATTCTAGCGCTTGTTTTCTACACTTCTGCTGTAATTGTCCATGTCATAACAGGTAACAAAAACTTGTCCATGTCAATTGTTACAAACATTTCTGTTTACGTCTGACGCTCTTGTCTTGAGACCTTCACAGTGGAAGACTAAAAAAAAAAAAGATCGAATCTAAGTTGACTACTGGTGTTATGGGATTATAACAAATTAGTTACTTTGGATGTAGGTTATCCACAACGTCCAAGCGGTGCCGCGTTTCCATGAAACGTCATTAGGTGAATTTTTTTCTTCTTTAGAAAGTTGCGTAATTTTACACAAAATTATATCGCTGAATAAATGATGACATCGAATTTCAAAGGTTTACTGTTACAATAAGAAATAATTTAGATAATAAATTGACAATATAAATGAATTAAAATTAGCTAATATATAAGAAAGTGGATATGGATTGGTCACACCCTTAGAAAAGAAACCAACAACAGAGCTAGACAGGCCTTAAAGTGAAACCCCCAGGGAACAAGACGTAGAGGAAGACCAAAAGGAACATGGCGACGCAGTATGCTAGAGGAAGCCGACAGAGGACAGGAAAAAGCTGGGATGCCATTAAAAACTAGCAAGAGACCGTGGAGAGTGGCATGCTCTTACTGTGGCCCTATATTAAATGAGGAACTCAAAGGAAAGATGACGATGTGTATTTTGGTATTCTTGATGTGTCGTACTTTGCATTAAGAAACAATTATTAATATAAATTAATTTTAATAAATTTAAAATATAGATGAATTAAAATAATTAATACATAAAAATACATAAAAAACAAATCTACAATGAATTGTATTGAATAACTAACTTAGGATAACTAGCCAAGAATATCCTTTTTGGTCTGAACTTAATAATGATCTACACTCCAATCTAAAAAAATACATCTAGGAATATATAGATTTTGGTTATTGCGAAACACCGTTATAACTCCCGTGATCTATTTTTAGCTCTAGTACACGCTCTCTGTAACAAAAGTCTAAGAAAACATTTTTCGTTGTTAATGAAAATCAACGTCACATTTAATCACATGACAGGGAGCTCTTCATGATCCAGGTCCAAAGTTTAAAATCTTTGTTGATTGGAGTCTTAGCTTACTGATACAGACATTACTTCAAAAAAGAAGATGATTACGTCCTACGCGTCATACATTTTGACCAATAAACTACATTTTGCTATGCCATTGGTTTTCCTGGCTGGCTCAAGTAACCCATTCCATGCTCTAATAGTTTAAAAGCACTAAGGAAGAAGGAGCATTTGTATAAATTTGTCCTAGCATAGGAACGAGGAATGTGCCTTTATCTGTGTGTCTTTCTGAGTATTTTATTAGATTTTTGTTTTTGTATTTGAAGATTATGGTTCAGTGTTTAATGTATAATTGCTATTTTACTTTTGAGTCTTCTGTTCCGAAGGCTTTCTAAATTTAGTGATTTTACTAAAGGTGTTACTCTAGTCAAATGTGAATATTCGTTTGTTATTAATCTAACTGCTCTATTTTTGTGTCTGTTCCGGTTTCTTCGTGTTTTCTTGAGTTGAGGGGTTCCAAACAGAGGATGTATATTCTATTATTGGCCTAACCAAGGTTATAGAAATTTCTTTTAATAACCCTAATGCTCTGTTTGATTTTTTGATAGTTTCATTAATATGGGGATTCCATGACAGTTTTTCATTCATTGTAACACCTAGGTATTTTGCGTTTTTAGGTTGTGTTACTGGTCCGAATAGTCAGAACTTTCCTCTTCTGTGTTCGAGGTTTGGCGGCCAAGCTGTTGTTTCTGGTTGCTGTTTTGATTGTTTCAAGTTTCAACTTAAATATATTTCAAAGGGAATATAGAAAACGTTTTTCTCAAATAAAAGTCTTTGTATTCTGAGTCTGTTTCTGATGAGATGGGAAAGTGTTGCTGGTTAAACGTGAGATGAGTTAGATTGGCAGCATCAAGCCCACCCCACAGCAGCAGTTTTATTGTTTATTTAGACATGTTTGATATTAACAAAAAGAATTCCCCTTTCCTTCACTTCTACTTTGTTTTCTTGAACATCTTTTTTCTGTGTTGGCAAAGAAAACAATGAAAAGAGAATTGACATTCACAAAATGAAGTTTTCTTCACAAAATAGATTGTTATTGTAACTTCAGAAAAATGAAAAAAGAAACTTTTTTTTTCATGATTCACCCATATTATTTGTCACTGTCGTAGCGTGAGGGGGAGAGGAATCATTCTGCGGAATATCTAGAGAAGGCAAAAAGAGAAAAATTATAAAAAATAAAATATTAATTTAAAAAAAAGCGTATAGTAAGCAAATTTGTATCAATGAGTTAGGATCAATCATCTATATATTATTTCTCAAAGAATTAGGTCAGACAACAACAACAACAACGAGTAATCTATTTTTAGCTCCATTAATCATTTTTTTAACGCATTGGCTTTACTTATTTTATAATGCGAAAAATTAGAACCATATTTAAAACTCGAATTATTTATGTATTTAATAGTCAAAGAGAAAAGTTTTCTGGAGCGCAAATACTCTATAATTCTTTAGAAAAAATCCATTGACTTGCAAAAGACCTTTAATACGAGTATTTGTGAACAATTGTGGTGAAAAAAAAAAGCATTAGCAAGGTTAGAGAGACAAGTGGAGTTATGTTCTTCGATTTTTAAAAATTATATTTTATCTTTTCAGTCTGTAGTGTGCTATTGTGTTTGTAATTGAAGATTGTGTTCAACCATATGCCAAAGACTTATTTCCCTTACAGCTTGATGGTTAACAGCGTTATAAATGACTATATTTTGTTAAAAATGTGTTTAACAAATAATTATAGGGATGTTAAATCGACAGGATGGCGCGGGAAATCTGTTGTAAGTAGGCTAATAAAATGGATTAATTTAATAATTTTTACACTTTAAATTAGAGCGGGTCCTATAAAATTGCGTGTCCTATGAAATGCGGGCCCCACTGCGGTCGCCGGCCCTGGTAAATAGCGGCGTATGCTATGCCGCCGGTCAACTAGTGCAATTAAATTTGCAAGAGATCTAGTCTAACAATAAAAAAGCATTTATAAAAATAAAAAATAAAAGAAGTGGGAATGAGCTGATTTCGAACTCATGGCTAAAGCCTTCTCTGGCTGCTCAAGCTAACACGGTAACCCCCCCCCCCGGTAACCACTCTGCTAGAGGAGAGCAACATGGAAGATTGTATAGGTTTCTCTTGTTTCTATAGTCTCGTCTGTGACCATGTCTCGGTTGCAGAAAAGAGTGGGGGACAACATATTGCTGACTAACAATACTAGAGCATAAGTCTACCGGACCTGCGTGATGAGCACTTTGCTATACGGAAGTGAAACATGGTCAACCTACTCGTGACAGGAAAAAAAGATGAATGTCTTCCACCTCCGATGCCTAAGGCAGATCTTTAAAATAAGGTGGCAAGATAAGATAACCAATGAGGAAGTGCTACGAAGAGCAGGGTGCCAGGACATCCGCTCTGTTATCAGCAGCAGACGCCTTGGCTTGCTTGGCCACGTTCGCAGAATGCCAGTAGGTCGACTACCACATGATATAATGTATGGCAATCTTATTGAAGGCAGGAGAGCCGCTGGTCGCCCACTTTTACGGCATACAGCTGTATGCAAACGCAACATGAAGCTATTTAAAATCGACACTTGCAGCTGGGAAAAAGTAGCACTGGATAGATCCACATGGAGAGAGAGCATAAGAGAAGGGTCTCGGATTGCAGATGCCACACACAACAGAAGCAGAAAGAAGGCTGAAAATGTAGCTACGCCTGGTGATTTTATATGCCCAACCTGCAACCGACCGCAGCTGTGTATCAAGGATTGGCCTCTTTAGCCACACAAGAAGTCACAAAGGGAAAAGATCGTCTCTCGAGACGTAAAATGCCACAGAGAGTCTCGTCCAAATGTACGTGTTTGTGTTCACTAACACTCAGACGACGACCTATAAAGGGAACTAATTCAGCTTACACCACCACTTCAGTCAAATACAAATTCTTTCCCTTGTTTGAGATACCAAAGACAATGATTAATTACCACTAGTTTATTAACTATTTTGTTAATTTTTAAAATGTAATTCTTGTGTTGACAGGTAAAAGGAATAATTGTGGAATATTTCAGCGTGATCCCTGATTGGGTGTGAGAGAAATAACGTGTACACATTTTTTGTTACACAGACAGTGTGAGTTTATATAAGCTTTGTAAAAATCAGTTCCGAGTGCTTAATTTTCATTCAACCTCAATCTAGAAATGCTGAGGCATGGTACTGACGATCTAAAAAAAAACAAACCAAAACAACAACAACAAAAAGTATTGAAATAATGGAGGCGCGGTGGCTGAGTGTTAAGGGGTCCCGGGTTTGAATCCTGGTGAAGATTTTTAATTTCGGGATCTTAATGGCGCCTCTGAGTCCACCCAGCTCTAATGGGTACCTGAAGTTAGTTGGGGAAAAGTAAAGGCGTTTGGTCGTTGTGCTGGCCATATGACACCCTCGTTAACCGTGGGCCACAGAAACAGATGTCTTTTACATTGAAAGAAATGGAGAAGAAAGAGAAGTAAAGACACACTACAAGCTAGACTCGCCAGATGTAGAGATTTGTAGAATTCGTGACTTCCGATGCAGCAGTCTATTGTTACATTGACACAGTGACCTTTCAAAAGACAGCCGCCGAACCTTGGCTCTTCAACATCGGCAACACCCAGCGGCGAGACAAAGCCCAGGTTCAATTCTCACACGGGCGTTCTAATTCTTGGATTTGTATTCCGTAGCTTATTTCATGCATCGGCCATTGTTCGTCTGATATCCATTTGTTTATTTTATCTTTCCAGGCGTGATTTAATGGAAGAAACATGTTACATCACAGAGCGGATCAGTTTAAAATATTTATACATTACTTAGCATGAATTAATTGGGTCAGGACATGCCAGTTGCATTCACTATTAAATAGGTCGAAAGAGTTTGCTCGCTCTTTGTGTAGTATTTACGATGGCATAAGGGAACCTTATCATTATTAGCGGCCCCAAAAAGGGAAATAGATGCTATTACTTCTTGTGGTCTGTCTGTCCATCCGTCCCATTTAGATCTCGTAAACTAGAAAAGATATTGAAAATCCGCAATCAGGATATTTTAGACCATTCAAAGTTGTAATACAATGTCTTCTTTTTTCTTTTCTGAATGTGAAAATTTTAATTTTTAAAATCAACTATATAAACAGTATTTTACTATAAAAATACACCATTTTTACAACTATTCATTACGTGTGAATAGTTTGTAGTTCATAGTTTCTGATATTCTCATATAAAGTATTGAAACTTTCCTATTTTTACCTGTCTGAGTGGACCGATTGTGAGTTTGTGTTTCCCTACAAACTATATTTGTAACCTTGTTTTTTTTTTGTGTGTCAGTTTTGTTTGGGCACTTGTATGATTAAGACATGAGTAAATCAGACATAAATCACAAAGTCATCACAGAACCGCTGGAGTTCCTCGTAAACAGAAATATTTACCTAGAGAGATAGAGAAGAAAATATGTGTGTGTATGTGTGCGTGTTAGGAGAGGGAGAAAGAAAAAAGTGAGAAAAAGAAACTGAGAGAAAGTCATAGATAGATAGATAGATAGATAGATAGATAGATAGATAGATAGATAGATAG
>JADKLZ010003886.1:20121848-20133420 GCA_021533235.1 Biomphalaria straminea
TATAGCAAGGTGTCTTGTAATGGGCTTGTAGGTCTAACATCATCCTCTCGTTTAGCAAGGCGTCTTGTTGCGGACCAGTTCTGTCCACACAAATAACGTCAATAGAACGATGGTAGATTCCGTTCTGCCGTAAAAAAAGGAGGTACAATATAGAATCGCGTTGGTGAAGAGGGATTAAAATGTTTTCTTTAAAAGAAACTCTTGAATCGATCTTGTTGTTTAAGGTAGAAATGCTCTACTTAGAAGATGAAACGAAGTCCCTTAAATAAATCATTTAAATGTTTAAAATTTGGCAATAATGTCATTTTGACTTGATTAATACAAAAATATAAAACAAATATGAATAAAAAAAAAAGACAGACCACATTTGCATCCCCATTGTTAGCACGTAGGTAACGTTTTTGACATTCATGAATATATAAACAACATGTTTACAATAAGGCCTACAATAAAATATATAGATCTAGACGACTCCAGTAAATGTGTCTAGCCATTTTTGAGTACATATCCTTAGTTTTATTTAATGTGTCAACTTTTGCCAAAGTGTAGGTTTTTCGCATCTTAGGTGTCACCCCTTAACATGTATTATCTAATTACTATACTTATTTAAGGCCACGGGGTAGGTGCCAAAATATTATATGCATTAGCTTTCAGTAATTTGTTTCAAGCCTGCCCAACAAACTTATTTTTTTAAATTGAATCTTTCCTTTCATAGAAGTTCGTTTTTAAGGGCTGAGGTTATTTCAGAAAGGCTTTCTATTCCTTGATTTCTTTTGTTATTCCAATTATATCTGGTCCATTTTCTAGTCATCTCCCCTGAGTTTATCAGACCACTTAAATGTCGGAAGTAACAAAATTCTTTTTAGCGGCCCCGTAAGGGGAAAAGCCGCTATTAGGTTTGTGCAAAATGTCCGTCTGTCAGTCTGTCACACTCAGGGCGCCAAAACTAGAAGAGATACGAAAAATATTTTTTCACCATTAAATGCGGCTTGAAAAATTTAGGTGCAACGGCTACTTTTAGTTTTCTAAAAGCAAACCGTTTAATTTATAAAATTAATTATGCAAGCGATTTTTTAATAACAAACACGTATTCTAAAACAATTAAGTAAATGTAAGGGAGGAAATGTTACTATAAGAAATGCCCTTGGCATGTAGATATCACGCACATTTTTTAAAATTAACTTCTGTCCGTCTGTCACACACAGGGCGCCAAAACTAGAAGAGATACGAAAAATATTATTTCACCATTAAATGCGGCTTGAAAAGTTTAGGGGCAACTGCTACTTTTAGTTTTCTAAAAGCAAACCGTTTAATTTATAAAATTTAATTATGTAAGCAATTTTTTAATAATAAAACACCAATTCTAAAACAATTACGTAAATGTAAGGGAGGAAATGCTGCTATAAGATATGCTCTGCAGATGTACATATCACGCACATTTCTTAAGATGAACTTTTAGCAGCGACTTTCGTGTACTAGCGTAAAGCCCGGCAATGACATGATTCTAAACTAATTTCTTAAACTTTTTTAAAAATCAGATTTTTTTAAACAAATTGTTCAGTGCCCCATAAGAATGAAAGAAGCATACCTGTGTGTGTTTTGTCTTTTGGTTGGTCTGTCCGTCACGGTTAGATAAAAAAACAACAACACTAAAGGCTTTTGAAAATATGATTTAACCTTTACTGATCTTTCAGAAATATTGCGATAGTTTCTAGGATTGGAGCATGCAGGAATTGAGCCAGGGACGAACGATAAATCCGAACTACAGTCTAGTGCGCAAACATCAAGATAAGGCAAGTTTATATCCTCCGTCGTCCAGCGAGAAGTTAATTATTTTTAACTAAGAAGGAACATCCGAAACATTTTGCGAATAGGCGGATCTGACATGGATCCGACTCCGACGGGGACGCATCTGAGTTTGTGTATCACACAAACTGTCTTTGTAATCTTGTTTTTTGGCGCAGTTCTTTGTAAGAAATATAATGCGTCGTCTGGGGATTCAAATGTGTAACAAGAATTCTCTATAAGTAACAGAGACAAGCCGTGACTGTCTCTGAACACAGGTCAAGCAACGTCATTCAAACATTTTCCATAATCACGTGTCTACCAATGGGCTGATTTATTACCAAGATAAACAATTATGAATTTGTCTAGCTTCTTATCTGGAGTTTCTAGTATGATATATTCAAATGTGATCTTAATCGATGTTAATGCTTATTAATAAAAATAACAGACAGTTTTAAAAACAGGGTGACCGGTCACTTCATCCCCTGGTCACTTCATCCCCCGGTCACTTCATCCCCCGGTCACTTCATCCCCCGGTCTTTTCTTCCCTTGTCACTTCATCCCCCGGTCATTTCATCCCCTGATATTTTCATCATTTTATCTAACAAATTGTATTTTTAAAAATCATTAAATGAGCAATATATAATGTATTAATTTTTTATTTAAATGACACAATTGTAACACGATAGATTAGAATAAAATTAAAATTAAATGCCATTAAAAACTATAACAAAATTCAAATGACACAATTGTAACACGATAGATTAGAATAAAATTAAAATTAAACGACATTAAAACCATAGACATATATATATAGACTGGCCGATGAAGAACAAATTATTATTGGAAAAATTTGGGCAAGCATAGATTTAGTTATATATATTTTCCTATGTCTTTCAATATGAAATTGTTGATATGGTGCGCATAGGTGCATGCGTAGCCTATAAAGGCTAATATTAGGAATAATGAAGTTTTGTACTTTTCAAAACTAAAGATCATAGTTATATATAGACTGAAATTTACGTCATAGAATTTATAGCTCATTTGCCATCATTTTTTTCTAACGTAGATGTGGACATAAAACATATTTGACTCTTCCTAAATGAAAATAAGATCCTGTTTCCAGTCTATATATATATATGTCTATGATTAAAACCTATAACAAAATTTAAACGACACAATTGTAACACGATAGATTAGAATAAAATTAAAATTAAATGACATTAAAAACTATAACAAATTTGTATACAATAAGCAAGGCTAAAAATGACGCGCCCATTTTCAATAAAGAGCGATTGAAAAAAAAAAATAAAGTGAAAATGGTCGTACTTCCACCACACCTTGGCCTTGATGATAAGTTATCAGCGGCATGATCATAATTATTGTAATCGCACGTCTATCTCTCAAAAGATTCCCACTACCTGCACCACACCTTGGCCTTTGATGACAAGTTATCAGCGTCACGGTCATAATTATTCTAATCGTACTTCTACCTCTCAAAAGATTTCGACTACTTGTACCACACCTTGGCCTTTGATCCTTTCGCTATAGCTAAGTACAAATCCAGATTTACCTTATAATATAAGATTTCTCATTAAGAATACATAGCGGGAGAGGAAACACCATAAAAGCAATAATAACATGTCATAAAATTTCAAAACGCATTCTACATAATCATATTTATATATAAAATATTTAATTGGGGATGAAATGACCGGGGGATGAAGTGACCGGGGGATGAAGTGACCAGGGGATGAAGTGACCAGGGGATGAAATGACCGGGGATGAAGTGACCGGGGATGAAGTGACCGGGGATGAAATGACCGGGGATGAAGTGACCGGGGATGAAGTGACCGGGAACCCAAAAACAGAGAGCTGCAATTTAGGTGAAACAATGATAATTAAACTAGAAGCAAAATATACAAACTTAAAAAAACAACAACAAAAAAACGAAGCTTATCTAAAAGGAAGAACTCCACATTTACAGTCATATCTCAATAGTGAAAGATTTATTTTCCTTTTGCTATTTCGAACTGAGCATTTAATTTCCATAAATTAATAAATTGGTTATTTTTTCTATTAGCTTATGTTTTAGGAAAATGAATAATTGTTGGAAGTTTCAGCTTGATCTGAGAAGGGAAAGTAAAAGAATAACGTGTTCAAAATAAGTGATAGACTGACAGACAGACAGACAGACAGACAGACAGACAGACGGAATGAGTTGTGTTAGACACTTTGTACTTTAGTTAGGTAGAGACCATAGTTAACTGTTAAAATTGGTGGTACTTGTTTGCGTGTGTGTTATCTGCACTGGAATACACCCGCACAAGAAACTCATACAATGGCAGACAAATCTGTCGTAATCTGACAGGCATCAACAATTAACTACAAGACAGGCATCCATCACAGTTGATAATTAAGAGAAGGAAAGCGCTCGCAAGGTGGTCAAAGAAAGCGCTTCAAGGACACCCTCAAAGCTTCTTTAAAGGAGTTCAACATTGACCCAGGCACCTGGGAGACAAAGGCACATGACAGAGTATCATGGCGACGCGCTGTGAGATCCGGCGCACAGGTTGCTGAGGAAAAAAGAACAACGCTGGCAAAAGAAAAACGCCAGAGAAGGAAAGCAAGGCAAACGACACTAGCTCCAGCTGGAATTACCTGCCCAGAGTGCGGCCGAACATTCCGGGCTCGCATAGGTCTCACCAGCCACATGAGTAGGCACAAAACCCCAGTGCAAAGCCCTCAGCCCCCTGGATGACAAAGTGGTCATCATCGAACCACGATGGACGAACTATATACATACAAGACAGGCATCCATCACAGTTGATAAAAACTTTTGTTAAAAAGTAAATTGATTTAATGCGTATACTTTTATCTAAAAGTCTGTTACAAAGCACAAAATGGATTTGTTTAATGTGAAGACTTCAAACTGTTTATGAATCAATACAATATGTTTGTATTTTATTTAACCCTTGATGAGTGATTTCATGTAAATGCATTGATGTTATCAGGGAAACGGTCGCCTTAGGGTAGCAGCAAATAATTAAAGACTCTCTCTGTAACAGGAGACTTGGTTGAATGTTATGAAATGTTGAGTATAAAAGTGGGCAGACTTGTATTCTAGGCCATATGGCGCCACAGAACAGGAAAGTCCAGGATGGAGGAACTATGGCTTTATTTTAATAGAAATATACTGTCTGGTCTACAACTCTCTCTCCCTTCTCTCTTTCTCTCTCTCTCGCTGTCTCTTTCTCTCTCCAGCTGAGTCTCTCTCTATAGATGTCTCCCTCTCTCTCTTTAGCTGCCTCTCTCTCTAGCTGTCTCCCTCTCTCTCCCTCCCTCTCTCTCCTCTTTTCTATCTCCATCTGCCTTCATTCCTTATCTCCCTCTCCCTGTCTCCTTTTCTTTAAGCATCTGTTTCTTTCTTTCCACTTTCCATCTGTCTCCCCTCTTCCTCTCTATCTTTTTGCTTCTTTCTTTCCTTATGCCTCTCTCTCTCTCTGTATATCTATCTCCCTCTCTCCCCCCTCTGTTTCTCTCTCCCTCCCTGTCTCCCCCCATTTGATCTCTTTCTCTCATCTGTGAATAACGTACTGTGAGACATTGCAATTGTTTAAAATAAAAAATGTAATTAATGTTTAGTAGATTTAGATTCTAGACTAACGCTCTGATCCGATGATTTATCTGGACCAGTTGTGAAAATGGGGGGGGGGGGGGAGAGAAAGAAAAGGAATTTTACCGTAATCACTGTTTAATAGCATTCATAAAATAAACAAATGTATTTAAAATACCATGAAAACGAACAAACTTCTACTAAGCGTACTTGCATCAATTAGTTTGGATCAGTCCTATACTTACATTTGTAATAGCTCTAGACTAATAATACAAATGCATTATAAAAATAAAAAAGTGTGTGTGTGTGTGTGTGTGTGTGTGTGTGTGTAGGGGGAACGACCTGAATTCGAACTCATGGCGCTAGTCTCCTCAAGCCAACACGGTAACCACTCGGCTACTAGTGGAGAGACAACGAAACGAAAGATTGTAGTTATCTGTTGTTTCTATAGATAGTAGAGTCTTGTATATGGAACACCTCATCCGATTCTCATTCAGTAAACAGGTCGCTTTTTTTGTTTATAACTCATTTGTGTTTATGTTTGGAGCTAAAAAGGACGTATCAGGACTGCAAATGTCCAATTTTAAATAAGTTCCTTTATTTTTGTTTCAATTTTCCAAAGCAAAGGGCATTATTTGAAATTCTCAGAAACCATGTATGAAAATCTATGTTTTAACCCAGTGGCGTAGCGTAAGGGGGGGGGGGAGGGAGGGGGCGATTTTGAAAATCCCCCCGGGCCCCCACTTAGGGGGGGCCCCCAAACGGGTGTCCAAAATTTGTTTGTAAATACATAAATTAGTATATTTGATTGACAAATAGTGTCAAGTACCAGTACGTTTTAAAATATTTTTCCGAAAGAGAAAAGTTAAAGTTAGTTTTACATTTTAAAATGCAGATCTTTAATAGATTTGTTGCCGATTTATTTTACTTTCAAAAGAGATCACAAGTTCTTGCAGCGAAAACTAAGAATATTACTCTCTTTTGTTGCCACGAACAGGGGCGTCCTTAGCAGTGCGCGGGACCCTGTGCGTGTGTCATGTTCGGGGCCCCATAAGGATAAACTATATATACCATACCACATCACGCTAACCTGCTAATCCGTCTCTAACGCTGTAACAATAACAAGACAGTATGTCTGTCTTAACGCTGTGGGCCTTCCTTTTTGTTACAAAACATAGAACATTGCGTAGCCTTTGTTGGCTTACTATTGGCCGCGCTAAGTGCTATATATAGCCTACTGTATTGTAATTGTTCTGCATAAAGAAACTTCTTTCAACTTTAAAAAAAGTTTAAAAATTACTCCCATGACCATAGCCTATTGGGAAAAAAAACAACAAATAGACAGAAGCAACTAATCCATATATTTTATTTCGTATACAAAATATCGACATCCAATCGGATTGTATTAGGAAAATATGTGGTGATCAAGTTTGTGGCAATAAAATCTCCGATCGCGGGGCGCCCCTTGCCACTCCCTAAGGACGCTACTGGCCACGAATAAAACTGTATGACATACAGCGTATTCTTAATAATTATTATTCTTAATAATGCTACAATTGTTCATTATTCAGGTTGACCAGGGTGGGGCTACAAAACAGCGTGATGCATTGGTTAAACCTACAAAAGGCAGCCACAAAGAGTGGCCGTCTGTCTGGCTAGCGAATACGTCTGTTAGGCATAAATCCAAAAGCAATATTGAATTGTTCAACTTTTTTTTCCAAAATAACCCCAGAGATCCTTCCTTTTCAAGTTATTATCACATCCTTCCTACTAAAGTTCTTAAACTGATATCTACTAGGATCAATTCGACCACTTCTGGTTGTCTTGACTGGCACAACAGGTTCTCTAGACGTTGGTCTATAACTGTCTGTTTCGTTTTTTTCTAACAGTTTACTGTTCATTGCCTTCATCGGTATCATAGTACCCAAAGATATCGTGATTGAAACCCTAGTTCAACAAGCGTTGATTTCTTCTGTATGTTTTCGAATCGTTTGTTTATGATGTAAGAGCTGAGTGAGGAATGTTTATTTTTAATGACAACTACTTTCTGTCATGTTTGTTCTATACGAACTCTCACTTTCTCTCTGACAGAGTAATCTTTAGGTAGTCTTGCTTTTGCATCGTATTTCACTTTGCTTTTCATCTGTCGTTCGTTGAGTAATGTCGCATTTTCAGTTACCGATGGTTTCAATAGTTTTGGATCAGTTGGATTAATGTCCCTGAATCTTCTACTCATCAGCAGCTGTGATGCTTATCGGAGTATTTCTATACTCGAGCATGCTTTTAGCTAAATGACGAAAAACTGACTTAACTGATCACCCAATCCAACGAAAAAGCAAAAGAAGGTAGTGAATACTATGGATTCCCTGTAATCAAAACAACCAGAAGAAAGAAAAGACTTTATGGGAAGTTGAGTTCTAATGTAGGACTGTCAATTGAACTGCAATTCAAACGTGTTCCGACAGAAGGGCTGGACAGATTTCAAATGGTGATGAAGGACAGATTACAAAGGCTGGAAAAAATGGATACCTTTGGGTTTCTTCTTGAACCAAGACACCTGTTGGATGATGACACGCTTATGACAAACTGTGTTACTTTTTCCTGTTTGTATGATGAAATAAATGGCAAATCGCTTGTTCAAAGATGTCATTGATGCATGAGCAGTTTTGATCAACAAACCAGTAATACGATCCACAATAGACATAGTGCGGAAACGGGCTTCATATGGTAATAACGTGTGCTCAAACCTTGCAACCTCCTCCGAATACCGCTAACTCAGGCCACCTCCCTTGCGTCATTCTCAAAGCTCAAGTTCATCAAAAACTATCCCAGGAGCACAATGACGCAAGAAAGGCTTATCATGGCTTTAATGTCAGTGAAGTCACAAATACAAGAACGTATCGATGTAGATGATGCTTTAGATGTCTTTGCTGCACAGAATGCACGACTTGAAGAGATATGAATTGAGATTTGTCACGTGTGTATTATTTAGCTAATAAACAATGGTATTATTTATTAAAAGAGTCTTAATGATAATTTTTTTTGTTACGTTTACTGATATACTGAATTAATTTAATCTTGAGCTTATATATTTTTGCGTACATTATGTCATGTCATATGTCGAATGCCAAAATGCAAGGGGCCCCCAAAGAGGTCGATCCCCCCCGGCCCCCGAACCCCTAGCTACGCCCCTGTTTAACCTCCCCAGGCAATTATCCCACCCATAATGCCATATAAGGGATGAATAAATATTTTTTAGATATAATTTATTAGCAATTACATAGTGGTGTTTATTGAAGGTGTTCCCCGTGCGCTAAAGGAGACAGCACAAAAACTGCGTGCCGTATAGGAGCAAGGAGTGAACTATTGTATTTTAAAATAAAAATCTTGACTAGGAGTGGTAATTCAAAGAAACACTGCTATTTTTATAGTCCTTTAGTTGCAGAATAAGAATCTGCTTTCAGTTTTTTTTTTAACTTAAACCTTGACCTAATAAAAAAATAAAATAAAAAATTGACCTAGTTCCCAAAGTCGGTGTTCCATATACAAGACTCTACTGTATATATTTTTTCATATTATGTTCACTAAGACTTGTACGACGACCTATAAAGTAGGGACCTGCAAATCAGGATTTTTTTTCGAATCGAATATCGAATCGAATATCAGAAAATATTCGAATTTCGAATCGAATTCGAATCGAATATTCTTGAAAAAACTTGACAACCAACAAGTGTAAAATAAAACTTCAAATTCACAATTTTCATTATATTATTTTTATTTAATACTGAAACACAAAAAGTTAGCAATAATTAAATTGCAAAGCAGGCCTTTTAAAAAAGTAGATCTTTATTTATTTTGGCCCAAATCAAAGTTTCAGCATTATTTTCCGAGAGATTGTGACGATGGTCAGTAATAATTTGTCCTCCAACTGAATTAACTCTTTCTGAAGAACAATTTGTTGCCTGAATTGCAAGCAAATTCCTAGATGCTCTGGCCAAAAGTGAAAAAATATTAATACTTTCTTTCCAAAACTGAAGAGGATCACTGTTTCGATCTACAAGCTTGCTTTGAATACAATGAATACAAACTTACTTCATCCTTAATTTGCCCAGAAATGGTGGAAATTTTGATGATATTGGTATCTCCTTGAGCATCATGCACTTTCTTGAACATTGAATCCATAAGGCTTCCTCTATTCCTGTCTTGAACAAGACTTTCACGAGGCAATTCATCAGAATTTTTGCCAATTTTGCTTTTTTAGAAAATATTCGAAGATTCGAAAATTTACAAATAATTTCGAATCGAATTCGAATATTCTTTTTATATTCGAATCGAATATCGAATATTCGCAGGTCCCTACTATAAAGGGAGCTAATTCAGCTTATACCACCACTTCAGTCAATTACAATTTCTTTCCCTTGTTCGAGATACCAAAAAAAATGTATTACCAATAGTTAATTAACTAATTTTTTTTAAAAAATTGATTCTTGTGTGGTCAGGTAAAAGAAATAATTATGCGAAAATTTCAGCCTGATCCGATACAGGGTGAGGGAGAAATCACGTGTTCAAACTTTTTACCAGACAGAGTGAGTTGATATATTCTTTGAAATAAAATTGGCATATTTTTATGAAGCTTGCTTCGGAGTAAAAATTAATTAATTTACTGATATTTCAAGATTTTATAGTATGCTATCTTTACACAAATGTATTTCGATTTCACATTTTCGTTTCTGAGAGCCAGAAATAAAATTTAATAATAGAAAAACACGCAATAGATGTTAAGTGAAAGAAATGGAAATATTTAAACTATACAGTCATTTCTTGAAATGTCTTCTTGCTGGTACGCCACTGTCTCCAGCAACCTGTCGCGGTCTGCCTCTAGGTTTCATGGAGATAACATTTTATTCTCAAAGATTCGAATCTATTTGAATCGATAGAATTTTGTTTGTTTCAATCTTACAAAGAAAATGTTGCAGTCTACAGGAACGAGCCTCCATTCAAAGTCAGAAGCGTAGGATGACACATACACACACACACACTTATTTTTTAAAGGCTTCTTTACTGACAGGCACACTCTCTCTCACACACACACACCAACACCCCCCTCACAATGAGTACACGCCACGACATCGTTATAACACACACATACACGCTAACATGTTGTCTGCCTAATGACAATAAGAGTCTTTGTTTTCTTCAGTTGGCTACTGAGTCATCAGGGGACAGAATTCATGACATCAACTGACAGGACATTTTAGAGTTACCTTCTCTTGTCTATTACTACTTTTGAGTTTGGTTTTCCTGTCGGATTCAGGCAACAGGTTAAACATAATAAGACTCGCAAAAACAACCACACAAGCAAAAATTGACTAAATACCAGTGGCGTAGCTTGGGTGGGGGGAGGAGGGGGGAGAATTTGAAAATCCCCCGTGCCCCCAATTAAAGGGGGGGGGCATATTAGTGTTTTTTACATTAAAAATTAAGTATTACGCAAAATGCAGGGGCCTCCAAAGAGGTCAATCCCCCCTGGGGCCCCCCAAAAGAGGGAAAATTTCTAGCTACGCCCCTGCTAAACACACATACACACAAATAGAAATTTCACGTGTAAACAACTGTACTCGATAAGATTAAAAAAAAGGGGAAATGGAAGGTAAATAACTCATTTGGACATTTTGGTAATAGATCAGATCAGCTTTCTACGTTTCCATGACATTAACAAACTTGTTAAGTTGTAGTGGATCGAACTAAACTACAGGTAACGCTCTCTAACATGTCTAGGCCTACCAACTTAATGCTATACAGTCCTTCTAACATGTCTAGGCCTACCAACTTAATGTTATACAGTCTTTCTAACATGTCTAGGCCTACCAACTTCATGTTATACAGTCTTTCTAACATGTCTAGGCCTACCAACTTAATGTTATACAATCCTTCTAACATGTCTAGGCCTACCAACTTAATGTTATACAGTCTTTCTAACATGTCTAGTACTACCAACTTAATGTTATACAGTCTTTCTAACATGTCTAGTACTACCAACTTCATGATATACAGTCTTTCTAACATGTCTAGTACTACCAACTTAATGTTATACAGTCCTTCTAACATTTCTAGGCCTACCAATTTAATGTTATACAGTCTTTCTAACATGTCTAGGCCTACCAACTTAAT
>JADKLZ010003886.1:20135355-20153687 GCA_021533235.1 Biomphalaria straminea
ACATAGAAGAATACAAGTTGTGACATCTAGAACTAATGAGTGTGACAACGATATTTCCCCTTATTCTATATCAAACAAAATAATAACAAACCTATAATTGACTAATTGGTAAATTTTTAATTGATTCATGTTTTGTTAGGCATAAAAAATAATTGTTTAAAGTTACAACTTGATCCAGGAATGGGTGTTAAAGAAATCACGTGTTCAAACTTTTTTACCAGACACAGAAACAAAGTGAGTTAACTCTTTCTCTCCGAACTGACGATACCAACGTTAATTCCACCAGAATGTGGTAAATAATTACGGAGAGAAAGAGTTAATATACGCTGTATAAAAATCTTGCTTCACACCAACCAAACCTTTTATTTCCACCCCTCTCCTCCACCTAGAGGTCCTTGCAAGGATCTTGTAATACATTTTAGGAAACGAAGCGGATCCCTTGGGATATTCAGCTTTTGGCATCGCCGGAAGTTGCCAGCCCAGAGAGGATGTAATGTATTAGCATGTTATGTTTCGAATTCTTAGTCGGGACGGATTTGTAAATAACAAAATGTTAGGGCCCCTATAATTGTCCGTTTAAAAGTAGTTGCCTTAGCGAACTTGATGATCGAAATCCTGGATGTTTTACTTTGTACAAAATAAAGGCTATATTTTTGTCCTGGTTGAGATGGTTACATCATTAAAAAAGTAAAGTTCCCCTTTCAGACCTTGTGGTCTATAGAGCAGACTGAGCAAATTATGTAAAGGCAGTGGCGTCACTAGGGTGGGTGTCACCCGGTGCGGTAAGATAGGGTGTCACCCCCCCAGTTCGACTTTTTCTTCCCAATAAAAAGTATCGTCGGTTTGTTCTTTTTTTGCGTAATAATACAGTTCGTTGATTGCTGTTATACAAAGTGAAAATGAATGTCGATTCTGTTTAAATTTTTATTTGTTCACATGACGCCACGTATATATGCATTTGGCAAGAAACTGTTAAAGGCTTCAATGTAAGGCTGGTAGAGTTTCGTTGACGTCCTTCAAAACTTGTCTGCCTGTAGATGTCTTCTAGTTCACATATCTTTTTTTTTCTGGCTCAGTATAAAAGAGATTAATGCATACAGCATTAACCTCTTGTTATGTATTTGAATAGTGAATACGGCATCTTAAGATTACTGTCCTGATATTTCCTAATCCTTAAAACTTATTTTTCTGTTGCTTTAACATGCTAGTTTGATTTTATAAAAGTTATCTCAATAAAATTTTGAGCTAACTTGTCACATATTTCGTAGAGTAAATGAAGTGCTCTAGCTTAGCTACCACTTTGCCAATAATTAACACTTTAATTTGAAGGTACTCTTGTGTTTTGTTGATTTTTTCCCTCAGTGCATCTGCCAACAAGAAAGTCAAACAATGAAATGTATGTATGTATTCACAGACAATCGTCTTTGCGCTGCTCCTCTAGTGTTTGTATTTTCAGAGCGACGCCAAAGATTTTCACCATCCCACTTTCAAAAAAAATTCTTTCTGGGGTCAGCAACACGATGAGCACACCAGATGTTCATATGACACTCTTATCATTAACTGAAATATCCCATCAATTGGTAAAAGCGGCAAAGAAAGAAAACTTTTCAAGAAAACCGAGACAAATGTATGTTAGAAGCATGCTCTGATTTAGAATTCTGACCAAAAAAAAAGAAAATAAATAAATGTAGACATTCATTAAAGTTTCTTTTTTTTTCATTAATACTGCCTGCACTCCTTTATGAATTCTTGACATTATAGCTTTAATACCATGTCCTTGAGCTCATCCTTTCAATCTCAATCTCTTTCCCTGCTACCATCATCTTTTGGTCCACTTTAAGAGAAATATGCCACAATGTTTCAGTCATTTAAACATTATCATTGCTACGGTTAATACATCTTACAGCTTTAGAGATCTGTATTAGGTGTGGTGTAATACAAGATACATTTATGTATCCTTAAGTGATTTGCTAAAACATTTTTTAAACTCTCTGAGTTTTGGTACAAGCTTGGAAAGTAACAATTTTTTCTTCAAATTTCCAAATTTGAAAACATGATAAATGTTCTTAGGTCTTCTCGCGAGTTTCTCGTTGTGGACATGTCCACTATCAAATAAGAAAATCTTGCTATTGATTTTTCCCCATTAAAAATTTATTCAACCATTCCTATACTTTATGATCTAGCTTCTGATACTTTTTAAAGTTGGTATTTATTACCGCACCCCCCGCACTCTCCTAGTGACGCCACTGTGTAAAGGTCATCTGATTCTGTGGTTAACGAGGGTGTTATCTGGCCAGCACAACGACCAACCGCCTTTACTTTACCCTCCAAGTAATGTCATTAGAGCTGAGTGGACTCAGAGGCGCCAAAGATCCCGAAATTAAAAATTTCAGTCTTCACCAGGATTCAGAAGCCAAGCGATTTACCGCTCAGCCATCGCGCCTACGGTTACATCCTTAAATCAAATTATTAAAAAGATAATTATGGTATAGCAACATTTTGTGAACATACTGTAAATATTACATAATTTCAATTAACAGATACCTAATAAGACATTGTCTTGGACTCCAAAGATTACGAATGAGTGCACAAACCCGATTTTGACTTAACATATTTCGCCAAAATCTAATACAGACAAAGACGTTGTCCGCTGGAGATTTCTTTTCGTCGTCTGCACCTACCTTCTGCAAGGGCTCTCCTCCCTTTTGTGTCCCTCCACCCATAAGCACTCCAGTAGTTTTCTTCACAGGCCTTCTTCTGCCAGTTGCTTTCCTCTAGGTCTGTGTTCTTTCAAATCTACTATGTTAACTGTACATGTTGACCCTGGCAGACCGGATATCCGGTTTCCAAAGAGCCATCATCCGAGGACATTTGTTATAAACGCCTGAACACGTGACTTGCAACGTGTCACATGTTTGTACGACGTTGCAATGAGCTAATGGTGACCACATGTAGTGACGTAGCAGGTTTTCTTGGGTAAACAAAGGAAACAATGGAAGTGAGTTTAAACGAAGTTACGTGCTTTATATCTTATCTTATATGATACAGACTTAAAAAAAGAAGATGATTGCGTCTTACGCATCATGCATTCAGTCATGCATATTAACCAATGACTTAAATTCTGCCAAGTCACTGGTTTTCCTGGCTAGCTCAGGCAACCCATTCCATGCTCTAATTGCACTAGGGAAGAAAGAGCATTTGTACACATTTGTCCTAGCATATGGGACGAGGAATGTGTGTCTTTCTGAGTATTTTATTAAGTTTGTTTTTGTATTTGAAGATTATGGTTCAATGTTTTGTGTATAATTGATACTTTTCTTTTGAAATTTATCTGAGATAATTTCCCTTTGGTATCATCTAAATGATGGAACTCTTCTCTTCTTTTGTACCACAAATGTATATTTTTTAAAAATGTTTAGGTATTACGTCATTGTTCGCTGGTAGCTCTACGTCAAAACAGCCAGCACTGGGCCAGCTACCAATGCCCCCAAAAATATCAATCATAAGAATTTTTAAAGGACGAATACGATAAATACTTTAAAAGGAAGAATGCGATAGTAAATCTATCATTTATTGCGTCATCATTTGCTGTTATTTGCGAAAAGCACTCTTCAGGATGTGACGTAATAAAAAGTGCGCTTGACTTTCCACTCTTACAAATATAAAGTCGTCTCTATTGTTTTAACACTGTGTCTAGAAGTCTACAGTATTTAACTTCTCTAAAGAAACAGAGCAACAAACATCTTTTATGTTTAACAAGGCACCTGGTCTCTCCCCCTGTCACCCCTACGCATCCGTATGTCGGGTCAAATTTGTATATATATATATATATATAGTTCGTCCATCGTAGTTCGATGATGACCACTTTGTCATCCAGGGGGCTGAGGGCTTTGCACTGGAGTTTTGTGCCTCCTCATGTGGCTGGTGAGACCTATGCGAGCCCGGAATGTTCGGCCGCACTCTGGGCAGGCAATTCCAGCTGGAGCTGGTGTCGTTTGCCTTGCTTTCCTTCTCTGGCGTTTTTCTTTCGCCAGCGTTGTTCTTTTTTCCTCAGCAACCTGTGCGCCGGATCTCACAGCGCGGCGCCATGATACTCTGTCATGTGCCTCTGTCTCCCAGGTGCCTGGGTTAATGTTGAAATCCTTTATATATTTAAGCACTTCAATCAAAATGATTAAAAGAATACATCTATTTGTAACTTGAACATCAAGTTTAACATTTAAACATAAAAATAACACTTGCTGAAAATAAATAGGTCGATCACAGGTTTGTTTTTCCCAAGTTCTCTTTTTGATTTATCCAACATTTCCATGACAATTAGGTCAATACTTCGTCTTAGATATTGTCGTAGATCAGACTTACTAATTATGCTATGGATAGAAAGGTTAGTCATATTTTAAAAGTTGCTTTCTAGAATGTTCATTAAGCGATGTAAATACAGATATTAGTCTGGGGCAAGGGTTCTGTTGTAAACACACAAGATATATCACCATATTATATATTTACCAGCTATATATCATTCGTTTTTTTTTAATTCTTTAGCACTAAACCTAAGCTATAAAATAACCTATGGCCTTTAGTCATGAAGCGACTGTGGATAATCCATCTCTCTTACATGAGCTAAAAGCTTGGCTATCATCTGTGATTGCAACGATGCCGCCCACACAGCAGCTCCCTCTCTCCACGCAGCTGATGGATGTGAATGAACGTCAGAAGCTGATACAGTTTATACGTCGCATACCCTGCCCGGGTGTAACACTTTGTGCTGCAAGGTACCTTAGAGTAACAGACTCCTGATTTGTCCTCATGGTTGGCTCCAGTAGCGTTTCCCAGGTATTGTTATAGCTCTGTAAGGCAGCAGAGGTTTGGATTCAGAGTTTCTCTTCTCCTATCGGTCTTTCTATTTAAGGCTCGTCCTATCGGGCGTCCGTCAACGTCTATCAATTTAATGTGCAAAAAAACAACAAACAAACAAGAAATGAGAAGAGGACTACTTACAGACTTGGACAACAAGTCTTAATTAACACATATTTAATGAAATGAAATTGGTAATGGGTTGATACATGGCCAAATAGTCACATTACAAATGAAACTTATGTTACATTATACTTATTTTATGTTATTTACTTATTTAAACAATAGATTACTGGTGTAACATAAAGGCACACCTTGTTCACAATGCCAGCGCTCAGCTTCGTGCCCATACTACCCACAATCAAACACGGTGCATACACAACGACCATGTAGGCTACGCCAATACAAAGCCTACAGCCTACGCTTAGACCAAGCTTGACTTTAACACAAGAGTTCCAGTCCGAAGTAAAAAAAAAATGCAAAAAAAAAAAAACAACAACATATATGCAATAGCTATAATCGCCACAGAAACTATAATGTCAAGTCGATTGCAGACAACTTTATGAAGATAGATTGGAATGTAAGCAGACTTACATAGTAACACAACAGTACACAACAGTATCCGATTTTCATTTTCACTTCTAGTTTCTGAGATCGGAACGAGACGGACGGACAGACAGACGGACGGTCAAACGGACAGACAGGTCACACAAAACTAATGGCGACTTTTCCCTTTCGGGGGCCGCTAAAAAAGTTCCCAGTCGGGCTCGCGCACTGCTAAGGCCGTCTTTAACCAGGTAGATTACTAATTAATAGAGCAGGCTCTAGCCGGATGGATGCAGAGGCTCCGCCCATTCGTTACCTCCAAACGTCTCTCTACGTATTAAATTGAAATGATTGCCCTGACCTTGACTATAGGCTAAGAGACAAAACAGCAGAAGAACAAAGAAAATAATTTGTTTATGATTCTATCATTTTTATTCCGTTGATTCTGGATTAGTCATATTTGATTAAAGACACCGAATAAGATCATGGCAAAAACAAAACATGACTGTAACAAGAAGTTGTACGAAATCTGAGCTACATTGAAGTAAAGGAAAGCATTGAAAGGTTAAGGTCAGAAACCAATGTCAAGGTCAGAAACCAATGTCAGTAGATAGAAATCCTATCAGTGGGTTTTGTGAAAAAGCTTTTTTCTTAAAATCATATCTCGTTGCAAGTTATTTTTTTTTAACTTTGTATTATCGTGGGTGTTAAAGTTGATCTGTAGACTAATGTCTACAGGAAATAACATTGCAAAAGAAAACAAAGAGTAATACAACTAGGGGACTTAAGTGTGAGCACATCTCTTTGAGAGCGGAGTTTTTCTTTCTGAAGCTCATCCAAAAATGTTATCTTATTTATCTTATTCTTCGCTCCCCCCCTCCCTAAAATTCCCCCCTCTTCCCCCACTTGGGACTCCCACCCACCTGTTTCAATATGTACAGTCAATCAGCCAGAATGTCTCTTGGGAATTATGAGTCATCCTACAAAACCAAGGAGTTGAAATCATTTCGACTCTAAGGACGGATCTCAAATGGTATGGTCTTAGCCAGTTACAAACACGTTGTCTCGCATTAAATTCACTGGTCAGCAAGTGAGAGTTTTATGTATTAGCTATTTACAGGCCAACAATGTAAAGATGTGTCATCGGTGTAAAGGAGAGTTATGAAGAAGAACTAATAATTAATTTTTTTGTCAATAATTGCTTTTGAAAGGGCAGCAGAATACTAGATTTTTAAAAAGAGTATTTGTCATATTTCGCTTGTACTTATTATTAATTAAGTAAAGTAAAGTTCCTCTTTCAGACCTTGTGGTCTATAAGGCAGATTATGTAAAGGATATCTGACATACGATTAACAAGAATGTCATATGGCCAGCACAACGACCAACCGCCTTTACTTTTCCCCAACTAATGTCAGGTACCCATTTAGAGCTGGTTGGACTGAGAGGCGCCGAAAAAATCCCGTAATGAAAAATCCAACTATTCACCGGGATTCAAACCCGGGACCCTCGGTTCGGAAGTCAAGAGTTTACCGCTCGGCCATCGCGCCTCCTTTGAATTTATTATGCTCGCTTAAAAAAAACGAATTAGTGTTAGCATTCTGTGCTTCTGGTCGATTAGATGCTTGCTTAGTTTATCAATGGAAATATGCTGTCTTCCACATACATCTTCTTTTTTGAAGCAAATTCTGATAATGTAATTGGATGATGGGATACACAACTTGGAATTGTTCATTTAAAAAAAAAAAAGAAAAAGGTTTCATAAAAATGAATAAAATTGTTCACTTTTACTTCTGTCCGATCTCATGAATGCAACATTATCTTGGACCAACGTTGGACCACTGACCGGCAAACAAAAAGCATTCTTCTTGGTTTCAACCGTTCTGTCAAAGTCCTCTTTCGTGAGGCCCATTTAGCTTTCTGTCAAGACTTGATAGATTAAAGCCCACGCAGCCCCAGCGCTGACTAAATATAAGCTCCCTTGCCTAATAAGTAAGTTTTATTTTGTGTATTACTTCTCCAGAGTTAATTATACTCGACATGTAATCCTTGGACTATTCAGGCAAGGCAAAGGGGGATAATGCGTTGCAAATGAAAGTCGACTCACGATGTCAATACAATTTAAATTATCCCTTTCAAGATAAGAACCCAGTGCTTTAACCAATGTTTAAAAAAAAAGAAAACAACATCTCCAAAACAGGGGCGTAGCTAGGAATTTTCCATCGTTTTGCGTGATATTTAATTTTTAATATAAAAACACTCATTTGGGGGCCCCCCTTATGTTGGGACCCGGCGATATTTTCGAATCCCCCCCCCCCCTCTTCCCCCAACCTAGCTACGCCACTGCTCCAAATCCTATGGTAAAAAAAATAATTTTTCAGATTTGATTTGTTTGAAATGTTTACGAATTTTTGCTTTGTTTGAAATGTTTACGAATGTTTATTAATACTGCTCATAATGATAGCACAAGATATCATTTGAAGTCTTTTTTGTTTAAATGGAGCATCACCACAACTCATTATACTCACTGCAAATAATTTTTTTTTTAAACCTAGATCTAGAGTAAATTACACAGCTTCTGGTCTAAGTTTTCATTTTGAAATTTGACACTGGATTTTTTTGTTTTCTTCGCTCACGTGTCGACCTTTCCCTTGAGTTGTCATGGTAACCAGCGCGTCACATGGCTTTAAGACACCGAGGAACAACTAACTTCCGTGATGAGTTGCCCAGGGAACAGGGGAGAGTACTGGAAGAATAAATTAAGATGACAGTTTAATTAAGAGGTTTATGCCCTTCATCGTCATCAATTTGTTACGATCCTACATTTGGTAAAAGCAAAAGAGTCAAACCTGAATCGATAAAAAAAAATCATTTTTAATTAAAAAATATTCTCTTTTTTTGGACAAATATTATTAACTTTTTATTAACACCAAATATTTCGAGACTTAAATTTATTTAAGTGCTGAAGCTACATCATGCGTGTACTGACAAGAATAGAATAATTTTAATGTTATCGAAACAACCTGAAACATATGTATACCATTTATAGTTAAATTATAATCGAGTCTAGTTATAATTTGCTTGGAATCATCAAGGTCAGACAAATCAGAAATAATAATGGATTCAAAGTATATTTTTCTATATTTAGTTAGAGACATCATCTTTTAATATGGTATCATAAACTTTTTTTTCATTTTTATTACAAAAAATCCTCTTAACTTTTGACAAATTATTTTACCGCCACTATCTTTATTTATATTGCTTTCACCTTTTTCATACCATATGATGTATTTTGTAACTTAAAGGAAATAAACGAACTTTAAAAAATCATCGTAACACTTTCATAGCCTCCAGAATAGAACCAATGAAAAAGAAAATGGTCATATGAAATATAGTATATGTGACGTCCTTTGTTTTTACTTGGTAGATTTACCTATATGATGGCTATACGTATGTTTATTGTATTTTCTATACAGTCGTCCACTTCTGCTGTAGTAAATATTTGTTATACATGACTTTTTTTCTATCGATGTTGTTCTTATATGTGTATGGATTAGAATGTTATGCTTAAGGAATATATAATGTTAAGCTTAAGATGTTTATGTTTATAAAACTCTAATACTAAAACAAACACACTTTCCTTCTCTAAGCTCTAAATGTACTCTCTAACATTTCTATCCATGCAGCTAGACAATGTTTATGTTCTTTTCTTTCCATAACCTTTCAAATAAAGTATTTCCATTTGTTTTAGATACTTGATTTGATTCATAGACAGACGTTTAGTCAATACAATATATATTAGACTTATTGAAGTGCCCTTATAAAAAACAATAATAAAATCGTGCAAATAAGAAAAAAAAAACAATGAAAACCCCTCCTTTTCAGATATTAAATCTCCAACTGAAAACTTACAATTTCCAATAGTTTCTAAGGATTCCAGTGGAAAATTGTTTATGGCATTGTTCTGTTGAAGTAGTGACTGAATGTCTCGTGGTAGGTCAACTTAAGTAGGACACAGGGTAATAGTTGTGTGAGTGGGATTAGTTATGATTTGTACAGACATGCTCTCATGCACGTAGGCATAAAGAACCATGGGTGACTCCATCTATCTATCTATCTATCTATCTATCATCCATTTGTCTGTTAGTCGCTCGTGGTTATCACGTGATTGTTCTATAAATAAATTAGCCAATTATAAAGTTTAGATTATAACTCATGCACGAATCCTGTGGCGTTATGAAGTCAGACAAAAGATTATAATTGTCTCCAGGCGAATGTTTTATTTTCATGTAGTACTATTTATACTCCCAAGAAATTTTCGACACCAAAGAATAAAACCAAAAGTTTTAAAACAGGTTTCCAGTTTCCAGACTAAATCATTTTATGAGAAGTTTGAAGAGAGAGTTTTAATCTTCTTAGAAACTGCACCCAACAGCACTCACAGGCTGAAATTGTAAATAAACTTGTTGGTTTAGTCCTAGTAAGGTAGTTTTATTCACAAGAGTGGGAGTTCAAGCCATAGACATTTATTAGACCTAGACTGCTAAAAAATCTTTAACACTACACAAGAATTTCGTGAAAACTTCAAAAAAGCTTAAACAAAGCGTTGTTTTGTAAGGTAGTTACATGAAGTACAGCTGTTGTTTTTTCAACCCTAACCTATGTAATCATTGTAACGTAAACTTTAATGTTTAAATCTAAATCTTAGTAATTGAAAATAAAAAATATGAGTACTCTAATCTCATAATTATTTTATTCATATTCTATAAAGATCTAGGTGTCACGTAGACCATGTTGTTTTTCTGCACAAGTCAATGTCACTTCTCCCAGCTAAAAAACCCAACAGTTATTTTTAGCTTTAGTTCCTTCCAGAAACATCAGTCACGTGACGTGGATATTGAATTTGATTGGTTGGGAGGATTAGCTCAAAAAGAGGCTCCCGGCAAGGAGACCAGCTGATTTTAGTCGAGGTTTAAATCTGGTTGAGTACAGACGTGTATTTTGTAGATCTATATTTTAAGAAAGTATGCCTTTGTTAATGTGCAAGCTTTATTAATATTATTTGTACATAGCTGTACTTATGTTGAGTTTAAATAAAAGTTCCAGTATTTATTTATCAAGGCATTCTCTCAGTTGAATCCTAGATCGTCATTGTTCAATATTCTTATTCAAAGTACAGTCCCCGGCGGCACAAAACTTCTCTCCTAACAGATAGCGACATCTAATAACATCTCAAGAACAGATTGTGACGTCGAGCATTAGAGAGATAGAGACTTGTGACACTAGGTTATCAATCTAATTAAATGTACATAAGATGATTAAAATCAACAGATTTGAATTATTTCAATCTAGGATTTTCGAAACATTATTTCAATTGAAACTAACAGTAAATGGCTTTATTTCATAGATAGTTCTGTAATTAATAGCTCATAAAAACACTTAAAAACATAAACAAAACACACAAAGGTTATATAGGGAGAAGAACTCCACATTTACAACTATAGATATAAAAAATTTAGAATTTATTTCCCTTTTCGATTTCAAACATATAGTTAATTACAAATAATTAATTGATTTCTTGATTATTTTTTTTTAGATCTTATTTCGTTACAAACATCCTAATTATCATCATCATCATCATTATCATTATCATCGTTATCATCAAACTCCATTTGAGTGATAGCACAAGAGGTTCAAATCCTCTCTTGCAAAAGCCCTGGACAGAAACCCTGCTGTTTTGCGTAGTGCATGTATGTCATCATACAGGTCGAGAATTTTTTATTTCCCAGACCTATCGAGGCGGAGATCAACAAGTCTGGAGAAGTCGAAACGAATATGAGACACGGTTTCCTCTTCAGCGGCGGCACAGCGAGTCGAAATATAGCCATAGCCGTGCCAAATATGAGCCAACGGGATAAGGATGAAAACTTCTTTCTTTGTAAGTGAAGTAAAGTAAAGTAAGTGAAGAAAAGTTAAATTAAGTAAGTGAAGTAAAGTAAAGTAAATTAAAGTAAATTAAAGTAAAGTTAAGAAAAGTAAAGTAAAGTAAAGTAAAACAAGGTTAGAAAGACAGTTTGTGTGGAAACACAATCTTAAAATCGGAGTGATCCACCCAGGCAGGTTTCAATATTTTCAGAAAGAACATCCGAATGAAATTATATCAAAGACAAATGACAGATAAAAATGCAGATAGAAGGTTGGCAGATCTTATGTAGTGCCCTAGCGGTGTAAGTGAAACTGAAGTTAGATGTGAATCTGGATCGACTGATGTAATATAATTGATTTTACATATATATATATTGTTACAACTCTACAGTGGTGGACTGAATGTGTTTACATGTGTGAGACCCACTGGCACACAGACTTTATGCGCGTCACACAGGTCAACCAACTACTGTACCTAGTGTGATCTGCGCATGACCCGAGCTTGGACGGAGAGAACAGTCCAGCGGAGAGAAAGACAGTGATAACTAGAACTGTGTGTGTGTCGGACAGTCAGATGTAGTCCAGTCCAGATAGTGATAGTTAGAACTGTGTGTTAGGATAAGAAGTTTTAAAAATGTAGCTGTACGCGTTATAGATGATTGTCATGATTGTCGTGTTAGTTAGGAGTTCCATTCCTGTTAAGCATGTGAAGTTAGTGTAGACAAATATTGTGAACTGGCTGTTTTGATGTGTTTGTGTTAATAAACCGCCACTGTGTTGTTAATGAAGCTCTTAAGTTCTTGTATTAGATGTGTTGTGTTGTTGCTAAGCAGTGTTTGCAGAAGGCCTGATTAGAGAAGTTCGTTACAATATATATATCATTGATTCGCTAATTCAATTTCTTTATTCCTTAGATAGCAAATACTTTTATCCTCGGACCAAAAAAAAATTAAAATTAAAATGAAATTTATAACATTATTAATTGTCTTAAATTAGGTTTGATTTATAATGCATACTAATTAGGTTTTTCTCTATAAAAAACTGCTTGCATAAATGATTTTTAAAATATAGATTTTGAGTTTTTAGAAAAAAAAAAGTAGCCGTTGCATCAGAACTTTAAATGATCTATATCATCATGATTTCAGATTTTCATTTTCTCTTCTACTTTCTGAGCACTAAACGGGACGGACGGAAAGACAGACAGACAGACAGACAGACGGACAGACAGGCCACACAAAACTAATAGCGTCTTTTTCCCTTTCGAGGGCCGCTAAAAAAGTAAAGGTAAAGTAAAGTAAAGTAAAGAAAATTAAAGTAAAGTAAAGAAAGGTAAAGAAGGTAAAGTAAAGAAAACTAAAGAAAAGTAAAGTAAAGTAAAGAAAGGTAAAGAAAAGTAAAGTAAAGTAAAGAAAAGTAAAGTAATATAAAGTAAAGTAAAGTAAGTGAAGTAAGTAAAGTAAAGTAAGTGAAGTAAGTAAAGTAAAGTAAAGAAAAGTAAAGTAAAGAAACGTAAAGAAAAGTAAAGTAAAGTAAAGAAAACTAAAGAAAAGTAAAGTAAAGTAAAGAAAAGTAAAGTAATATAAAGTAAAGTAAAGTAAGTGAAGTAAGTAAAGTAAAGTAAAAAAAAGTAAAGTAAAGAAACGTAAAGAAAAGTAAAGTAAAGTAAAGTAAAGAAAAGTAAAGAAAAGTAAAGTAAAGTAAAATAAAGTAAACAAAAGTAAAGTAATGAAAAGTAAAGTAAAGAAAAGTAAAGAAAAGTAAAGCAAAGAAGAGTAAACAAAAGTAAAGAAAAGTAAAGTAAAGAAAAGTAAACAAAAGTAAAGAAAAGTAAAGAAAAGTAAACAAAAGTAAAAAAAAAGTAAAGTAAAGAAAAGTAAAGTAAAGAAAAGAAAAGTAAACAAAAGTAAAGAAAAGTAAAGTAAAGTAAAGTAAAGTAATTGAAGTGAATTAAATTAAAGTAAGTAAAGTAAAGTAATTGAAGTGAATTAAAGTAAAGTAAAGTAAAGTAAAGAGCCCCATTTCAGATCTTGCGATCTATGGGGGCTGCTGTTATTTATGTCATCTGTTACTTTTTGTCTTAGCCATATTTCAAAGTGACCCAAACCGATAATTATTCTTCTTAAACAGGCTAATAACAATTATTTTACAAATCATTTGACATTCATATAACCCTCCATGAACTATATGGACCCCAACTTTGACCTATTTGAACGAACAAACTGATCTACATCTATGGCTCTTTAGGCTTGTCAGATTCACGACTAAATTAGAAACCTATACTTAGAAATCCTTTTTTTTTTCTGTTAAGATCTGAGGAATATCTGAAGTTGGCAGACAATATCACTAACACAGCTGACTCGAAATATTACAAAGATCGAAGGGTCAAATGAAGACCAAACACGCTATTTAATTTCTACAGACCCTCGTTCAGCGTAGATGATTGGATGGAAAATTGTTTTTCTTTTGAAAAAGTAAAGTAGGCCTACATGTGTGTGTGTGTGTGTCCCTGGGGAAGGAGATATTAAATACTATAAATAGACTCTACTATTTGGTAACTTACATTTCTAGTTAAGCATACAGTTATTAAATTACATTATTTGGGCAACTTTGACAAACTCAGAATGTTATAAATTAAAGACATTCCTTTTTTTTTTTAAAGAAAAATATTATTACATTCTACGTGTAAACATCTTGTTGTGCATGCTAAATAAAGTCTACTACATCATAAGCTTTTCTGGCCTAATGTCTCTAGGGAATACAGAGATCTTATACGAATTTGTCCAAGTACATGGAATAAGAAATGGGACTTTGTCGTTGTAACATTTAAATATATTTTTTGTCAAGATGTCGAGCACCGCACGGACATTAGAGGCGGGTGTCATGAGAGAAGGTCATGATAAACTAAACAAGGTCAAGGACGGCAACTAAATACCGAATTGAGTCAAAACTTTTTAACCCTATCTCACTGCGTAACAATTCATCTTTTGTATTTGTGCGAAGTAGCTGCCCATTAAAATACTCTTCAAGTTCAATTAGGTTGTGCTACAAATAAAAGAGTTGATCACGTTTCAAAATTATTTGGTGAACAAATGTTATATACCCATAGACATAGACTTTTTATTGTGTACACCCGATACAACAAAAAACTACCTACTTTTATTTTTTTTCCGCCACGTAACAAAATCTACCGTAGAAAACAGCCTGAATGATATTATTAGATTGTAATTCTAGTAGAAATTTAGATATTTAGGACAGGGGAAATAAGCTCGACGGTTCTGCTCGTCAAATAACAAATGTTGCAATGAATTGTTCCCCTTGGATTCCATAGTCAGCTTGTAAAAACACGACGTAATCTACTTTTATAATATAATGTTTTGTATTTAGTTGTTTTGGTCCACAAAATCATACATTCTTATATATTGTCTGAATACATTGTCTATAACTTTAGTTAATAATGAGGACGGAAAGTGACTAATACGAAGATCAACTGCTACGCAGGGAGATAGGGTTAAAACGTTTTGCTCTATTCGGCTAGGCGCAACAATAAAACTCATATGATCTCAACTTCCTGGTTCAACTTTCGATTACTGGAGCATTATGGTCAATGCTTACAAAATGATGGGAAGCCATGTTGCATGCTAAAGTATCATTATAAAAACAAAAACAAGAAAAACAAAACAACACAAAAACTTCTTGGCAAATAGGCTAGCACGAAGTCCAGTCCAACTTTAATCTCGGTAAAGTACATACCAAAGAAAAATGTATTTGTGTCAGTGATGACTTGATGACTGAGGCTTATATTTATATAAAATAATTGCCCTATGAACTCTATGTAGATGGCTAGATGGAGTTATAAAATACGGTCCTAAAGAGACAAGATCTGCTTACTGAGGTGTTTTAAATATTGAAAGATCAGATTTCTCAAAAATCTAATTCACAGTTGAAATAACAATAAAAAACTAATATAAGCTTTAAAAATAAATTCTATTTTAGTTTCAAGTAATAAAGTAAACATACTTATTTATTTCATTTTTCCTAACATAGTAAAAAAATGTTATTAACCTAGATCTACTAGTAAATGTAACATACTAGTCAACCAACGGCGCAGCGGCGTAGGTAACTCTTATCCATCCGACCAGAAATAAAGGAGTAATCTTTCCATTACTTTGTATCCAACTCTTGAGCCATGAAAGGAATGATCTACATATAGATACATGGCGCAAATAGGAAGAGATCCTATTCGTTGTATTCTATACTATAACATATCCATGTGTGCTACAACAATACTCTCTACTAGAACCTCACTTTTGAGTTATTTGTTTATTTGTTTGTTCTTGAATATGAAACTAAAAACAGCCACGAGAAATACTACTTTCCTCAGCGATCTTCGGACTCCAAGATAAGCCTTATTATTATTATGAAATTATGAAACTAATGGAAATCTTTCTGTTTTCCTAAACCTCGATGAGCCATTGGGAAAATAGAAAAATCAGCCACTATTGGAATTAAATCCACGCCTGTCTTAGACGATACACTAAATTTTACTGCAAATACTAGTTCAATCAGGGAAACAAAATGCAAAACAAAAAAAAAATACCAAAAAAAAAAAAAAAACAAACAAACAAAGAAAGATCAAAGTGAATCAATTAGTTTGGATCAGTCATATAATTAAATTTGCAATAGATCTAGACTAATATTGGATTAGAAATATTTTTATCAATTGTCTTTGTTTAGGGCAGTTTCATGCTTGCTTGTAACTTTCTCAATAGGCTATGATCCTATCACCTAAGATGTAAGGCGCATACTTATGAATAATAATTAATAATAATAATTTCTTTTCTTATCACTATCCAACAAGCCTAACTGGCTATAGAACCAAAGGTCAAACATGAAAATATATTAGATCTACAAATATCTAAGCCAATAAAACATAAAAATGACGTCCAAAAACGATTTCTTTCCAAATGATGTTAAAAATTAATTCAATGAAAAGAGATCATGCTAAAATTGTAACAATTAAAATATAAAAAAATACTTTTTAAAACTTAAAGCGTACACAAATGGTATCAATTACTTTATCACTTTTATTGACAGTTGGGGGGGGGGAGATCTGGGAGAACGTCTCCGTGCTACCTGTTTAAAAACAATTCGGGGGTTTAGCCATCCTCAAGAAATAATTGTGTGCAATGTTTCAACCAGATAGACAATTGCAGTGAGTTAATATTAAAGCTTTTTAACGAACCGCCAAAAACGAATTCTTTTCACATGAGTTTAAAAATAATAATTCGGTGATCGTCCTAAAACTGTAATAAAATCTGTTGTCACAGGTGTACCATGTAAGGAGCCATCATGTTTTTTTTTTTTAAATTACAAGTCAATTTACAAAAGCCATAGTTTATAAGCATTTACAGGATGGACCTAAAATAGTTCTTCAATGGAAAGTAAATGGACAAGTTTGTACATAAACCTTATATCAATCACTATGTTAAGTACACATTTTGTACACGTTATTTCTCACACTTGCTCTTCTTATATCGAAGTTTAAAATATTCAAAATTATTCCTTGGCTCTTAGATCAATCGAAAAATTGACCAATTATTTTTAACGATCATTAGTTTTGTATACATACAGTACCAGCTAAGGTAAGATGAACTTACAATAGAGAGAGAGTTAGGTGGTCGCCTAAAAGGTTGAAACAATATATACCTCTTGAACATATTTTCCGAAGCACTTGGCTAGCTCAGTGGCTAGTGTGTCACCTTCCATCAGGGAGGCTCGAGGCCTCAAGTTTGAAGTCTAGTTTTTACAAAGCTTATCGACTCCCTCGCTCTGGTAAAATGCTTGTACATGTTATTTCTCCCACACCCTATCTCGGATTAAGCTGACATTTCGCACAAATATTTCTTTTATCTGGCTGCACCGAATCAGATACCCCATTTGAAATAAACCGTGCTGAGATTACTCCCTTAGAGCACGGAAGAGGAAGCGAGCAGTGAGTTGTAGGGTCGCCTTATCCCCTTACAAGGACAGACCCTCTGCCACACATGGACCATTTCTCTCTCTCTCATTACCTTGTCCCAATCGATCATCTTGCAGAGCTCGGCATTCATGCAGAATGTGCTCTATTGTCTCATCGTCCTCGAAGCAATGGCGGCACCGTGTGTCGTAGTTCTCCCTCCACCGTCCAAAGTACGCACCTATTGGACAGTGTCCGACTCGGAACTGGGCTAGGACTGCCTGTTCCGCACGGCAGAGCTTCCACCATGCGTCCTTTCGCTCTGGTCTACTCATCTGCTTGTATAGCTTTCGGCCTTTCTTGGAAGCGTCCCAACTAGCGTACCACCGTGCCAGCAGTCGGTTGTCGGCTAGGGATCGTACAGTTTGACAGCACCAGAATCCATAAAAACAAACCAATTATTCAATGAGCAAATAGTAATTATTTTGTTTGTATCTTGAAGATGGGAAATAAATCGTACTTGATAGATGCGGTGGTATAAGATGAATTAGCCCCCTTTAGAAACCATGAGACCGAGAATTTTAAAAAAAAGGCATTTAAAAAAAAACGATCATGTAAACATTCACACAGATACCTTCATTCTTCCCTCCCCCTATCCCAACTGGTCCAGACAAGTGATAGGATCATAGCTCATTGAGAAAGCTAAAAGCTAAACAAAACTATTTGGTAAAAATATTTCTAATTGCACAGATTCAATGTCTAGTTCATACACACAATTACATGCCACTATAAGCTTTTTTTGGTAAGTATTATAGTTGTTTGAAATTGCTTTAGAAAACGACCATTGCACAAGTACTTTTTTGAAGTAACGTCTGTATCATATAAGATAAGAGAAAAATTGGTAAAAATATTTGCACCGCACATTCCTTTTGTTATTCTAGATCTATTTACAATGAAGGGATTTAGTCAAAATGATATATTAAAAATATTTTACTTGCTTCAAACCAATTCATTCAACTTGAGTATTTCCATTCATTCAACTTGAGTATTTCCA
>JADKLZ010003886.1:20230438-20242519 GCA_021533235.1 Biomphalaria straminea
GGCAGTGTGGTGCCCAGGTGTGTTGTGGAGGAGGTATTTGACTGGACCAAGGGCAGTGTAGTGTCCAGGTGTGTTGTGGAAGAGATAGCTGACATGTGTTCGTAATTCAAAGTAAACAGTATTTGTGCTGTGATTGCCATTGACCTTGCATTTCTTAGCTGTTCTTCACATTTCAAAAGAAGTAAGCTGATTCTTTAACAACTTTACATCATATAGTTGAATTGCTGTTAAAAAATGTTTGAATAAATCTTCCCAGTACTTAATATCATGGACTTGTATTCTCATTTATATAATCTACTGCTTTCTCAGCGAACATAATTTAACCTCTACTTTAACTCAGGTATACTTTAACATGAGATAGGTCTAATGAGTTGTCCTATAACTCAGAGGTTCTCAATTTTTGTTTGAGTGCCCCTTTACGTAGTCTTACTTGCCTATGAAATCCCTCAAAGTGAAAAAGCTACATAAATCCATAGTAGATAAATTAGTGCGATAAGAACAGTACATAATATTTAAATAAAAAAGACGTGATTATTATTAAAATTATCTGATCGGATAAACTGGCTTTTAGCGAAGTTGTTTATATACAAGTGTCATATTTCTCTCTGGTGGTCGATTCAGATTTCTTCTCGTCGTCTTCCTTTTTACCCTCGGCAGCAGATTTTTTTTTGATATCAAATGTGTATCCCGCGGCCTTCGTGAGTGACCTCCAGCTGTCTCGTTCCGACGCCGCATGCAGCCAGGTGCTCTCCTCTATGTCAGCCAAGGAAAGTTGATGCCTAAGCTGGTCTTTGAAGCGTTTCCGTGGGGCGGACAATGGTGTTGCATGCCCTGGATGTGGCAAAATATGTAGGTCACAGCTGGGGCTGCACAGCCACGGGAAATACTGTATTCCTCACTAATCTTCGGACTCGAAGACAAGCTATATTATTATTTCTCTCTATATATTTTTATTTTTATGAGAAACATTTGAAGACAACTGATTGCTACATAGTTAAATAAAAAGAAAACAAATAAAGGAAACAATAAAACAAAATATGCACACATATGAAGTACGTCAGAGAAATAACAAAGACCTAATCTGACTGTACATCATTCTCTAGTGCAATATGAGGAGGTCTTGACCTTGCGTATAAATAAAAGATAAATAAAAGATGCTTGCTTAAAAGGAATATAAGAGGTCTTGACCTTGCGTATAAATAAAAAAAAAAAAAAAGATGCTGCCTAAAAGGAAAGTTGCCTTTAGCTTCTTGTCAAAGCTTGGCTGTGAAGAAAAAAAATCTTGAGTTAAAAGTTTCCTCTTTGATTGGCTGATTGAGTCACGTGTTGCTCCATCATGCCGTCCATTGGCAGGAGAGCGGCAAACAAAATAAGAACGTTCCAATGGAGCGAGGTGTTATTTAAATTCACATTGAAACAAATGGAACGAAATGTGACTTGTTTCTCTTGAACCTTGAAATGAACAAATTTAGTTAACTAGGGCACGCCAGGGGCAGGCCAGACAACAGAACATGTGTAGAACAAACTGTCTTTTGACATTTACCATAACTCTGATGTTATTTTAAGTTGTAAACCAAAACAATGAATAGTTGTTCAGGTCTAGATAAAGTATCCTTATTGATGTCCTATATCTGGCCACTTACCGGATTTCATTAAAGCAAAATGGAGTACTCTAATCAGGCAATATAAAACGCCTCTATTAGGGAACTGGGTGATTTTAACATCAAGCTATAAAGAGGATCTTAATCAGGCGATGTGGAGTTCTCGAATAAGGAAATATGAATATATTAAATCAGGCAATTAGTGGCACCTAAATCAGACGATTTAGCACAACTTTAAAAGGCTATACGAATTCCTAAAAAACGGGATTCATAGTACCTAAATGAGATGATTTAGCGTAATTAAATAATCATTACGGAGCTCCTAAATTAAGCAATTATTAATGTCTGTAGCACTTAAATCAGTCATTATTTAATTCCTAAATAAGCAATTATAAGCTTAACTAATTAAAACCATTACTTAACACCTGAATCGGGTAATTAAATGATATGTACTTTAAGTATTTCTGTGAGCTCCCAGAGGAGCATAGGGCCACAACCCTCCCCCCCCCCCTTTACACAGAACCTCTGTTCAGAGCAACTTTTTTTTTATCGGCTTCGCTCACGGATTCTAATTAAGTGCTAGCCTTGCAATATCTTAAGAGTTCTAGTTCAGAAGTCTGGATCTAGATCTAGGTCTGCATGTCTAGATCTATATAATGCAAGTAATAATAAATAAAATACATACTTATGCAATATCCTCTGGCCGATATCGTTAATTTTTCTAGCTGACTCTACTATAGGTACAAGCTACATAGCCGGCTTAAGTATATTTAAAAACAAAATTGAGTTGTTGTTTTCTAATGAAGACGATGTTTTTTTTTTTTTTTTAAATGCATTTTTTAAATGTTTCTCTTGTTAATTATTGAGACCAAAGACTTTTACAAAAATGAATGTCTTGTAAATGTATGTCCTATAGATATATGTCTTATAAATACACAGCTTAAGAATATATGTCTTAAATATGTATGTCTTAAAAATATATGTCTTAAAAATGTATGCCTTCGAAATATATGTCTTAAAAATGTATGTCTTACAAATGTATGTCTTAAAAATTTATGTCTTAAAAATATATGTCTTACAAATATATATTTTCATACACGCTCATATTCTTATATATATATAAATTTATTGTCATGATAGTCTAGAAATCAGAATATCACTATTACTTCCCTTAATGTTTTATCTGCTCCTTGCGCAGTCCTGAGTTTCACGTGCCCCCCACGTGCAAAGAGCCTTAACACTACGTCAATTTGGCGTTCACTTTCTTGGGAGAGAAGTTGGCGTTATCAGCAATCTTATCTAGATGACTTGTAGGTATACGCATTAGCCTATCAGCCCTCGTCAAAACAGATAAATGTTTGTTTAGTCTGAATTCCAGCTGTCTTGAAGTGAGACTTCTGGGTATTGTGACGTAATGCAGACACAGACAAGACAAGACACACGCTCTTTACTTCATTGTGATAAGGAGTTTTGTCTGTTTAACCTGAGTCGCTGGCAATTACTTATATTATATTTTGTACTTTAATCTTCCACTGTTAGCGGCAGGTGTTGCGGTGCAGTAAAACAGACGATCTGTTGCTAATTGTGAGGCTCTTAAAAATAAAATCTTTGATTACAAACTCACTCTGTCTGTCTGTCTGGTTGGAATCATTTACACATTATTTTTCCTACTTTCTATTTTTGGATCAAATTGAAACTTTGCAAAATTATTGATTGTCGATGACAACACATGAATGAATGAAAACAAAATTTAACCGTAATAAATTTAGTTTTATATGTAAATGTACTAAGCTAAGGGAAGATTTAGTCTTGCCGAAAGTGAAACTGTTTTCCAAAAAAATGTATTCTAATCTAATTCTAAAACCTTCTGTAGTACTTAAATAGCTTCTAAAAGTTTGCATATTTGAAATCCCGACATCCTCAGTGAACTCTCTCCACCCCGCCCGCAGAATCTTCTTACTTGCTGTTAGCATTAGTTCAATAGTGATCAGTATTTCACTAAAAGAGTGAGGTATAATTTAAGAAAATAAACCAAGAATTCAGGGGCGTAGCTAATAATTTTCCATCGTTTGAGGGCCCGGGGGGCTTGACCTATTTGGGGGCCCCTTCAGTTGCTTATTATCTAATTTTCAATCTAAAAAATACTCATTTGGCGCCCCCCCCTCTTAAGTGGGGCCCGGGGGGATTTTCTAATTCTCCCCCCTCCCCCCCCCCCAGCTACGCCACTTCAAGAATTTTTGGCGAGGTTTAGCCCACTACCTCTATGCTATCACCTAAGACAAGTGTAAATTGGTTGATGTATTCCTCTGGCGCAGGAATGTCTTGGTCTAAAGTGGTCTAGGAAACGATCAACGCTTTGACCGTCTCTTGTGTTAAACTGCTAGTTTAGAGTCCTCGGTACATTTTTATGGATGTACAAATGTCCAAGCACGTGTCCAGTTGTCCAGCTCATGGCCGAATAAATATTGATCACAGCTTGTAGATGTCCACATATCACAGGAGAGAAAGAGGGGGGAGTACTGCGGCACAACACGATAATTGAAGCCCTCTAATGATCGTGTGTATTGAGCCACCATCCCCTGCTAGGGTCATGGTGAAGGAAAATTGGGTTAATAAAGAATCAGAGGGGCGGGAGGGGGGTGTTGTATCCGATAGTCAGTATAGAGCAGTGTTTCTCAAACTTTTTTGTCTGCCGGCACAGTAAAAAAACTAAAAAAATTTCGCGGCACACCAGGAAGAGCAACAGTTTTTTTATAATTAAAAATAATATTTGACCTGTTTTTAAGTATTACGTTCAATGTGAAGAGTGCGCCTGTTTTTTAGCGGCCCCCGAAAGGGGAAAAAGACGCTATTAGTTTTGTGTGCCCTGTCTGTCCGTCTGTCTGTCCGTCTGTCTGTCTGTCTGTCCGTCTGTCCGTCCGTCCCGTTTAGTGCTCAGAAAGTAGAAGAGAAAATGAAAATCTGACATCACGATAATATAGAGCATTCAAAGTTCTGATGCAACGGCTACTTTTTTTTTTTTCTAAAAGCTCAAAATCTAATTTTTAAAAATATTTTATGCAAACAGTATTTAAAGAGAAAAAACCTAATTAGTATGCAATATAAATGAAACCTACTTTAAGACAATTAATAATCTAATATACTGCACATGTTTTCACATTTTTTTTGTTCCAACATACGAGTAACATACCAGTATTTACTCGTAAAGTAATCAACTCATAAAACAAGTGTGGCAATTGCCTTGAACATCGGCTTTACAAGGCTAACGTTGAGAGATCAAAGCACGGAAGATGTATATTAGTTTTGTGTGGCCTGTCTGTCCGTCTGTCTGTCTGTCTGTCCGTCCGTTGAGAGATCAAAGCGGATCTGACAGGGATCCGACTCCGACGGGGGCCGCCTCTGAGTTTGTGTATCACACAAACTCTCTTTGTAATCTTGTTTTTAGAGAAAATGTGATCTAATCGAGACTCCAAAGTCGACAAACAAATGTGCATTTTATGGTCTATTGTAAGAAGTCTCTCTCTTTTCTTAGACTTGATGTCAGTCAGTACTTAAAAAAACTCACAAAACCATGAAGATATAAATTGAGAATTATTTTGATTGAAACTGATTGCAGGATATAACTTGATTGAAATCCAAAACATATCCATGCTTTTCTCCGAAATTTTGACTTAAGAACTGCATCATTTTGTTTAAATCAATGAGCTGCTCTTCTTCTTCAGTTGTAAGATTTGTTTCCAAACGGATAGCTGACCCATTCATATTCAAGACTTCCAGCTGTTGGGAAGTAATGCTGACTGCAGGTGTGTCAAAATGTACATAATTTCGGAGGGGATTTCTTTATTTGAAGCACATTCATTGTAAGTAGAAAAGCAGTTGAAGACTACTTTCTTTCGAGATCTTACTTTGCTGCAAAGAGATTTTTCTTCAAGCACAAGAGTACGAATCCCTTTCCATTTCCCTGCATGGAAGGACACCCATCGGTGCAAACGCTGACACATTTTTGCATCGTAGTTTAAAGAGCAAAATGTTTTCGTTCACCTTATTGAAAATATCTTCGCCTTTGGTCGTAGTTTGTAAGACTTTGCAAAATAAGAATTCGTTGACCCATTTTTCATCCTTTATGAACCGAATAAAAGCTATTAGCTGGGCTTTGCCGCTAACGTCAGTGGGTTCATCAACTTGAAGAGACCACAACATCGTCAGTCACGTCGAAGTGTTCGCAGATTTGATCTTGTAAATCTGACGATAAGTCTTCAGTTTTGCGCGAGTATCATTTGATAAAGGAACTTTCTTAACTTTTTCGGCGGCATCGAGTCCTAGAATAGTTTCAACAACTATTGCTAAAGCTGGTGCAATGAGAATGACAGATTCAGCCTCTTGCGTTTTGCTAATAACTGAGCAACCTTAATAACTTGCAATCAATCCCTTTTCTGGCAGCTTTAAGTACGTTTCTTAGCTTATCTATTTTATTGAGCCCTGATGTTTTCGAAGTATTCCTTCAGTTGCGCTTTTACAGTTGGATGTTTGTTTCCAAGTGTCTCTTTAATTTGCTTGGAAAAAGCGCGTCAGAGTTGCATTGCAGATCAGAAAGAAGGGCAATGGAGAATCTTCATGAGACTATATACGATGTTATCTTTTTGTACCTTCCTTGCTTTTCATTTGACGCTTGCGCAGTTTCATTCTTGCTAACGTATTTCTCCATGGATAACTTACTGATAATTTGTAATTATTAGCATACACCTAAAAAGTTTACATGAAACGCATCGCTTATTATTATCGTTACTAATTCAAAAATTGCTGTGCGTCTGCTTAGGCGGCCTACATTTTAGTCACTGTAATAAATTAAGTATAATGGGAAATTCCATAACCTGAATGGCTAACACCCTTTTTCATCGAAATGGAGCGATCTGATTTAGCAGAGAGAGAAAATGGGAGAGTGCGGTCAACTATCACTGGTCATTACAAATGAGGATGTCGTCGAAACGTAAAAAAAAATGTAATAATAGGCAGACTTTTGTAACGCTGCATGTGTGGCGTTGTGAAACTTCCGCGGCACATCTGCAAATCTTCGGCGGCACACTACCGCGGCACATAGTTTGAGAAACACTGGTATAGAGGGAAGGAGAGGAGCTCACGATTGAAGGCTCGAACGTTTCAGTGATTGGGTTCACTTTAGTAGAGTCCTTTTCAAGACGTTATCGTCCGGTGGTGTTGTTTTTTGTGTCCAAGACTTCTGTTTTGTGTACTTCACATACCTTGGTTTAACAAATGTTTGTGTCAATACAAACGTGATCACATACTCTGGTTTAACTAATGTTTGTGGCAATACAAACGTGATGACTTACTCTGGTTTAACTAATGTTTGTGGCAATACAAACGTGATGACTTACACTTATTTAACTAATGTTTGTGGCAATACAAACGTGATCTTATACTCTGGTTTAACTAATGTTTGCGTCAATACAAACGTGATCATATGCTCTGGTTTAACTAATGTTTGTTTCAATACAAACGTGATCTTATACTCTGGTTTAACTAATTTTTGTGTCAATACAAACGTGATCACCAGAAGTGAGTCTTAACCTGACAGTGATCGGTATCGATACGTGAGCAGTTATCAATAGTACTCTTGTTTTTCTTCTGTATCGATACGTTTGCAGGTATCAATAGCAGTGAGTCTTTCATCTCAAATTGGCAATCATCAGACCAATACTTAGTAGCTCAATGAAATAAAAGCAAGACACTTCCTCTGAGAAGTGACTACAATAAATAAAAGGTATAAAGTACATGGCCAGTAGACAGAAACAAGGCAGAAACAGAAGTCTTAAACAGAATACACTAACAAAGGACAAGCAGAAACAGAAGGTGTAAACAGATTACACTAACACCGGGGTTCTAAACCTGGGGGGGGGGGGTCACGACCTCCTTGGGTATCGATTGACGATTTGCCAGGGGTCGACATAAAAACCATCGAAAATGGATTGTTTTTGTCTATTCTTGTAATGATGTATGTGTGTGCGGGGAGATGGTGAGCGGCAAAGTGGGGGGGGGTTGTAAAAAGGGATCGCCGAGCTTAAAAGATTGAGAACCGACAATCCCAAGCAGAATCGGTGACGGAAGATAAAAACAGAAGGCAGAAACTGAAGACAAACAATGTATTGTTCTATGGGACATTAGTAGTCAAACTTTGAGAATCACTGGCGTAAAGCAAAGTGTGGGGGCGTTGTGTTTCACTGGTGTTTAGTAACAAGTGGGCGTTCAGGTTGTGTTTCACTGGTGTTTAGTAACAAGTGGGCGTCCAAAGTCCCTTGCAGTTGTATGTTCGACGTGACTTGGGGATTCATCAGAATACAAAGTTCAAATTGAGATTCTTACTTTGAAATCTAGAGTTTCTGGCCCGTCTTGAAATCTTTTGTATTCTTTCCAGACATGAACCAGTTTGTAGTGGAAGTCATCACATGACATTGTCTAGTCACGTGCACATGTTTATTTTTAAATTTCCTTTTCAAACATTGCAATACACACAAGAGACACAAACTGTGTGTATGTGTGTGTGTGTGTGTGAGAGAGTGAGAGAGAGAGGAAGACGGGAGAGGGAGGAAAAGGGGGGGGGGAACAGATATGGCACTAACACATAAAAGATTAATTCTACAAGCTTTCAACAATGTCTTCTAGGGAGCTACGGGTCCAGATCGATGATTTTCTTTACCATTGTACACCTATAATTCCACGAGGGAAACCAAATTGTGACTGTCACAACAGAAGTCAGACTCTGTTCTTTTAAGCTGAGCGTATGTCCAAGTAAATTGTTGATATATCGTCTGTAGTGTACCCAGCGTAATATAGAGACGGAGAGAACGCCAATCTTAGAGAGAACTTAAAGTGTATCTATTTATAGTGTAGATAATAATTGCATTTAATATGTGCAAGACATTTGGCTATTGAATTACATTTTAATGAGTAATCAGTAATCGAAATTAAGTCTTTGATGAATAATTTTTGAAAGATTGACTTCCAATACTGTTGCTATCTACAGTGAACTAATTACTAACATTCATGATGTGTGTTTTTTTCGTTCTCTTCTTTGTAGACCTAAAATAATCAAATTATGTTTACCATTTGGGAATTGAAAAAATATATTTAATAATCAACTAACAATAATTTAATCATAACTGTCGACATGCATCATAATCAAATTAAAATCTTTTTAATTTTTTTGTTTCCTTAAAAGACTTTCAATGAACATATGTCTATATATATTACACGAATGTATATATATATATATATATATATATATATATATATATATATATATATTAAATGAATAATAATCCATATAGTTATGGTAGACAACTGAGCTAGACATTGGCTATAGAGTGCTTATATTAACTCTGTGTATGTACTGTTTAGTAACATCTCCAATCAATCGTTTTAGTGTTCTATCTTTTTATGGATGGTCAGAATACTAAATTATAGAAAACAAATCAGTTTCACAGAGGTCCCCCACAGTGGTTAAGTCCGGTCCTGCGGGGTAACTCTAGTCCGATTTGCAGAAATAAAAGAGTGATCTTTCCATGACTTCTTGGTCACAATGGTTAAGTCCAGCCCTGTTATTTAGTGACGGGTGATTACTACTTTTTCTTCCCCTACATCTTTTTTTTTACGTGGGGTAACTCTAGTCCGACTTGCCGAAATAAAAGAGTGATCTTTCCTTTACTTTTTGGTATCCAAACTGTTAAGCCATGAAAAGAATTGTATATAGAGATTATTACCATTTTGTATTGTAAGAGGATGTACAATTATTATCAAGGCTTGTAAGCCCCTTCACTCCTCAAGAAATTAGGGCTGCTTGTAGCGTATCTTCCAGTGGCTGTAGAGCGGAAGGATATTTACGCTAGCGTGCAATATGTGTACAAGTAGCACCGGCTGGGTATTAAAAATAGATAGTCTTAAATGTCTTTACTTCATGTAAATACTGCTTTTATCTGTCAGCAGTGGTGCCCCCTTCTCTACTTAGGGGCGTATAGGTAACTTCTATTTTACTTTAGGCATTAATTTCTCTAACACTTTCCCTTTAAACAGTGAAGTTGATAGTATTCAATGGTCTCAGGCGCAACAATAAAGATACCACCAGACATCATTGTAATATTCAAAACAAAAAAAAAAATCAATAGAGACACATTGAGCTACTGGCCAAAAATCTTCAAAAACCTTTGTAGGAAGTGACCTGAGCAGACGTCAGATGTCCCGGATGTAACTAGTTCCCTGATACAATGGCGAGATTTCAGCTCTGGGACGACTTCATATTTAAAAACTACACCGTCTTTCACTTTGGTGGGACCAGGATGAGGAAATGAGTCTCGGAAGTAAGTCATCTCATGACCAGACGAAGTGATGACCAGACTACAACATGGACATTTATGGACAATTACATCTTCTAGGAACACCCCTCCCCCCAGCAAAAAAAAAAAAAAGAGATTGTTTTCACACTATTTCGAAACATTTTTTTTTTCGACTTTTTATTTTTTGTTGACTAAAGGAAGAATTCGATTCTCTTTGTAGACATTTTTAAAACCTACTGTGTCTGTTGATTTGATCCAAGAGCTCTTCTGATTGTTCGAGTAATATTTTTTAAAAAAATCGATTATTGTATGCTTTCGATACGGAAATTTTGCATAAGCTTCAAAAACGATTACTAGAAGCAGAATATTTTTTCACGCAGGTCACATGGCAGTAGTGTAATCTGCTTTAACTTGAAATATCTGTTTCATGTTCTTATCTTATATTTACAGACGTTACTTCAAAAAAAGACGTCAATTACGTCCTACGTGTCTTCATGTCCTAATCTAGTCCTACGTGTTATTTAAAGACTTCCACTCTGCTATGTCCTTGGTAGTACTGACCAATGCAGGCAACACAGTCCATCTGAAATAAAACTGGCTTAGAAGGAGACATTAAAAAATTGGTTTAGCATATGGAGTAATAATAAGAATTGAAATGAAATCTGCATTAAATATTAAATGTTAGTCTTAACCAGCCCTGCTGTAAACTTTGGGATTTAAAGTTTCTACCAATCATCGCAACGATGTCATGGAGTTGTTTTCCAAGCGTCCTTACCAGGAGTGACGTATTGAGACCTGGGCTAACACGTGACTTAGGCTGACAAACTTAACTGTCATTAGGCTAACGTCAATGTCATTAAGACGTTTTTACGTCAGGATAACAATGCCGATGACATTCACCAGACCAGCTAGACTTGGCCCGCAGGCCATTGATGGCCATAGTCTGATAAATATAGCGTGTTAGAGAAAGATACATACATGAATCAATGAAATTAAAGAACTCTTAAACAGGATCTTTAAAAAATAAAATGACTTTGAAAGGGTTGTATTAATTTGAAACACAGTTTTCTTCAATTTGTCTTCCATAAACATCCGCCCATGAAGACAATATGCAAAAAGCCTAAGTGAAGAAGTGGACCAGACTACTTATACATACACTCATACAGATGGCGTGTGACAGAGAGAAGTTGAATGTGTTCACACTGTCACGTAACTGTGACAACGCACGTCATAGGCTGGATAATTTAATTTAACATATGACTGAGTGCATGCCTAAATTAACCTAGAATATATATGGCCTTATAGTATATTGTTAAGAATCTCTATAAATATCAAAACCTGTTTTTACCCAACCCTAATCCTATGCGTATTGAATGTCTCACTGAAATAAGAACTATTTTTTACTTAAAGTTTTTTTGTTTCAAGAAGAAATTGAATGTGGAAGATATTCCAACCCAAAGTTTTGGCCTAAATGTATTTGCTTCTAGATGCTGGAGATATTGGGCTGGCCGAGGACCCAGTCAAATTAACCTTTTGGGTGAGTCTTTTTATAGACTCGTGCTACGAGATGGTCGCTGTTGTGTTAGGGAGACTGACCTTTGCGTACAAAGGGGGAAGTAATAGGATTGTTTTCTGTGTCTAGGGTCGGAAGAACTAGTGGCTGGACAAGATGAATAGGTATCAGGATATCTAGTTTTGCTTTATGAAGTGTAAGCCCCGTTGTAAAGTAGACGTTATCTGTAATAGGACCAGAATAAGAAAAGTCCAAACTCAAAACGTCCAAACATCCTTAACGAAATAGAGCTACTTCTACATTATCGACGCAGTCCCTTATTTTCGTAGCATTTAATTCATTACTTTCTCTCTTTGTCCTCGGTGCTGCTATTAATTTATGTTCTATGTATGTTCTACATTATCATATGAAATTTTGGAAATAGAATTTGAACATTACTTAAGCCTTGCACTTAGGAGAAATCTTCACACACCATTGCTGTACTTTTTACTCTTGTAAGAACTCATGTGTAATAGGTGTGCTCCGATGTATGATGTGTATGTTGTCCTTCTATTGTGTCAAGCCAAAATATGTTCTACATAGTTAGGTTGTCGCTCGTTGACTTGTAGCACCAAAAAAAAAA
>JADKLZ010003886.1:20261147-20274855 GCA_021533235.1 Biomphalaria straminea
GTCTGACCTAACTCCACCTCTATATATATCAGTTATACAAATACATGTCTGCCCTAACTCCACCTCTGTATATAGTTATAAAAAGAAACATTCACTAGAATGACCTTTATATAAACTTTATATAAACGTGTCTATATTTAGTTGAGTGTGTAGTCAGGAGTTTGTGTCGACTTGAGTTCGTGTTTTCACCTAACCTTTCCAGTTGATACTCCATGTTGTGAATGTATTTAGCTGGGCATGTTTGCAGATGTATGTAGCAGATGTGAATGGTCGCCTGCCAACAGATGCTCGTTTAGGGACTCAGTTTTTATAGGATCTTGGGCTTCGTGTCAAAGAAGAATAACAATCGTTGCCTTTTAAAACTCACAAACTCAACTCTTGAGTTTACCCTAAAACACTGGGTCCAGGGCGCCACTCAGTGCATGCGTCATGTTAAAAGGGTTGAGGTGAGGTTATGGTGACCCAGAACAATAAGCACTCTCGTTTCATATGGACTGAAGTCTGTGCATTATGAAATAGTCTAAACCAGAGAAGAAAGATAAAGAGGAATCAATGTTGTTTGGATTGCATGCTGTCATATAATGTCCGTTGTCTCGACCAGCCTTTTTATCTGGCGAACTACAAATATTTTTATTTCATTTTTTTTTTAAATTTATAGTGAGCCATGGCTCTGAAAACATATGCCCTTTGAGTATTTCGTCATAATAAATTTAGTTAACCCCCCTCCTCTCTTTCCAATTTTGTCTAGAGATAGGCAATAACAGAACTTCTTATTGACCAATCAATAAGCTACATTTAGAAATTTAAACGTGGGGATCGTTCAATTTCTGTTATCTAATATATAAAGCACAATGTAAGGAGTGTGTATGTATTTATGTCACTAGCGGATCCAGAACTTTGGAGTGAAACACATTCCCCTGACATATACAGCTCATCATTCATCAATGGGGTTCGGGGCGAAGCCCTGTCGCTAAAAGCGTTTTATTGCATTTTAACTGCAGAAACGCACTCTCCTGGCATCTCCAGCTCATTCATCAGTGGGGTTCGGGGTTAAGCCCAGACGCCAAAAGCGTTTTCTTGCATTTTTCACTGCAGAAAAGCATTCTCCCGACATCTACAGCTCATTATTCATCCTATGTTTGTAGCTTTGTTTACAATTCAAAGTTCTAAACAAAAAAATTCGGAAGAAGAAATTAGGTGTACCAATTAGATTCTACTCTATTAATTTCTTTCCTTTTTATGATTCAAGGATAAATTGAATAAATATTTAGATTCTGAACTCATCGCAATCGTTACTCTTATACTGAAAAAATGCATATGAATTCTAAATTTTCCAAAGCAAAGTTTGTCTTTGAAATATTATGATAAATTCATATGAAATTACATAAACATTGTCGAAATATTTGACTATCCTGTTTAAAAACATCATGTTTTAGTCTGGAAAATGGAGGGGCGGTAGAGTGAAAACGATAAATCCTCGCCCTTTTGTATAATCGCTGCAAATGATTAGAGTTTACATTAAGCATTAAAGAATAAAAGTGGGGCGATATAAGAATTAATTTAAAGCATATAGATCTATATTTAATTAGGGACAGATTTTGTTTCTAATTTTGTTATTTTTCAACTATAATGCAAAAAAAACAATAATGCTTTGTCCGATGGGCCTGGTACAACCGTTTTTCATTTTACATTTACTAATGATAAAGTTTGATATTAGAATGTGCGACATAATATACCAATGGGTTTACATATTGTTACGAATCTCACTATCCAGGCTCTCTGCAAACTGCACCTTACACCACCAACTGAAAGAACTTAAGAACTCCGGGCTCCAAAGTAACGTAAAAGTTTAATGTCAATAAAGAACAGCCAATATTGTACAATTGGCAGCACGTAACATAAGACTGTACAAATAGCTCTCAGTTAACACCGTTTCGCCGTATCAACTCTTGCACTGGTCTCTCCGCCTCGTCTCGGACTTGTACGAAGACGTTGTAACGAACTGTAGATCGGGAAGTTGTGACTCACTCGTCTCTGATACCTTCGCTCTTTATATAGGGTCCTTGCTGGCCTTCTCTAACCGGACAGAACGCCCCTCGACATTTCTAGGTAGTCAAATGACTACACTTTTCGTGGCGCAATTGAGCTCTGTTCACTACGCCGATCCTTCTTGAACCGTCATGTTAAGTCTCGTCTCGGCTGATCGTTATAACTCGTCACGCTTGACCGCTCGTCTGGCCTAGCGCGATTTATGTCGGCTGACTACACACACCACTACTGCCCCTCATCTGTGCCACCACCAGGTTTATAACAATATCAATACGTAGCTTATATAATATAGATATCCAACTAATTATGTTCACAAACCATTGATTTCTCTATAAAAATAGGACCGCCCCTCCACTCAGAGGGCTAGAGTGGGGAGGGCAGTATAAGCAATCCCCCCTCCCCCTCTAGCCCACCGAATTAACTAAGATACAAGATGGTGAGCGACATAATATAAAATTTTAAGTCATCTAATTTTGTTTACAAACTATGACTATGGCGGCCGAGTTGGGGGGGGGGGGGTCGGTCCAACCGCCCCCCCCCCCCCCCCCCCCCCCTGGATCCGGCAGTGATGTATGTATGTAAGTAAGAATGCTATTTATAGAAATAAAAATCTTTTGACCAATATTGATAACATTTGGCATAAATGTTCTTTAGATCACGGCCAATAGACCGCATTTATATGTTAAAAGAAAATCCCATAACAACAATGTGATTGAAATAAAAAAAATAAAAAAAATTATCTCTATTGAAGGGCGAAACTTGTGAACAAATCGGGTATAAACATTTTTACATTTTATATTCACTATAATATGTCTGCTAAATGAGTAAATGTCTTTTGCTCAATACACTTTTAATTTCATGCGAAAATGAAAACGTGAAAAGGAACCATAGCGCCACGATTGACATAGATCTAAATGCACGCAGGTCATATTCTGTCTTCTAATAAAATATAGATTTAATGAGAGTTCAACGTCCATATTATCTATTATTTAAAGTGGAATGTAAAATGCATGTATGTTCCTTATAAAGATCAACACTTTTGTCCAATATATGAAACTTGGCAACAATGTTCCTTCGATCATTGCAAAGGCCGTAGTATCTGTGGGATTGAGAACCACTAACCTGCACAAGATGTCGGGTAACGCCAGGTATTTCTGCTAGAAATACATGCACCTAAAACATTGCAGTTTTCTGTTTGTTAAATGCGTCTAAAATGTAGACATTCTCAAACAAATTAGGAATTCAAATGATCTTTAGTCTGCCACCATTTATTTAACTGTGAACACTTGAAGATTCCCACCTTTTATCGTTGTTACATGGTTTTTCTTCCTTTAAAAAATCTCAGACTTTTATTTGACTGCTCAAATTGTATAGATTTTATTTGACTGCACGAATATATTCTCAAATTATATAGATGCTATTTGAAGAGTCACTTGTCTTTTCGAAGGAAATAGGAGATTATTGTTTATGTTCATTATTTGTTTCGTGTCTAATTTAAAATGATGTCGACTTTTAACATGCCTTGATATTCTTCTCGCCTGGCACTACATGCCTCATCTTTCTACGGCCCAGGTAGCTAGTTGAATACACCTACACCCTTGCTGTTAGCAAAATATGTAGGTCACAGCTGGGACTGCACAGCCACGGGAAACATTGTATTCCTCACTAATCTTCGGATTCGAAGACAAGCCTATTATTATTATTGTTGTTGTTAGCAACAGACATTTCAAGGGACCGGTTAGAACAGCGATACGGGTCCAGATATGGCCCGCGGACCAAAATTTGAACGTGACTTACCGATCATAGCAAGCAGCATACTTTAATTTATTTGTAGGGCATTTAAAAGAGATGTCTAAACCACCAGGGTCTTCACCCCCCCCCCCCCCATCTTTTAACCAGACACTTAGACTAGCGTCTGTCTTAAGGATGAATCAGCATTTTATCTCCGACATGTCGCAAATGTAGATTAATGAATCTTTGAATAGTCTACAACAGTGTTCTTCAACGGGGGCGATATCGCCCCCTTGGGGGCGTTTTCAAGATTTTGGGGGGCGCTGGGAGCCAAAGGGGCGGTACGGGGGCGCTGGGTACAAAAAGGGGCGGTAAGGGGGCGCTGGGCATATAGGGGGAAATAAGAAACTAAAAGTGTACAGAAACAAAACAAATAAATAAATCTTAAAAATTAAAGCTGGCTAACTGAATATAGACTAATTATAGTAAGTTTACTTCTAATTTCAGAAGTGAAAGAACGTTAGAAATTGAGTTTGGGAATCCCATTTTCTATTTTTAAATTATTTCTATTTTTTACTAATAGAAGGTTATTAGTGTCCTTAGATCTTGAACGCATAAACGTTCATGATTTGATAGACAAGCTAGGTAATTCGCCTTTCAGATTATATTTTCTTGTATCCATATGTTGATGGGTCAATGTTAATTTAAAAACACGTTAAAGCTAACATTCAAATAGAATAATAAAAACAAAACCATTAACGAAAACTCGCTGATATGTAAAGGAACGTTGGTAAGAGCTCTAATGAATTTGCATTAGATAAAAAGTATTTCAATGTTCTACTTTGAATGACGGCATTTTCAGATGAGGTTATGAAGCCAAATAAGCTTCACGAACATATGACAATATCAAAAAAGCCTACATCAACTTTTTTTGGCTCTTACTCAGTAAAAATATTTGGACCATGTGGTAGTGTATGCAGTTTTGATGCGGAGACGATGGCAGTCTGTGAATCCTTATAAGTCATTGACTCTCAACTCGGCGAGGGACATTTGAGGGCAAAACAGATTGTTGTGGTCACTGACTCAAAACCTGTACTACAGGCTTTGCAAAGCCCTGGACCATGGCCCCCCAATATCGACACTGTCATCATGGCTTCACACAAAATAAAGCAACACTATGGCACCCCTGTAATAATACAGAAGTTACCGTCTCATTGGCCCACCAGAGAAGGACAAATTCCACCGACTGAACAGCCTGTAAGTTTTCATCATACTCTAACTATAATTCAAAAAAACAGAAATGGAAAAGTGGTTTAAGTGCTGAGACAAGTCCCAAAAAGCCCGAGGAGTCTGGGAGCGCATGAGGCGCCCTGACCGCACTTCCCTGTAGTGGAGGCTGTCCAGGCTTAAGTAAGCTATTATAGCACAGTGCAGGACTAGCCACTGTCCTGTTGGCTCATATTTTTCACGGCTATGGCCAAATAATTTCGATTCTCGGTGCCCCATCTGCTGGGAAGAAGAGGAAACCGTGCCTCATATTCTGTTTGATTGCACCAGACATGCTGATCTCCATCTCGACAGGTCTGGAAAACCAAAAATTCACGACATATATGGTGACATGTATGCACAACGCAACATTGTTTCTGTCCAGGGCTTTTGCATGAAAGGATTTGAGCCTCTGAAGTCCACATACAAATGGAGTTTGATGATGATGTAGCTCCAAGGACTAAATAAATATTATTTTTTTTTACAAAATTATGTCTTCAGTAAAAACATAGTCTTCAGTAGTAACATAGGAGTCATACAGTGGCGTAGTTAGGGTTGGGGTGGAGGGGGAGAATATGAAAATCCTCCGGGATACCACTTGAGGAGTGCCAAAAAGATTCCTTTTTAATTAATTAAATATTACACAAAACGCAGGTGCCCCCAAAGAGGTCAAGCCTCCCCTGGCCCCTAAACGATGTACAATTACTAGCCACGCGCCTGGAGGCACAACAGAGATGTGGCTGCATTTGAATGTTTCAGTAATATTCCAAAACTGTGGTCGAAAATGGAATTATGTTTTGGCTTTTTCATCAACATACATGGTTGTTCTAGATTTAGTGCATAACAAACTTAATGAATAAGCAAAGAAATAGACTGGATGTAGCCACTAGAGGAGACCTTCGCCTTGCTTTGACTAAGCTTGAAATTTCTAATATTGTCAGATTGCAGGAGCCACAGGGTTCTTATATTTTCCCAAATTTCATGCAGACAAAAGCCGTTGTCTGCTGTGGTCTATTTAAGTTTCCTTTCCGTCTTTCGCGCATGTCTTCAATCTTGGCTTTTTTTTTTTTTTGAGTCTTCAATGTTTTTCCCGCAGCTTTTGTGAGAGCTCTCCAACTGTCTCTCTCAGAGGTCATCTGTTACCAGAGAATGATGCCAGGTGCTTTACTCTATGCCAGTGAGGGCGAAATGGCGCCTGAGTGGATCTTAATAGCGCTTACGGGAGCACCTCTGTAACTCCGTCTTATTCTGAGCTCGCCAAAGAAAATCGCCGTTTCATGCGGTCGTGTCCCATGCGGGATAAGCGTTATTGGCAGCATACAAATTAATAAATAAATGACATTTTGTTCAAATTAGCCTTTTCACGCTTCTTTATAAGTGTTTTTCTTAGAGGGGGGCGCTGGCGGATTTTTTTAAATGAAAAAATACGAAAAGGGGGCGGTAGGTCATAAAAGGTTGAAGACCACTGGTCTACAAGGTTTATCTTATATGTCTAGCTTCAGGTTTACGCCAGATGGGGGGGGGGGGGCAACAGATCCATGTTCTATGTCACGTGACCACCGCTAGGAGCAAACACACATACACACCCACACTCTCACTCAGTTTCTCTCTCTCACACACATAAACCCTCACAAACACCCAACTCCATGGGTTGGTAAGCTAACTCGCTTATAGAGCCTAGATCACGTATGTCACGATGATAGGCATTGGTCCTTTTCAGTGTGTACCCAGCCAATGAATGAAGCTATCACTAAATCAAACCCTGCGGTCTGGGCATATATAAGAAGAGACTGGATGGGGGTGAAATAACGAGAGGATAGAGGGATAGAGTGTTCACGTTGGAAAAGAGGAGAGAGAAGGGAGAAATAGATTGAAGAGTTAAGGAGAGATGAACGCCGATAAAGAAGGAAAAGGAAGACATAGAGAAAGAGTGAGAAATGGATAACCAGACCAGGATACCTCACAAATATCATTGGGGACTTGAACCTTTTCTCTGTCCAGACAAACATTCATAGTGGACTATTAACCTTTTGAAGCGGGCGCCGACTGATCAAACTTTGGGTGTGAATTACTAGCTGTTTGCTCACACCGAACTGGTCGGACCATTCTTCTCTACCACGGTTTCCACAGAGACCAAACAGCCCACAATCCACCATCAGATGACACCGTCAATAGAACTATAGAAAAGAAATGGACGACAAAAAATATAGTCCCTGTATGATGTAAGTCTAGGCAAAATATTCATACGCCCTGAACAGAGTAAGGTCTTCAAGACCTATGTATTATTTTGTATTTCTTGGTTGGTTAATATTTAGACGGGACCAGATTTGCGTCCGTCCAAGGCCTCGCCCAATGAAGGGGTCTCCACATTTTCACAAATGTTAATTTTTTAACAAAATGTGAATACGTTAATATAAGAAATTTAAATAACATCTCCATCTACATTGTTTATTTCATCACAAATATCACGTGCGTTTAGATTCATAAATATTTGGAAATGACTTTCTGTCTAAGCTTCATGACGGCCTCCACAAAAGTCCTATCCAGGGCTTCGACTTACTAAAATCTGGCACTGAATCTTGATGACGGCCTCCACAAAAGTCCTATCCAGGGCTTCGACATACTAAAATCTGGCACTGAATCTTGATGACAGCCTCCTCAAAAGTCCTATCCAGGGCTTCGACTTACTAAAATCTGGCACTGAATCTTCATGCCTATTGTTTTAGTTGAAATGCTAACGTTGGGTTTTTATTTAGTTTTAAAGGAAAGTTTAAATATTCTTTAATGTCCTTTGTTTTTATAAATACGTTTTTAAATATTATAATTAGATAGGCTATGTTCTCGAAACTTAGTCAATGGAAAAAGCTACCCATCAGTTAGAAAGACACACATATCGACATAACTTAATATAACACCTACTAAATTGCTTTAATTTCTTAAACAATTAAGTCCCGCCAATATTTGTCCTTTAATTATGAAACATGCACGTAAGAACATTTTGCCATCATTGGTATAGAGCAATGTTTCTCAAACTTTGTCCTCAACGGAACACTGCGCACATTTTGAGTATTTAGCGGAAACCCTTTCCTTTTTTTTTTAAAGAGAGATTTATTCACATGGTGACCTACTAGATAATTATTCCAGTAGCTCTTGGGACACCTAGTCAGGCCTCGCGGAGCATAGTTTGGGAAACACTGGTCTAGAGTAGGGAAGGACTGTTGCTAGTTTGAGAGCTACACTGCTACGTATCTATTGTGGGGGAGGGCGACCGTATGACAAAGGCAATCTTTTTTTTTTTGGGTGAGATGAAAGGTTGTGGTCGTAACAGAAGTCACATTCCTCGTCCCATATGCTAGGTCTGCTAGGACAAATCTGTACAAACGCTCTTTTTTCACGAGTGCCTTTAGAGCATGGAATGGGTTGCCTGAGCTAGCCAGGAAAACCAGTGACTTGGCAGAATTTAAGTCATTGCTTATTATGCATGACGCGAAGTACGTAATCATCTTCTTTTTTTGAAGTAACGTCTGTATTATTTAAGATAAGAAGACAGAAGTGCCCCCGGAAAACCCTAGTTAAGCGCGTGTATAGATCCACTACTCTTTATAAATATTTCAATGAAAGGCCTTAAGATCTTGAATATAATTTTCATGAATACCTATTAATAACATTCTTTAGGGAATGTGAAAAAAAACTGAAGACAGTCCGTTAAATATGAATATTCCGTTGTTAAAATGCGAAATTTAAATTTATTATTGTCATGCTTTGAAATTAGAACTGGTCAAACTACAGTTTTACCATGAGGCCAATACGCTAGTGATTTCTTTCTCATCGATATACATTGACTGTTAAATTTTTAGGAAAATTATTAAAGCCGTTTTGGAGGTTAGTGTCCACCCAGCTAGGTTTTAAGTTTAAAAAGTTTCCAAGAATGTACACACTGGGTAGATGTGTTGTACTAAATGTAAACAACATTTAAGAAAGAATTATCGGCCTTGTGTCGATGAGATTTAAAAATAAGTTGCGATTGAGACATTGTGTTATAGGATGATTGCTAAATTAATAGTGTATTAAAGACGCTTCTACTGTGGAAATTCACTGTTGGTAATTAGTTAACAAAATATTCACGATTACACGTCTTCCGAAAATACCCAGAACAGAATGTGATGTTTTCAAAACTAAGAAATAATAGACAATTAGACCAAGTTTTTAAAAAAGAGGCCAAAATAAGAAATATTCCAATGATAGATGTGTATTATTACATCAAGTTTTAGTCCTCGTTGGGCTATTAAGTATTTTAGCGTAGGTCAAATTTGAAATAAACCACACCGGAAGTGGAGCTATCACTCCTTCCAGCAGGCTTACAATTGACATAGTGGATCATGTGATCATCCCCCCTTAAGAGAAGTTCTGCCTTGTCTGTAATGAAAACAAAAGACCGTGCCCCAGAGTTGGTGTCGTCTGGCACGTTAACAGCGCTGTGACGGCTCCTGGTGGTCATGGCTATTTTCATATTCTATTCCCCAGCTGCCTGCCTGGTCAACATATATATATATATATTTTGATAGTTTGGGATATCCCGTGTTGATTCTTCAGATGTAAACTGTACTCGGCATAAGCAGTTAGAGTTACAAAGACATTGTCAAGACTTGATCAGGCTAAATTAGCGAATCATTAACTTGTTTAATTCCTACTATTAACTATTACTTTCCTTATACCATTCAGGGCCGGCCCTAACAATTGCGGGGCTCTATGCGAAATGGATTGCGCGGGGCCCACTCTGGGAAGGGATAAGGATAATAAGGGGAAAATAAGATTTTGTTTAAGAAAATAAATTAGTCTTTGCATTTTGTTCCTTCTTTTCTAAGTACAAAATGACGATCCAATAAACTTTACCTTACGAGTTTTACGAGTATATCATTATAATTCTGTTTCCTGCATAGATCACGCTCAATAGCAAAAATAAACAAATTGTTCAATTAATCTTCTCGAATTGTTGACCTCAAGTAATTCTTTATTAGTTTGAGGCGCGAGAAGCTTCTTTCATCAGATGCCACAGCTACGGGTTCGTATAATGCCACGTAGAAGTGGAGTTTTCCAAATTGAGTGACACATCAAAATGATACTTTTGTCTCTTTTTCAGGAGATTTTTATGAGTTTTCAGGAGACATTAATAATTTCAGGAGTTTCCCAGGAAGTTTTCGTATATTTTTGGAGATTGGAAGGAGCTTCTGGAAAATCAGCAGTCGCGTTTTGTGAACGGCTTACGAGCTTAAGCGGTTAATTTTTCGAAACTTTGCAAAGTTAACAATGCCGATGATCAGCATCGGATAAAAATATTCACTAACTGATGAGTTACTTAGACCAAGTGTTTGATTTTAAGTCCATAAATGTCTTTACACGTCTTTGACAAAAAAAAAAAAGGAAACTATCATCCATCGGCTGAAATTCTTTTTACATTTCTTGGACTCCCTCGTGTCAAGGATGTCAACAAGAAATATCACAGGAGAGATAATTCATAATCAAGGGAAATAACTTTTGTCACATGAAATAAAAAATTCAAAAAGAGACATTTAAAAAGAGAGATAGAGAGAGAGAGAGAGAGACTGAGAGAGAGAGAGAGAGAAAGAGAGAGAGAAAGTTGTGAAGTCAGTGGATAAAAAAGGCGAAATAAAAAATAGTGCGTCAAAATGAAATTCTACGGAGAAAGAAAGTGTGCACGCCAGAGCATTCAAATGTCTAATTCATCATTGAGCCTGAGATTGTCTGAGCCAGCTCTGTACCTGATCGAATGATTGGCTGCTGGACGCTCCACAAGACTGAGGTTCAAACGGATCGCCTGTCAGGGGTGATAATAAACTGTCTTGCACTGGTCAGTCTGAGCAGAGTTATATATGTCTCCAATAAGAAGGAGTAAGAAGCGGAGCCGAGTTGAATGCTGCTCACAAGATAGTTTCTGCCCGGAGATAATTAGACTAAAAGGAACACGTCAACCTAACACGGACACTCGGAATTTTATACACCCTTTGTGATGAAGTCTCGGTAAGTGAGATGTCAACGAGCATGTCTGGAGACCCCACAAGAAAAGAGACCATTGAATCTTTTTAACATCAGACATCACCTCCTCTGACGTATGTGAGTGAGGAAGAGGGAAACTGGGAAAAAATGCCTTGGTTATAACCAGGGGCGAAGCTAGGAATTTTCCATCGCATGGGCGCCCGGGGGCTTGACCTCTTAGGGGCCCCTGCATTTTGCATAATATTTTTGATTTTCGAATTCGCCCCCTCCTCCCCCCACCCTACGCCACTGGTTACAACGGTGTAGACCTGATATTGTTGTCAATTAAAAACATTTTTGTGAGATATTTTTACCTTCATTGATTTTTTTTTCTTTACAATAATTTCATGTATTGCAATAGGAAAGTGCTTCCCAGTCCCAAACTGTGTTTCATGAAACCCTAGTGTTCATCGATGCCTGAAATGGTGTCCGCGAACTACTGAGTGAACTAATCTCTAAAAAAAAAACCCCAGATTTCTGGGCGAAGTGTTCCGTGAACGTAGAAGTTTTGGAAACACTGCCGTGATGTAAGACTATTTAATCCAATCAACTTATTTTATTTTCGCATTATTATATAGTTCCTATTGCAACAAGACAGTCAATGATTTGATAAAAACCGCAAGGTAGATAAACCTTTAATATTGCGCTAGGGTGTTCAGGTTTTGTATCACTCCTAGGTGGTTAAATATTTTGCCCCAGGGTGGTCGATGATTTCATATTGCCAAAGGAGAGTAAATCATTTCTTTTGTTTCAAGGTGATCAGTAATTTCACATTACTGCAGAGTGATTTATATTGTTTTTTTTATGCCAAGACAAACATTCTATTTCATTCGCTGTCTTTGTGTAAACGCTTTAATATTTTATTGTTTATAAAGCTTATATAAAATCACTCCGTCAGTCTGTCGATCAGTCAGTCTGTCTGTCTGTCTGTCTGTACACCTTATTTCTCTCACTTCTCATTCTCTGATCAAGTTGAAACTTTGCACACATATTCATTGTTGACGACAATACATGAATCTAAAAAAGCAATTAAATAATTAATTTGTAGTATTTTTTACATATAAAAAGGGAAATGAATCGTGTAGTATTGAGATACGTGGCTGTAATAAAATGCAGTTCTTTTTCTTAAATGAGCTTTAGTTTTATTTTTTTTTTATTTTAACTTTCTTTCAATCCAAATTTTTAAAACATCCTCGTTACTCTGCGTCTAATTTGTCCGCTTGTCTGTTCGGGATTGTTCTCAAGTGAAAGACACAACGTCTCAGCACTGGCTCCATTTGGTCTGGACGTGACAGAGAGCTGTATCTCGACACTTGATTGACCAATGACCGAGCGTTGATTTGAAGAGGTCTGCAATGTGATTCTTGGTCAGACATCCTCCCCAGACATCGCTCAGTGTTCATAGACATTCAGCATTAAGTTTTGAGTTTGTGTAGTTGGCATTAGATTGGCATGTTTTACTTTCTAAAGGTGAACGTTGTGAGTTAAGACGTTTCACTAAAAAGCGCAGTTTAAAACAAAGGGATTTCAATCCACTTTAATCTGAATAGCATAAGATCACTGATAAAACACAACATAATAAATTGTGCGAAACTCGTAGGCGGGCCCAGCGAGTCCGCTGTACTTTCACTTGATGTTTTCAAACTGTACATAATTAGCAGCGTAATTGAAAACAAAGGGATATAATCCATTTCATTTAAATAGCAAAGAATCACTGATGATGAAACACAAGTTAGTAAAACACATTTTTTCAAAACATATAGTCGGCCCAAGAATGTCAGTCGAGATCACAGATTACGTTACACATTAATTATACATAATTAGGAGTGACATTTAAAATAAAGGGAGGTAATACTTTTTATATGAATAGCACAGGTTCACTGATGAAACACAATATTTATTTATGCATGCGAAATCCGCAGGCGGTTTATGAATATCAATCGTGATGAAAGGCTTCTTACTTATTTAATTAATCAGCAGTTTCATTTAGATCCTTTATAAGTAATGATAAACAAGAACTGACTTTTAAATCTTTGCTAAACATTTATTATGTGAATGCAAAAGTCTTTAATTTTAGATGAAGAGGACATGCTTTCACAAGACTATAAATAACAGTTGCACTTAAGGATTTACTGTGACATTTATCCATTTAACGCTGACGGCCTTTCAACTTCAGTTGAAGCTTTATGTAATCGTTTTATTTAAGTTTATTCTCGTATGCAAACGCGACATGAAGCTCTTTAAAATCGACACAAACAGCTGGGAATAAGTGACACTGGATAGACCCACATGGAGAGAAAGCATATAGGAAGGGTCCCGGATTGCAGATGCCATATACAACTCTAATAGAAAAAAGGGTGAAAGTACAACAGCGCCTGGTGATTACAGATGCCCAACCTGTGACTGCAGCTGTGTATCAAGGATTGGCCTTTTTAGTCACACAAGAAAATCAATCCAGAGGACATCCATATACCAAAGAATTCTTTATGAAACAGTAAAGACAAGTCTTCGCATTAGGGGAAGTACATTCTTTAACATTTCATATACAGCTCTCTCATCAGTCTCTCTCTCTCTCTCTCTCTCTCTCTCTCTCTCTCTCTCTCTCTCT